>JAOYRR010000212.1:0-600000 GCA_038994665.1 Podotricha telesiphe | reverse complement strand
ACCGACAGGGCGTTGTTTTCACCAAGTTATTATTTAAGTTAAAATGTTACTTGTTGAGCTGAGCCTTGAGCATAGAATCCGCCAGCTTATTACTTCCATTAGCTTATGTTTATTGATGTTGTACCGTGAAGTAAAAACTAAAAATATATATGCTTTCAGTTCAATTTGAAATTTTTACATTGTAAATATAAAGATGCCGCACAAAAACTATGCATCAAGTATGAAATCTCAATCCCAAGTTTGAATGAGATGCACAAGCTTGGAGTACTGGCAGGAAATAAACCGACTAAGTTCTCTTAGGTTAACCGCATTTCTCCAGTTCAGATTAAACCAAGGTAAGTTCTACATAGTTTCAGTATATACTTCTGTTGGAACATAATAACTGTGTGTTAAATGTTTGTTAATTATTCCTGTAAAATTATTACTAATTATTTATTAATTATAAGTCTATGATGATATCGGACACTTCAGAGCTTCCAGTCAATTCTTTTTTTCTTTTCCAAATCAATCAACTGTATGGTTTCTACAATATATTTCGTATTGTATATGCATAACATGTTTTCCTCTCCATTAGGGTGTTTCTTATTTCGATTGTAGCGTAAAAAGTGCATTCACAATCGTCTCCACGGCGTGTCATTCGAGCAGTGACACCTGGTGCTAGTTTCTTAAGCTATTTTCAAATATTTGTATATTATAATATTTCTAATTTTATGTCTATACATATAAAAAATATTGCAAATTTAACAAATTATTAGCTATAATGATTTAATGGGATTTGAACCCCCTAACCCCGATAATTATTCTTCAATATTATGATTATCACTGTCAATCAAAAGTTGGGTAGCTTATATATCCTTCTTCATCTTCTGATGGAATTTTGAAATTTTGTCGGGGACGTAAGCAGTTTTTGGACACCCCCATAAAAAAAACAACTTTTTCAAACCATTATGGTTGAACTACGGTACGGGTAGAGCGCTAGTATAAAAATAAAAAATTAAATTGCAGGCAAACGCGACCTTTTATCGTTGCAATAAAAAAGATGACCCTCGTAAAAATAATTTTATATCCCCACATCCCATACGTGTAGTGAAACAAAAGTTAGGACAATGAAATTTAAGGGCCGTCACTCGTTTATATCCTGAAATAATTACCCTTTAGGGTCAGCCAAGACCGTTGAAGTCGAATTAAAAGATAAATTTGAATGGTAAAGCAAAGAAATTATATAATTATGACGGTGTGTGTTTGTAAAAGTCTATTTCTTTATTCGGTTTGTCGGTTCTTGTTAGAAAACATATACTCAACAAAATTGAGGAATAACTCAATATTTAGTTTTTTTATTATAAGGACATTTTGACCTTAGTATATTAGTGGATAGGCCGACCAATAGACAGACAGAGTGTTGTCTATACCTCGACTGATCGTAAACTATCTCTATTTCTTCTAAAAACTACACGAAACCATTTATAATATGAAAAATATTCCAGATTCCCTCTTACTCTTTAACGTTCAAGTTGAAATTTCCAAATTTTAATTATTATGAAATGAGTCTTTTGTCAATATGCAAAATTAAATTTTTGCGGCCTCGCTGCGGCAAAAGCTCTTTACATCGCATTAATTCGTTTTACATCACGCTCTTTAAATATTTTCTGAAAACTCATTGTGTTCTCAGGTCTCATGTGCTCTGATTTTAGACGAAAAATAATTGCGCAAACACGTTACTTATATCAAAATGCGCACTCACACATTTTAACTCGTGTTTCGTCTTTTTTATAATATTTTTTATATACGTTCATAACGTATGAATTTCTGTTACAAACGAACGATATATGATGACTCTTTATAATATATACTATGATTTTATTATAGTCACCGTTAGCTGGAATCTCCTTTTCAGACAATATTCTCAGTCTGACAGAGAGGACTGATTTGGATACTTCAACACTACACATTTTGATTATATAGATATTAAATATCAGGTATCTAATAATTTGAAATTATGATTTTATTAGTCGCCATAATAAAGTGTTAATAATTCTAACATTTTTTAAAGTGCTATTCGCACACTTAGGATATTGAAAAATACATATTTAGCGGGATACCGCTGCGTTCACATTTTTATACGTTTTCTAAATATGTCTTTTTCAAAGTTAATAAATAAATTAAAGCGAAAGGACTTAATGTAATGCTTATTATGGCAAGAACAGAGAAAACTATCACAACCAATAAACGATTAATATTTTTGGATGGAGGCTCGTCTAAAATATTTACAAGCTTTCTTCAATTTACGCATCAGATCGTCGTCCGGTTCGTGGTCGCCACTTGAAAACCTCTCCCCCCATCGGCCTTCGGCTCTCCTCGCTATGTGTCCTGCTCACTGCCACTTCAGCTGGGCAATTCTTCGAGCAATGTCGCTTACTTTCATTCATCACGTAGGGAAACACCGAATATTGCTCTGCTCTCCCTATTGCCCGCGGGTGAGCCTTTGGGCCTTCTTATAAGACACGTACTTAGCTATTACATCTCGCTCCCGTACGACGTTGTCTTGAGATATTGAGGTAGCTTGCTTACCAAGATTTCTCGGAGCTTCTTTAACGCTGCCCATCCGAGCTGAATTATACGAGAAATGTCTTTTTCGAAATTAAACTTACCTAACTTTACTGTGTGTCCCAGATATACGTAATTGTCATCTTAAGGTCTGCTGTTTGAGAAACACTATTGAGATCTTTAAGCATTGTGTCCAGGTCTACTAAGGTCTCAGCCAGTAGAATAATATCATGAACAAAGCGAACAGTGGTAAGGTGCTCGCTGTTCACGTTGATGCCATATATTCCAAAAACTTGAAATGCCGCATAGAACAGTCTCGGAGAAATTACATCTCCCTGTCTCACACCTCGTTGCAGTTGGATAGGATTGTAGCTCTGGTTTTGTGCTCAGACCGACATGGTGGCGTGTTCGTAAAAAAATAATCTTTATCAAACATGTTTGTAATAATAAAAAACTCACAAGAAACGAAACAAAAAAAGAGCAGAAAACATCATGGAGACAAAAGTACGAGGTGTATTTCAATATCATTTGAAAGAAAAGCTTTTTCGCCGATAGAGATAACGATATATTAGAATAATTAAGCTACGATTGCAATGAATATAATACGGTTTTACTAACAACATATATAAAGTGACCTCCCGCTATCTTAAAGCATGTAAAAACATACTCGAGCATGAAAAAGAGGAACAGCGATATAAATTAATGGCCGACCTCATTTAAAGTATAAACATTGTATTTAAGCCAATGTTTAATGTTATGTAAACAAAATTACAAACCAAATTTCTAAGCAAAACAAATATTTTCCATCTATGATCAAAACAAAGCATAATAATTAGGCGAAATGAGTATAATAAACCTAATGTAAATCTGTCCATGTAATCGCCTTAGAGCGTAATGTTGTCTGTTATCTCGCTAATCCCTTATAATCCTAGTTTCAGAAGTTACTAAATCGCACGGAGTTACTTTACTATAAATTGTCGTTTGTTTAGAAAATAATTATGGTTCAGTTGATGTGTATCATATACACATAGCTGAGTGCGATAATTATGAATTCAAATTTTAGTGAATTTTTTGAAGCGATAACTTCTTTAGCGCATTCATTTTGGGAATACAAACACTATGGAACTCGTGTCATTATCACTGAATGCCTGAATGTTGAATATAATTATATGTCAATAGATGTAAAAGCAAGATTGAAGTTGATAGTTTCAATTTAAACATAAAACTTCAAACTCTAATATAAAAATTAGATTTATATTAATTATTAAATATTTATATAAAACATAAAGTTATAAGTTTTTACTTCTTTCGAACGTCAGTTATATATGTGTCTATTCACTAGCCTATAAAAAATCATTTTTAGAAAATTGATAGAAATTTTAACGCAGCGGGATTCAAACCCGCACCTATTGGAAATCGTTTGATTTACGTACAAAAAACTTAAATTTAATTTTAATACATAAGTTTATTAAGAACTTAATGTAGTTTCTAGGTATTGCTATTTACAACTTAATACTTATAATAATTTTTAACTTGTTATTTTATAGTATTTTTTCTTGCATAGCAAGCAAGTAATATTTTAAATATAATCATTCCTCGGCTGGGAACATAATCTTAGTTACAAGCAGAGGCTATGCCACTGACCTCACAATAAGTTTAAATTGTTTAATATTATCAAATAAGAGACAGCTGACAAAAAAACATACAATTTTTTTTATTATTCCATTTGAAAATTGCATTTAAATGTAACAAGCGGAAACGGGAATCTTATGCCCGGCGGAGCGAGATCGCTTTCCGTCAGGTAAAGGATTACAACCAGGCGATAGCTTTAACGGCTTTCGGCAGCCTACTCAAAATGGCCCGTTCTAAATCGCATCCGTTTATCCTTTAGAAAATGATATTGAATTTATTTTAGGGTGAAAAAGTTTCTAAGGTGTTTTCTGTACACCTATTATATTTGTACTTGTATAGTTTTTTTACATACAAACGTTGTAAATATTTAAACGTATTTATTACTAGCGACCCGCTCGCGGCTCCACCTGTGTAAACTACATGGCTAAATTATTTCTCCGCCCGCGTTCTCACTTAAATCATAAACATTGCTCACATTTATAATTGAAATGGCTGTAGCTTTTTTATGTATTAACTGTTTGAAATGAAATAAACATTAAATGTTAAGTAACGTTTACCACAAACAATACAATAGTCAAAAATTTGAATCGTTTCTGAGATTAGGGTGCACAAACAAACAGGTAAAACAGACGCACTGTCAAACAGAAAATAAAATAAAAAATCATTGTCTAGCATTCTGTTACATTGACACATGCCCCTAATAATATTTTATTTCATATATCTTTCATGAACAGACAGCGGTCACTTAGATTTTATTAAATGTAGAGAAGAAATAATATTGTAGAGAACATTAATAAATCACTCTGTATTTTTTCTTTTTATCTTTATAGAAAATTTATGGATTTTACATCTTTCCTTGAGTGTTGACATTATTATCGCACTGTGATAAACACTCTGGCACATGCTAAGCTTCGTTTTGTGATCATATATATGGACCGTCTCTAGCAGTACTATTATTATTTTAATTAGATATTTTAAACTGTCATCTTCAATGTTGATATATAAACAAAAGATAAGTGTAAAAATTCGACATTTAAGCTATGTGAAAATGTGAAACTTATCAAACGCGTAATTTGGAACTTTTTATTGCATTGTACGAGTATCGGTCGCAATTTTCTTATCACGTTATACGAATTTGCGTTTTACAGTAGTGCGAGTTGTTCGGGAGTTTACTTTATATATTATACTTTATATATATATATACATTATAAACATAGGTAGGTGTAGAAAATGCCCATTAATTTATACAGTATATCTACATAAAACCGCGAATAAGCTAATTACTGGCCCACAACTCGTCCTCGGGGGTTTGTTTAATTTAGCGAACACTAAACTAGAAAATGATACTAAATTCCGAAATACGATAAGCATCTCAACCCGTTATCTTCAAGTATTTAGGTAAAATTCCATTAGAATACCGTGTATTCAAATACATTTATGAGATATTTTAGATGAAGATTTTTATTATTTCTACTACGTTTCTACGAACTAAAAAGATGAGATATAAATGTACTATATAAATCTATCTATTTTTCGGATATATAAATTTCCATAAAAAATTTAATGTAACAAAACTCGAACCCGCGCTTATTTTCCCGAAGCAGTTTTAAAGAGGCGCGGGCTTTCTAAGAATTATTTTTTATATCCTAAGCGTGTGAATTCGCTCCAATTTGGATAAATATATTTTTTTGGGCTACTCAATTTGTCTTTTTTGTGCTGTGCTTTTATTATTATACGTCTGCTTTACAATGACATATATGCCTAATTTAAAGTCGACTTCTTAAGTAGTCTATTAAAGTGTTTGAATTTTTGTTACCTAAATTCAAATAACTATATGATAATTAATTTGTATATTACAGTTCATACATTATCAATAAATTATATTGTAAAAGTGAAAAGTAGCTTAAGTATTTTATCCCCATTAAGAATGATTTAAGTATTTTTTTTTAATATTTCAATGCTTTAATATAATATATCTAAATCACGTACAAATTTTTCAGACCGTCTTGACTTCAGGCACTGCATCTAATGTAGTCAGTACTAGAATTTTAAATCGTATTCGTCGCAACTTCATTGCATATTCTTATAAGCACTACCATTTTTAAGATGATTTTTAATGTCTAATATGCATAATAAGGTTATAATTTTGCAGGTTTAATATAGCACCTTTATATATGTACAAAAATCTAAATAATATTACCTTTTCGGCCATATTTCAAAGAGATTATGGGCTAGAAGCTTCAGTAATAAACAAACTTAATATGTGGGTTGACTTTTAGTAGTAGAAAAATATTAGTGGCAAAAATATTTATTGATATTTATTGCGTAAGTAAGGATGGAATAGTAAGAATGAAGAATAACGTGTTCAGGTTATTTGGGCTCATCGAGAGCATGGGCGATTAAATAATGATAAGAAAGATATCTGAAGCAAATGTGAGCGATAACAGAGGTCCTTGGATAAGAGGGGGGCCCTTGTGAACATAGTATATATGATGAAGGAAGGTCGCGAAAAAGTATGAAGACCCACAAAGGGCGTGTACGTAGGGGTTGATGACAGTGGACGAGGCGAAAGAAGTATACAGGGACCGTAGCGTTTGGCACTCCATTCTTTTCGACTACCCCGCTAGGGATAAAGCGTGAGCCTAGAAATAATAATAATTTTAATCACCTTGTTATGTTCCCACACTGCCTTGGGATCGCTGAATAAGTTCTCGTGTAACATTACATCAGATCCAGGAATCGTAACAATAAGATATTCAAAACTTGGTGTAATTTTTCGCCCATTGTTCTAATTATTGTAAATTATAATTGTAAAACCATTATTCACTCTTATTTATCACGTCGCGCAAGCTTTACCATTTTAGGAGTATTAGGTAAATTTGTCCAACCTCCTTAATCCATCATCACGATGGCATGGTAACAAGCAATTGTATCGCAGTAGCACATCGACTGACTGTAAACAGTTGTAGATTCGATGGCCATTTGGGGGAATGATTAAATTAATATTGTATTCATTTTACCGTTTTAGTAAGACAAAGCGCGGCGTTGAGCTCTACGACTCAAATCACACGCAATGTCGCGATTACAGGATGGACAGAATGCGAAGAACGGTGTGTCTTGATTTTGAATTTTAATAACATATGTTATATAGTTTTTTTTTATTTGGTCCTTCATATCATACTCAATTACTTTAAAATTGTTACTGGTGAGATACATATATTTGTTGTATATATATATATATTTGTTGAAGCTAAAAAATTGTTTGAGTTTGTAAAGGTTTACGATGAGGAATAATTTTATTTATTATTTCGGAAGCGTCTTTTTCTTTGAGCAATTGACGAATTGACCATCGTAGCGTTGTGGGGAAGCGTCTGGGTGTAAACGTCATTGTCGGGGGTTCAATTTTCAGTCGGGGGCATAACTATAATTATTTTCTTTTCTCCGCTCTGGTAAAATAAAGCGTGGAGTTGAGTTCTGCTAATTTAGGCTGAAATTGAAAAACGGAGTGTTTTGATACTTACAGCCTTTTTCAATAACAATAAAAAAGTTATATGCATCTTAAACATACAAAGTACTGTATTAATATTATATTGCTTAAAACTTAAAGAAATATACAAGAGAAAAGCTAAAAGCTTCACTATACGTTAATACAAAGCCACTCACGACGGCTGTACGACAGTAGCCTCGTTAACAAGTCGACATGGCAAACGAGGCATAGACATTCAAAGAAAATGCTTCAGCTTCAATGTTAGGGTCTAAACCAAGCCGTCTTATTTCAGGCACGAAGCGGTGCCAAATGAACTCAACCTTTTTAGGGCCGACAATGGGTAAGTGCGAAATGAGCACTACTTGTTACAATGATTTATAGTTACTGGAATATATATTTATTCTTTCTACAAGTCTTCTCCGTTGTATGTATGGGTCGGGGTAGGCAAAGAAATATTTTGAGATAATAAAACGACTGTATATAATATAGATTCCATCAAAAACATAAATGTGAAATGAGAACCTAGTGCAATATTATGATATACGCCACGATTGTCGACTTTAACGACATTAATTTATTTATAACAACATAAAATATTACTTAACATCTAAAAATATCTATTCTTTTTATAACTTAGAATAATACATTGAAGCCTTGGGTCTGACTAGGCTAGTTTTTATATGAATTTACGACGACATATACCCTAGATAGCATTTCCGCCTGCAACTCCTAAGGTCGATCGCCCGCCAGAAGAGTAGCTCCGAATTGTTCTTACCGCTATGACCCGCTGCGCTTTTCGCAGTCGGGTACTATTGTGAGCGGTGATAGCTTCTGCCCACATGAGCGCACCATGTAGCGCCAAGCACCTCAATACACTGACATAAAGCCGTCGGCATAGAGAATCCAGCCCTGCGATTCGGCAGTGGTCTTCGGCAGTGGCCGAGGGCCCAGGTGGCAAGCTTTAGCGCAACGCAAACGACCATCGTCCATCCATGGTAAGACCTAGATACTTCATCTGGGTCTGTTCCTAGCCGTATGCCTAGCCGGCTGTTCCTAGCCTTCAGTTTTAGGCATGGAAACCCTCAGACGACGTCGACGACAAGGCGCGTGCCAGCTTCAGCGAACCGTGCCGCCTCTTGATAAGTTGATCTCCGGGTTGTGATGAGTGTCATCCGCATAGCAAATGACACTTATCCCATGAAGAAAACGGCAACGCAGGATCCAATCATACAAATCAATTAAATCATGCATAAATTGTATTATAATTTTACGAGCCCTATTGCTGTTATGGATGTCTTAATGTACCTTCTCTATTTTTCTTTACATAATTATTTATTATTAACTAAAACAGATGAGATATATAATGTTTAGGAAAAAAAATATTCCTATATATTCACGTAAAGACATTGAAATCAACATAATGACCAGCTGTCATCTATTTTAATTGCAAATTTTTACATTACAGGCACTTAAGTGAGTGTTGGATTGCTATTCTTATATTACAGGCATTATGAGTAATGTTCCTTGTAGAATCAATAAATTAAAAAAAATATCATAAATTAATAAAAAAATCTTATTTCAATTTTTTTTATTTGTATTCACCCAACTACCTATCTGGATGCCAAATTATAACTTTCTAGGTCATCTGGAAGTGGGTAATAATTTTGAAGTATAGGTCAGTCAGTGATAAAAATGACAATTTTCAGACGTTAATATCTAAATCAACATTTGTTAATGAAACTTAGACCACACGTTTACCCTGCTTGACGTTCTATAATTTTTTTTTAATTAAAATGTAAAATTGTATCTTAAAAATGTTAAAAATTAACTTACCATTACAATAATGTTACAAAAAAAATCTGTGCAATAATTGAACAATTATTATAGCTATAACCCAAACGGTATTTTGTTTGCAAGCCGATAATACGCTATAAATTGTTAAATGTGTTTTAAAATTGCATATGGGATTTCGTGTTAAATGTACACTCTTTACACAAATATTTGCTTTGCAATATGCTGTGTACTTTTGTCCATTCCGTTTAAATACTAAACAATTATTGATTAATATTTTTTAGGAAATAGATTATATTAGAAATTGAACAGTAATATGATAGATATTCAATTAGTTCACAGACACAGAGATGCTAACAACAAAAACTAGTTGAAATAAGCGAATAAGAATTTCGACGTAGCCGAATGTAGAACGCATGGCAGTCAGAGCGCTTGGACGGTTTCGAAGAGCCGCAGATTCGAATCCCGCTTAATAAAGTTCACAGTTTTGTGTCAGTATTTTAGATGTTTCCCTTAAATATGTTAATTTATAATACGATATCGTAGCCTCTGTATTTGCGATGGCTATATTTATTTTAATTTTTTTTACATCACCTGATGGTAAACGGTTACCTTCGCCCATGGACATTACAATAACAGAGAAGATGTTCTTGCGTAGCTGGACTTGAAGGTGAAGGTATAGGCTCACTCGAAGCTTGAAAGCTTCCAAATCGGAGCGCTCAGGGAAACCGGAAACCTCAGGATGAAAGTCTTTTCACAATTTACATATACTCAGTTTCATAATATTTGTTATAGTAAGTTTTCAATGTTTCATTCACTTGCCTTACTTTTATATCTGATATTGCCATTAAGTAATCCACATAATTCACATGAATATATCCATCTAATGCCACCTTTGAATTAAATTGATGATAGGTCTAGAAAGGCTGGGATTTTATTAAATTATAGATTGAATTTTCTTATACCTTTCATTCTTACTTCTACTGCGTACAAATTAATTATAAAGTATATCTGATGAACTCTTTTTTAAGTTTTAAAGTGGACTTACCAACGAAAGTCCCTCCCTTCTGCACTTTTCGCCCAAAATCGAGACATGGCGTCTTGAGTGACCAGTCTGAGGTACTAGAGCGGAGACAAGGAAATATTTTTATAATATTCCCAATTGGGAATCGAACCCATTACCATTCGCGCTTACAGTGAGACGCTGTCCGACTACCCCACGGTAGCAACGACTACAAATATATAATATTAATACAATACTAATTTACCCTATGGTAAGTTGTATATTTCAAATAAATTTCAATATCTCTTCTAGTACAAATTCATTCGCGTATACTATAAAATGTTTACATGAATGGCACTAGAGTAGTTCACAGCGTTGTTGCGAATTGCAGAAATCAAAGGCGTCAAACCGAGTGCATTTGTTGCTTCACTTGTTACCTACGCTTGTGAGTGTTAAACATGCACGAGATACCCTTTCACCAATGGAAATAGACTAGTTCCTTTCACGTTGATTTTTATATTTCAGTAGAACTGTGGATATCGATATATTAAGAGAGATATTTTAAAGTGTTTATTTTTTGCTTCACATTTTGTGCCACACACCAGGGTTATCAGAGGGAATCTATTGTCAAGACACTCTGTTATAGATAAATGTAATCATTCCCCAGAGTGTGAATTGAACCCACAACCAATCGAGTTTACAGTCAGACACTGCCCTACTGGACTGGATGGATTCATTTATATCTAATCAATATCATTTTAAAACTCTTCCGTTATTAGTTAAGTGACTGGAAGGCGCACATCTGCATAATTACTTGGCGTAGAATGGTGAAATTTTGCATGAAGGTTCCTTGAGAAGTGTATTGAAGCATTATGAGAAGATTTCTCAAAATTTTCTAAGGAACGCAAAATAACGGAACTTCAGGGCTTACAGTCAAGACTATGTAAGGTAGAAAGGGAAATAGTATGGCTGGCGAACGACACCTTTTAGTATATATAAAGTATACGCTGATGATTCAATGTCCTGGACTGTAATCCTAGAAAGCTAGATAAATGCTTGATAAACTATGAAAATAAATGCGTTTATTTGTCGAAATGTAGAGGGAAACCATGTATATGACCCATTCATTCTCATAATATTGACTTTACACATTTTCAAATTTCATGAAAGCCATCCTTTCATAAAGAATATTGTACTATGTATTAGTTTTTCTTTTATATCAGACGTATTTATAACAATATAATCTATATTCAAACATATTTCATCAAATAAATTTCCAACTATCTTAGCCAAAGGGACTCAGCTGACACAATGGTTGCGAGTTCGATTTTCGCAAGAATATTTAGTATTATTTTTCTGGTCTAATAAAACACGTGCAGCCTATAGTTCTACATATAACAATCAACGTCTCTAAAATGGGCGAAAAGTTGAGAATGGAAGGCCTTCTTGGTGTTCTCTTTGATTAACAATTATATTACGGAACCTAAAAAAATTAAATACAATAAACAAATAATAAAATGTAGAAAAAAGAAATGAAAAAAAATCTACAATCATAACGCGTCGTTAATAATCAGTAATAAATAAAAAAATATATATATAGAAGATATTTTTTGTTCAGCAACTATTTCTAAGGCGGTGCTTGCTCGTAATTGTCATAAAGGAGAAACGTGAGAGGAATTTAGCTTTCGCCTAAGCCCCGTTTTTATAATTCATATAAATTGTTTGATTTGCTTTGAATTTATGTTAATTGCCCATTTCTAGGCAACTTGGTACTGTATTTTAAGGGTATCGTCTTAAAAGAGCAATTATAATTCAATACGTGTCATATATGAGTAACCTTTGGCTAGGTTTTTTGTATATTCAAGAATTCAAGCTATTCAAGAAATTAATTTTTATTGTCATTTAAATTTCTTCTATGCGGACTTGTCACAATATAGCGGTATGTATTTTATGACAAGTACGCATAAAAGGTAGCGGTATGATAGATCGTTAATAAAAAGTCGAAGGAAGAATGTGTAATAAACTAGTTATTAATATATGTTTGACATTGAGAAAATCTTTAGAAAATGTAATATTAATAAATATGATTTTATTTTTATTTCAAATTATATAGGTACATACAAATATATATATAAAAATTCTAAGGTTTACAATTCGATAAGGGAGCTTACGTGAATTTCGTTTTAAGGGTCTGTTATCTTAGTAGGCTATTTACAGCTGAAGTGGCTGAATGAAGGGGTAAAAAACATTTGAACGAATCAAGGGGGGCAGTTATAGCGATTTGTCTTTTGGGCTATAGTATTATTTTCAGTTCTGTCACAGCCAAGCTATTTTGGCACCTATACTGTAATGATAAGGTAAATATTGCTATGAACTAGATAAATGGTACTCTTTAGTATATCGTGAGTAATAGCAGGTAACAATTTGGTTGAGTATCGTAAGTAGTGCAATAAGGATATGCGATAATGTAGTTAACGTTTTCAGCCTAGTTTTATCTTATTTCTTTAATCTCTTAAAGAGTTTTGGGTGTCAAGTTTCGTTAAGTAAAAGGTTTGAGATTTTTGGTATTAAAATATTGGTTTTAGATTTTTTTTTTTTTGATTTTTATCTCATTCTGCTAGTAGGCAGAGAGAGAAGCTAGTGTTAAAACATTTCGTTCCCCACTTTATGAAATTGTTGTGTCTTGTGTGGCGGAAATAAACACCGCGAGTTGTCTTACCAAAAGCAGAGAAATGACGATTATTTCAGTATAATCATTATATTGAGTCGTAATCGAATCCACTACCAATCGCGTCTATAGTCAAGCGATGTCCTATCGAACCCCTATGATCTCTTTAGGTTTTTTGTCGAGTTAACTAATGTAACACAATATTAATAAAACTCTATGTTACATTTTGATGAAAAATTTATTATAGTTTTTAATATTTCATGAGCTTAGCTCTTTTCCAAAACGTATTAAGTTTGAACGTCGCGAGAATCGAACCCGTGAACTTGAAAAATCTTAAAAATTTCACATCTTTTTACAACATCAAAAGGTGACGAGACTATTACTTTACTAGACTATACTTTATACACTGCAATTAACATTAAAGAGATTGTAAAAATAAATCACTTTTTTATTTTTACATCAAATTTTTCCTTACATACAATAAAAAGCATCATTAACCAAGATAATTAATAGATCCCAAATTTCTACACCCATCTATTAAGCGAGAATAATTACATATCAGTGAAAGAGGTCGAGAGACAGGGGTCTGACTGATTAGTACTGGACAAATGACTGTAGCGCTGATGTGTCCTAATTACGATAGACGATGTATCGATAATTAAATATCTTATGTTACGGTATTCGGCGTATTTCATTACTTTTTTATAAACCTGCATATTGATAGAAATATATATTAATTTTGCAAAGAAAATGTTCTACAGTAAATGATTTGAAATGCATATTTTCGTGTACGGTGACTTTTTGGCGACATTCGGATGTTGTTTAGTAAAGTACACCATACTATTGCACATAATATATTGTTTCTACACAATAATATATCTAAGAGTTTCTGAGCTAATGCAAGTATTAAAATAACTTAAGTAATTCTCACAAAATTTCGAAATTTCAATAAAAACATGCAATAAAAATAATTCGTTAATATCATCTTTATTTTTTGTTTGTTTCATAATACATAGGTTGCTATGCTTTGGTGTTAAAGTGGTCCAAAGAGTATTAGACTTTCCAAAGAACTGAGAGGGAAGAATTCATACTTATAAAAAATTCAAAATTTATTTGTAAACACAATTTTATCATTAAAATATTATGACAGCATTCAATTCTGAAATACTGAGGAATACCTCACATAGTGAGGAATGATTTTTAAGACTTATTATTTTTTATTTATTGTTTAGACTTACGGTTTATTAATGACGAATGTATAGTTCGCGTGGAATAGAAAGTTATTAATAAACGTGCACAATATTTTTGTTTTAAGTTAAAGGACTCAAATTTCGAGATTTCATGAGAATTATCCATATATGTATTTTTGTAAAGAATATTTTTGTTAGTAATTTGTGTGACCAAATCTTGTTGATTCATACTAAATACGTAATCCTAATAGTAACGCCTGCCCAGATTTGCAATGTCATACATGGGACCACTGTTTGTATTGAACATACAGTTTGCCACGGTTTAGTTAAAATAACCTTCAGAATATCCTAAGTATTATGTGAAGTGAGCCTAATATGTGAAGTAAAAAGAAATGATGTACCAGTAACCACTGACTATTTATTATGAAGTGTTATACATCGTTTTTAAAATTGGAATAATCAAACCAATAACTACTTAGTTTCAATATACAGACATACGGCGTCTGACTGAGCATGGGTTCCAACCTCACTTGACTCTTGGGGAATAACCATATTTTAATTATTTTCATTTTCTTTGCTCTGGTAAGATCGGCGTCGAATTTCACCATCAATATGTAATTCTTCGAAAGCGGAGCAAGAAGTGTCAAGACACTGCTGGGTTGTCTCGGCCAATCCTGCAAAAAAAGCTTGATGCTACTGAAAAACATATATTTAGAAAACGTATACATTTTTAATGCAGCGGGACTTGAACCCACGTCTGTTAAAAATGGATCAAGCGCTCTGATTACTAAGCCATGCGTTCAACGGCTTATATGTTATCTTAAAATATGTTTTTCAAATTCTGAAGTGTGTGAATAACACTTTAAAAAATGTTAAAAATACTTGAAGCTAGTGTTTTATGTCTGAATAATATTTGAACCCGCTCATGGTATATGAGTGTAGTGTTCACTTAGACCCGCACCATTGATGTAATTTTTTTTCTAAATACAAGGCAAACGAGCGTTCGGGTCACCTGATGGTAAGTGATCACTGCCGCCCACGACCACGAGTGACACCATAAGAGCAAGAAAATTAGAGCTACAGGGATGTTGCCGGCCTTTATTGCCGATAGTAATGAAATATATTTGTTTCTCATTTATTTATTTTGACTTTAGACAATCAGACACTACAAACACTTCGTATTCGGCTTGTCCATATATATATATATATATATATTTTAATTTTTTGCTTACGTTAATATGCCGAACTAAGTGTAAATGGTACCTAAGCAAGGTTTAATTTTTAGTAATATGATAGTAAAATTTATAGCTTAACAATAAATTTATAGCTTAGCAGTTGGGTAATCGAGTAACAAAATGGAGGCTACAAATTAGCTATCTTTTTTAACATTGTATTAAATTTTCAAGTTAAGAAACTCTAAGAGCCGAAGGAATGTATCAATTTTGTGTTTATACGAAAAGTCAAATACATTACACTTCCTTTTTCGAGCTTGCGATAACGTCATTCCCCTTCCCACTTCAATTTATTATCTCTTTTCTCAAAATGTTCCCCGTCCCCTTAGTGTTCAATGTTATTTAATATTTGCCCTTCTTAGTAGTCCTTTTTGTAAATTATTATGTAAATATATTAGGTATAACAAAATCAAATTATAATCTAACCCCTTAGTTATATATTATTGACTACTAACCTTTAATGTCATGTATTATTTGTTGTAAATATGTATTTTGTTACAGGTGACGGTCTCCATATTGTTACAGGATCTCTTTTAACATACAAGCGATAATAGTGTCACTTTATGTCTTTTTAACGATCAATCTCTTTCGTATGTTCTCCATTCAACGTACATTGGCGAAGTGACTGGGGCTCTACTGGCACGTTCGAAACGCCATAATTAATGAACTGAACTGAACCTATGCCATCTTCAATATGGCAAGTCTGCATCGCAGCTAAAATGTCATCCAAATCGGAGACGTACTTTGAACAAACAAATGTTTATTGTAGTGCCCTCTGGTGGCGTACATAACTAAAAGATGCACGAATTAGACCCGAACCTATCACTGAATACAAATCGGACTAGTAGCTTTCGTTTTGCACGAACAAATGGTAACAAATGTTTACTGTAGCGCTCCATGGTGAGTTGTTACGGTAATACATACCTAGGAACATGCACCAATTAAATCTAATCCATTCACTGATAGCCGTATCACAATCGGACTTGTAATTTTCAAGATAAATGACAACATTGCTTTGTACGAACAAGTGAACTCTCATCCCAAACGCATATACCATGTCGTTATTTTAATATTATAAAGAAACACTCCAATTTTATTTATTTGGATAGATTTCTCTAAAATATAATAAAAAATCTATGGTAATATTTCCTTTTTAATGCATGCGAAGCCAATGGAGTTTCAAAAGAGACTTTCGTATCCTACATTTATTTTTTGTAGCACTTATAAACTACTCGCAGCAAGTTCCAGCGAACTTAATCTCGTGTATTTTGAAAAGATAAGATATCGTTTTATGTTAAGTAGTTTCAACAGTAATTAGGGAAGTCAGGAGTACTTAAGATTTCGGTATAAAATAACATTTACATAAAGCTAAGTAAAGTGTGTGATACACTTGTGGTATTTTTTTAGTTTAAATACTTAAATTATAGGTAGAGTCACACAGCTGGCATAATGTAGAAAAAAGAATTAAAATACTGCACCATAACGGTATCGTAAAGTACACATGATTCTGAGTAAAGTGATGTATTTTTAGACATTTAAAGGTCTAGAAATTTAAAGCAAAAGTAATTTAATAGAACCTTAATATTGATGTCAGCTTTAACTCAATCGCAGACATCAGGATGTTTTAGGAAACTAAGTGGTAGGCGGAGAAAACCTACTGTCAAGACACTCCTTTCTCCAAGAGGTCATCGTCGCAGTGTCACGTCTGACTATATACACGATGGTCGTGGGTTCGATTCCCTCCGGACTCCATTCACCTTTCTACGCCCGAATTCCAGGCATTTCGTGTTGAGTGGAGTACCTAAACGTATCGTATCGTAGCGTTTAATTGATACAGATAAGGAAAGAATAAATAGTTTTCACTCAATTCACTTCGTCGAAATTTATTGAAAAATTAGACATATTCAATATAAACACCATTATTATGAAACCTATATACGCGTATAAGCGTTATAATATTGAAACATATTGTATTCTTAACATTACTCAGTCTATTAAAATAAAAATATTCAAAATACTTGAGATCCTTCCATTTCAATATGCAATGAAAACTAGGTTAACTTGATATTACGCAATTTTACGGAAAAATCTTGTATAGCAAAATAATATTAGTTATATTTACATCTTCATGTCCTATTGTAAAATACGTTTGCAAATGAAGTAGATTTTGTGATATTTATACTGCGATATGCTATTGTTTATGTATACCTTATACCAGAAAAAAAGTGTCATGATAGCTTCGTAATTTATATTTAGAAAACGTATAAAAATTTGAACGCAGTGAGATTTGAATCGGCGCCTCTTGAAAACCGTTTTAAAGAAGCGCGGGTTCAAATCCCGCTACGTTCAAACATTTATAAAACTTTTATACGTTTTCTAATTATATGTTTTTCAAATACCTAAGTGTGTGAATAACAGTTTCAAAAAATTTTATTCCTTTTTTAATAGAGTAGAGTAATAGGATAAATTATTATTTACATTTTTACAGCTTTATTTGCTACACAGAATGTTTGTGAAAAAATAATATATGACAAGCAACGTATGAGGGCATCGTTCTCGTTGCAAGATTCGCAAATTTTGAGAGACTTGTAAAGTTAGTAATAAAATATTTAACAATCGTTGTAACAATAAAGAAATAGGTAACTCTGTCTGTGACGTCATCGCCGCCAAACCACTGAACCGATTCTGATAAAATTTTATATAGAGATACTTGTCTTGTCTTGATATGGCATAGACGCCATTTTTCTTCTTTTCATATTTTTTGGTTTCTCCATCTATAGTTTTGCTACAGTTCACGCGGGTGAAGCCGCGAGCGGGTCGCTAGTGTGTCTATAAAAATCGATTATAATTTCTAACGAATGCTTTTACTGGCTATACTAATATTTGGAATATCGTTTAATTTTTGATTCACCTTGCTCTAGGAGTTCAATTCTTCAATCAATGAAAGCGCACCTTTAAAAGATTGGCCTTCGTTACTCAGTTTCCGTTTCCTGAAGTTCTGCTTCAAAACAATAAAGCGCTTTGAACTTCTCTAATTACTTAAATTGATTGTAAATTGAGAAACAACTTCAAAGTGCAGTGTTGAATAGAAGTTGATATTTATAAACTACTAACTTAATGCACATCGTCTTTGTAGATTTCAATATATAAAATAACTAGTAACCCGCTCGCGGTTTTACCTGAGTAAACTACACGAGTATAACTATTTCGTTTCTTCACAAGCTCTACTTAAATTACAAAATTTTACTTAAATTTACAATTTAAATTGTTGTAACTTTTTGGTCTATGAACCGATTGAGATAAAATAAACACTAAATTTTAACGGAAGTTTACCAAAATGCAATAGTCAAAACTGCATCGGTAAAGCCATTTCTGAGATTACCGCACAGACAAACAGAAAAACAAAAAAGTTAAAAACATTATTTTGTTCTATTAAATTGATTTACGGACAGCGGTTAGTTATATTTTTATTATATGTATATATAAAGCTATAGGTACATATTTGTTTCCATTTCTACAAGTTGTAGTTGAGAAAAAGTTAAAATTATTAAATTTTATAACAAAAAATAGCCTGCCTAATCTATATAAAGATTTATAAAAAATCTTTTTTTTCAGCATCACGCTTTTTCTCGCTTAATAGGGTAGGCAGAGAGAACCTAGGGTCAAACGGAATGCTGTTCTTTACTTTTCGCCTGAATTCCAGACATTTATTTCGTGCTGAGTGGTGAAGACTAAAACGCTAAGCTTCACTTGTGCGAAGAAATGGAAATAACTACATTATGATCATTGTACCGAGTAGGAATCGAACCCACAATCAATAGCGACTACAGCCAGACACTTTTCCACTGCGCCACGATGGCTTCAAAATCAGCTTGCATAGAATATTCAAAATAAAACTTAGAATTTGGCAACAAACTAAAGTATAACTGAGTGAGCTGTGGCTTATTCGCAAACGCGGACTTCGACCGCGTGCGTAATTAGGACAGTTGAGTTTAAAATTAATTAACACAAACGCGAACAAGAAATTTCACAGCGGTGTGAGCGTATGCAACAGAAATGTTAATACATTAATCTTAGTGCTAAATTCATGTAAACAAAAAGTTTATAAGTTTGTAATATTAATAAATAAAGCTTAGTACTCTGTAGAAGAATATTTAAAAGATAAAAATGTGTGGAAGTAGTATGATTTGGGTTTGGTACAGGTTGGTATTAAATGCTAAAATTGTAACTTTTGTATCTGAAAAGAGTAACTGTTAAGTTTTTCACCGGCTGAGAAGACTCAGCAGAACTGCCTTCTGAGCCAGTGGTAGTTTTATGTTCCTTTGACGATTCAAAAGTGCTTGCAAAAGTCTATTTGAATAGAATTTTGAATTTGAATTTATTATTTTTTTCAGCTTAGTGGCAATACACTCTGTGCGTTCAAATTTGAGACATTACGTGTTGACTTACGGAACTGAATGCCACGTTTTGTCTTACCAGAGCAGATAGAAATAATAAAGGAATGAAAATATATTAAGCATAAAAATTGCCCTTAGTGGGGAAATCGAACCCACAATCCCAATGTGCCATGAAATAAAACGTAATTATTGGGCTGATGTGTTCAAACTGAATAACTAATTGAATCTTTGATCGAGTACTTTTAGACTAAAAAATATAGTCTACGAAGTTTGTTAAAAAAAAAACGAAAAAAGAAACATTGCACTTCGCTATCGTTCTTAATGATATCGTCCATTCCACAACCGCAATGCAGAATAATCGTAACCGATTTTTTTTAATTAAGAAGCCAAATGAACAGACAAAGAGGTATGTGATGTCTTAATTAGATAAGAAATAGAATTTTATATTAAACTACTATATATGCTCCAAATTTCACAATTTCACAAACTTACATTGTTTTGATTTGTACGTTTAAAAACGTATAATATTATCAACTTTCATGTTTTACTATCGATTATTATCGAGTAACTTATTATATTAACATTGATTTAGTTATTTTTTTTTATTTTTACGAGTAAATATATACTTAGGTAGTATTAGTAGTACCTACGTATATATTTACTAATTAGTTAGTAAAAATCTATTAAACATCTTTCAATAAAAATTTCGGCGTTAAATTTCGGCACTTAACATACAATGTCTTAAATCCGGACCGAAAGTGTGGTGAAAAGGGGGTGTCTTGACCATTGCATTATCTAAGTTTACGCTTCTATACGCGGGAAAAAGTCTCTTGCTGAATATATCCAAATATAATTACGCATTTTGGGGAAAAAGCTAGTTCTATATTACTACTACATAATTTTCCTTATATAAAAACCTCTCTCTCTCTCTCTCTCGGATCTGAACCAACGAATGCGATAATATAAAATTATAATTAATCAATAATATTTTAAACATTTTTAAAATGTTATTTACACACTTTTAGAAAACGTATAAAGTAAACAAAATGTTACAACTTGCCCATATTCCATACAATTTTTTATACTAGTATATATATATATATATCTTACAAACTTGTAATTAAAGGGAGGAAAATATATTTTTAACGTTCTAGCGGCACTTAATTGTACCTTTAAGTATCATGTGCAGAAAATAGCGTTAAATATTAAGGAAATTTCTCCTTTGCAGCTGTTAGATATAATTAATTGGCCGTTGGCCCGAGATCGTTTACCTGCACTAAGTTTGACCTGTTTACATTTTTTACTAACGATATTTTTAACTAAATCTATGACATAATAACTTTATTTTTCACTGTCTGTCTAATAGAGTACGATACTGTACGATATTATTCAAACTGAATGGATTGTCAAGGTTCAAAAAACACATACGCTTAATAATTTGAATGAAACACAAAGTTACCTCAAATTTGAAGGAATGACAAATGTATCTGTGATAAATACAAGTAATACAGTCGTAATTTTGAAATATCACAATTTTTTAAGATGTAACGACAGGAAAATATAAGTAAATGTACAAAAAAATATTAATACACAGTAGACAATTTTTTTTTTTATTTTGTACTTACAAATAATATGTTAGAAGCAGCTTATTAGGATCGAATCGTCTCGATTTCATGTAAACGCACCATTAATTTATTGTAGATACAGAAATGAAGTAAATTTCGGCTGCAACCGTATCTTGAATATTATTTCGGAAATTTAAACTGGTTTAATTATCTTAATGATACAACCTGCTTTAATTATTATTATAATTATCACATACTTATTTTGTGTTATTTATATTTTAAATATACGTTAGATATCTTTATACACATGGTGGGTATTAAGTTTATTTTGATATAGAATTATGAAATATGTGTATGATACGTAATGTATGGTAGTAAAAAGTGTGTGACTGTTTGATGGTTATGGATTCAAATCGAACTTGGCATCCCAAGATGGGTTTATTTGGGGTTATCTCTAAATAAGAGAAGAGTAGAGAGTGAAGTGATGTGTCTTAAATTTTCAGTAAAAAATATGCAATTATTACATAGGTTTTTTTTAGCTTAACGCTTTTTCTCGTATAGCCTACTAAGGAGTTAATAATCAGATAGAACCTAGTGACTCCGTTCTCTACTTTCAGCCTGAAATCGATACATTGCGTGTTAAGTGGCGGATGTCAACGCCACGTTTTGTCTTAGGTATCAGAGAGGAGAAATGTAAATATTTCAAATATAATATTTCCCCCGAGGAGAAATGGAAGCCACAACCAATCTCGTTTACAGATTCTAGTAGAATTTTAGATCATTTAAGGAACCTACTGAATAAATTTCACGAAAGTGTTCTTCTTACATGTAAACAAATTTTGGAGAAATTGTTTTTAAGAAATGGCTTTAAAAATCGTACTTTAAGTGTTGTCTGTCTATGCTGTTGAAAGTTATTTTAATTTATTTCGACTAAATTTAAGGCCATCGTGGCGCAGTGGGAAAGCGTCTGACTGCAGCCGCGTTTAATTTTGAGTTCGAATCCACTCGGAGGAATCTCAGAAATAATTTGAATATAATTAAATTATTTTTATTTCTTCACTCTGGTAAGACGGCGCAGCATAATGTTCCGCCACTCAAAACACAATGTCTCAAATTCGGGCGGTGTCTCAAAATATAGAGCGTATTGCTTTGACACTAGGTCCCTTTTGTCCTGCTATGCGGAAAGAAGTTTGCAGCTGGTAAAAAGTTACAATTTCAATAATAGTTTGACCTTAAACTACAGAAACCGTAATGCCCCAGAAGTAGAATAAAATAATAGTAGAGTAGGAGTATGAAAATGATCATTACAAAGAATTAAGGTATAGTAACTTAAAACACAAATGTAAAGTCGGAATTGTGGTTGGGCTAACTATGAGATGCAATTCATGTTAAATGCACCCACAAAGCGACGTGCGGTATAGACCAGAGTCTTTATATCTGGAAAGTACTTTCAGCGTAATATTGGTGGTAATAAATAAAAAAAAAGTATTACACGTTTAAGTGAAAATTATTAGTATTAAGTAATTCCGTTTTATCACAACTAGTGATTTTGCAGGGAACTCCGATATAATACCCACTATACAACACCCAGTGCCTATAATCGATGGTAAAATGGAAAACGAAGTGTCTTGACACTAAGTTCTCTTATCTTCTACCGCATTATACTAAAAAAGTGTAGAGCTAAAAAAATAAAATTGTAACTCCCATCGTGATGATTGTTTTCACATTGTTTCGATACATTGACTTTTATTTTGTTTGATATTATATATTTAAATATATACGAACTTGGTTAAACAAACGGGTATAATAATAATGTTAAGAGTGGAGTTTTAGTTAAAAGAGCCTGGAAATATGTTTACATCTAGGGAATTAAAACGTTGGCTTTGCACGTTGTACTTTTAGATGCGTTTTATAGGTACAATTCTCCCGAGAGCAAAACCGTAACCGCATTAGACAAAGAGGAAGAAAAATAAAGTTTATATAATATATTGCTCGTATTAGTTACTTATATTTTTAAAATATATATCTTGTATCTACGTACTTAACATGCCATGTTTGTTTGACATACAAAAACTAAGTATAAGTCACGCTGTTTTCCGCTTTCCTTCCAGCTGACTAGTACTGGAGAGGAAAGTATCACATAACTAGCGATCCGTTCGCGGCTTCGCCTGCGTAAACTATATGATCAAACTATTTAATATTTTCGCCCGCCCCTAATCGTTGGATTTACGCAGTCAGCTTAGTTGATCGAATCCGCAATAAAGAGATACATATAATAAAAATTAAAAAGATATAAAGAAATTTATTCATATAATTTTTTTTAACAAGGTCGATTGATTGATGATTGATGATGATTTTTGTAAGTACATTATTATACGTTGCAATATTAACGGACATAGTATTTCGTTAAACTAACAAAGAACATTATTACCAAGATAACTGCGGTAGTTTTGCCGGCTATAATTCCCTCTGAATTGAGTCATATATTATCAAAGAAAGTAGTTTGGTCCTTGTTGGACTAACAACAAATATTTCCATCTTCTAAATGACCACTATTTCATGGAAAGCGTCATATTAAAATTTGTCCGTAAATATTTTAAGACAAATTTTTAAATGTTATAAATTCGTTAGATTCATACTTTTTGCTGCAGGAAGAAAGTTAAGACATTAATACAAGAGTCAAGATGTTAGTGGCGGTAACGCCGCTATTGGTTTTACCAGAGCCGGGGAACATATTCCCCGAGCAGGAATTGAATCCGCAACTTACGCATATATCAGTCCCTGTTAGATACTGGCCACATTACAGTGATGATAGTTACATGATCATATCACCAAAGGAAAAATCAATTATGCTGAAAGCAGATATTGACACTGGTAACTCTTGACATTGTCGCCACTGAGCAGTAAGGCGTACACAGTGAACTCGCTGACTCTTCTCTCTAACAGTTAACACTGCTACTGTATGAATACAAAAAAATTGAAAATTATAAGACTTATATTGTATATTATAATAAGATTCAAAGGTCCTTACAAAAGCCCATTCAATTAAAGAATATTTTGATTTACAAAAATAATTTGGGACATTGGGCCATGTTTCCGTAATTACTTAAAATTTATAAAATTCAACAAATAATATATTATACATTATAGGTGTATTTTCCAATGAAGTGACAACATAAGATCATTACGTACAGTGGATGTTTCATTCATTCTACAGCATCCGTCTACCTTGTGAGAGTTGACAGGAACAAATCGAATATTGCTTTTTGCAATCTCCTTAGAGAATTAAGATGGAATGAGCATAGAACGTATCATTTCTATTATAACTTAAATAAAACTTACGCTTGAACATATGTAAAAGCTGTGGTGGCGCAGTGGCATAACGTCTGATATAAGCGCGATTAGTCATGAGTTCAAACGCTACTTGGAAGAATACAAAATATTTCTTTGTTTTTATTTGATAAGACAAAGTGCAGAGTTGAGTTTCGCCCAACACATAGTATTTTGATTCCAGTCAGGAAAAACTGGTGCCAAAGTAGTAATATCCTGACACCTGAGGTTGAAAGAAAAATGTACAATATTTTTGATATTACGTGCTGTCCTGACATATCTTATTAATTTGTTGCTTATTATATAAAATAAAATTAAAACATTTTTTTACTTTAATATGCAATAAGCCTGGTACCTTACAATAAGCTTCATAGTTTGCAGCTTAATGCTTTTTCCGTCATATCCCCTGCCATGACGGAAATAGGGTGAGTCTATTCAGAGAGAACCTAGTGTCAAGACACTCCGTTCTCCACTTTTTGCCCGGAATTGAGACATTGTACGTGTTCATATCTTACAAAAATAAAAAATGCCTCGTTACATTTATATTCATATCTGTAATATTAAATGAGAAAAATTGATTTTTTACTGTCATGCCAAACAAAAATTGACCATTATTAGGCCCTTACCAAACAATAAAGGAATCAAAGTATAATTTTCCGTCCTTCAACAACAATGAGATTTTATTAGCTAAAAGGCAACGGTAATGAAAATAAGAAACCCTTTCTTAATATATTTCTATACAAATATTATGAAAACAATTTTCTCATTCCTCGGCCAACCCCTTTGTTTCAAAGCTTATTGATCTATATAAAGCCTTTGAAGAAGAAGAATAAAATATCCTGTATTTCGTTAAACGTATTCAAATTATTTTGATTGTTACTATAACCAATGAAATTTTAATATATAAAAATATTTTTGTTACTACTTAAATAATACATTATTTACTTTACATTACCTACTGTCAATATAATTTTAATTGAAAAAAAACTGCGTATAATTGTTACGTTCAATAAAATAAGATTCAAAATATCTATAAAATAGTTTAATCAATTATAGAAAACCCTTTTTTCTTATCCTGATCGGAGTTATAAGGATATCCGCTTCGAGTTATGAAATTATTGTATTGTCATCACATCCAGACACTTTTGTAATTTAAATCGGACGGCCAGTAAGTCCAAATACCGCAGCTAGAAGAAAAAACATGAATAAAACAATAAAATATATGATTTACATATTATTTTTGTAAGATTGCCTTCGTCTAGACACGGTCTGTCTCTAAAATAGGTTTTAAAAATGGGACGTATATTATATATTTCACAAAATATCCAAAAAAAAACTCATTTACAATTCTAATAAATATGTACATTTGATACAAGGTACTTGTAGAGGACATTAACGCGACTGGTTGTAGGTTCAATTTCCACTAGGAATGGTTATAGATATTTAAATTATTTTCTATAATTATTATTATTATTTTCTATTAATTATTATTATTATTTTCTAAAATTATCTTAATATTTCTCCGCTCTGGTACAAAAGCGTTGAGTTCCGCCACTAAACACGCAATATCTCGATTTCGGATGAAAGTGGAGAACAGAGTGTCCTTGACACGAGGTCCTCTCTGACTACCCTACAATGCTGATAAAACGGGAAGCTGAAAAAAATAAGTGCCTAAATTGGAGTTCTCAATTTAAAACTTAAAAAAACTCCTAAAGGCATAAAGATGAAAACAGCTAAGAGAAAAATCAGTCAAAGAATATTTCAATTTGCTTCTTCAGTGGCTAATCAAAGACTGTCTGGCGTTTAGTGCAGTCTGAGAACAAAAATTGAAAAAGATATGACACCGTCTGGCATATTTGTAAAACTTAGCTATTTATTATTTTAATTTAAAATTTATTATGAAAATGTAACCCGTTAGTGTTTATTTTGTTACAATCTGTTCGTAAATAAAAAAGTTGATGATGAAAAAGCGAAGTAGTCGTGTAGTTTACACAGGTGAAGCCACGAGCGGGTCGCTAGTCTTCAATATATTTTTACAGTAGTCATTATATTAGATGATATACAATTTAACTAAAAATATCATACTTTAGATATTTAATAATTGACCAATCAGGGTGGATTGTAACAGTGTATAGAAGCAACGAGTTGTGGATTCGATCCCCACATAAAGTGTGAGTACACAACAAAACTTGCAAAACTCGTTTTTAAATTACGTGAATAATTAAGAACGAATTTTCTTTACAGTAGGTTATTTCTAGTTATCCTAATATATGCGGGAGATGTGTGAAGAATACATTCCATATAAATTGCCTCACATTTGTGTAATTCAAATTTTGGTAGACAATATTTTTACGTTTGTAAAGTGCTACTTAGATACACTTATGGTACGAAAAACATATTTAGAAAACGTATAAAACTAACAAGCAATAAAAATAACTTAGGCTTAGCGGTCAGAGCCCTTGGACAATTGCCTTGAGGCATGGGTTTTAATGCCGCTATAATTATATTTTTATACGTTATCTTAAATCGTTAGGCAATATTATATTGAAAATACATGCATATATTACAAAAATGCATATTAAGTCGCGCAATTCTCATTTAGCATATAATAATAATCTACGGTCTGATTTGACTTGACTTCAGTACGCCCCGTTATCATACATTTTATGTAACCTTTCTCTTTATTTCCATTTTGATGGGGCTATTTGCATATTGAATTTCGATAGAACGTTGAAAAGTATCCATTCTAATATTATAAATGCGAAAGTAACTCTGTCTGTCTGTCTGTGACGTCATCACGTCCAGATTATAGAATCGATTGTGATGAAATTTTATATAAAATAACTTGAGGATCTTGGGAAGAGCATAGGTTACTTTATTCTTACCCGTTTTTAGTTTTTCAGGAATTTCATTATTTTATGACAATGTCGCCTAAAGTACACGCAGGCAAAGCCGCGAGTCGCTAGTAGTATTCTTTTAATTTTGTATCATTCCCGTGGGTTCCGACCAGACCGTATAAGTAAGTGTATCGTTGAGAATTGGTTTTATGTAGTGTAATATTGGCGAGACAAGGATAATTTTGGGTAAAATTAGATTCTCATTTTTTTCATATTTTATATGTTACACGTGTGAATTTCCTTTCTGTATATTAAATGTACTTAATATCTTAATATTGCTTGTATGTATATACGAGTAAATACGCATTATGCGTACTGTTCTTCTATTTTGAGATGACGTTTTAGAGATGCGGAGGACGACTGTTGGGTATATCTCGCTTTTCTTAACAGTTATTTTTGTAAAAATATCAGTTAAATTAATATTAGTTTTTATTATTACACACACAACTTAAGCTTTACAAGGTAGTTTATATTAGCTACGGTAAAGTTAAATAACAAATTTTAGGTACGAATGTTTAGGCATTGTGATGCCTGTGATATTAGTTCTGTATGGGAAAAGTTCTGTATTGTATATGAAGGTCGATTTACATATTATTATTCTCTTCATTTCACTAATAGTGCATTTTATATTGAATCATTGTATTGATGGGAATAAAAACTAAGAATTCCTTATTACGAAAATTATGCGGACGAAAGGGAATGAAATTTGGTAAAGTTACAGTTTATATAAGTATTAGACATATTTAGAAAACGTATAAAAATTTAAACGCAGCGCGATTTGAACCCGCTGCGTTCAAATTTTTATAAGTATTCTAAATATATCTTTTTCAATTTCCTAAGTATGCGAATAACACTTAAAATGTTAAATAAATATATGAGTTTTTTTTTTAATAATGAATCATTGTCACTATATATAATTAATAAAATAAACATACATATACTACCTCGCGTTTGACATGTATTTAGCGATATACACGTTGCTAAGGCAGCGCGTATTATACGCGCGCATCAACAGCTAAAACGAGAAACGTTCAAAGTCTCAACTTCATAGTATAAAAATATTTAGCTGAATTACTTTGACTCCGATGATTTTAATATCTACATACATTAAAAAAATACACATCTCAATTTGAAAATTACTTTAAAACGTGGCATGCATTAGTAAGGTCATAACATTTTAATTTACTAGAGTAAAATTTGTAAAGCGTCGGAACGGGAGTGGAATTATGTCGCGGTCGGATATATTAAAAAACTTTTTGGTTTACTTTGAGCTTGCTCATTTCTATTGCTGCCGCTTTTCGTTCAAATGGGTAGGAAACTTATAGGATTTTATGTGTTCTATAAGGATCTATTATCATATTTATTAACCAGCAAATGTAATATTAATAATTAAAATAACTAACGATTCAAATTGATATTGTTGAAAAAGCCGACGTCCGGTAGTCTCATACAATAGTTCACCGATACTTCATTTCATAGTCCAAGTTTAGTGTTCTATATTTTCTATAGTTCCTATTCATTAGCCAGTGACTATCTCTGAGTAAGTACCTGTGGTTACACTGAAATGGACCCCAGCTAATGTGTCACTTTAAAATACATCGCTATATCTAAGGGGCCTTTATTTGAACCTGTGTCCCCACGCAAGCTTGTCAAAAGATCCTTTGAACCCGATAACTTTTTAAAGAGATACAAAATAGTTATAATATGCATTATTGTATGGAAGAACTAAAAATATATATTTGTAAAGAAAATAAAATGTACAGTATGCAGTCAATCTTATCGCTTTATCTGCGAGGCAACCTTAAGGTCTAAGAGCATGTGATAATATATTTGGTTGTGTAATACACAGCATATGATTTTCTCTATTATTTATTTTGACTATAACAGATTGACTATATAAATTATGAATCGTTAGAAAATTAAGAATTTTTAATGGAAATGGTACTGTTCTATTATATTATTACTATTCTATTATATATATTGTTGCGCAGTGGGACAGCGTCAAACTGTAAACGCGATTGGTTATGGGTTCGATATCCTCTGGGGGAATGGTTATATTTGAAATGTTTTATCCCTCTGGTATTCTTAAAATGTTTTTATTTCTCTCGATCTGTTAATATAAAGCGAGGCGTTGAGTTCTGCCATGCAATCTTTAATTTTATTTTTAGTTTGTTTTATTTGTTTGTCTGCGTTTGTGCACGCTAATCTCCGAAACTACCCTAAGGTTAGCCAAGGTTAGCCGTACGGGCTAACCTGATTTAAATTCAGTTTTTACTATTGTATTTTGGTAAACTTTCCTAAACATTTAATGTTTATTTCACTTCGGCCGGTTGATGTATAAAAGATTTACAACCATTTTTCTCACTTTTTTTTCAGGAATTTCATTGTTTTACGAAATGGCCGCCGAAAATACGAAACCGCTATAGTTCAGGCGGGAGAAGACGCAAGTCGCCGAGTAGTGGATAAACTAAAAAAACTTAATAAAGAAAGAAGAGAAGATCATAAGAGTTTTCTAGATACATTTACAGTACGCCAAAAAACATTGGTAGCACTTACACGTACGAAGTTTGCAAAATACATTAACTAAATTTATATAATTTCGTTGAGTGGCGCAAATCAACTCAAGTTCGGGCAGAAAGCGAAGAATTTCTGTTGGAGTGTCTTGACACTACTCTCTCTGCCTACCCTGCTATGCGGGAAAAAGCGCGCTGCTTAAATAAAAACAATAGTTATAATAACTTGAACTTTATTTAATTCTGACGAAATTAATGCTAAACTTGGGGAGACCAGATTTAAGAGTTCCTTCTTTTAACGTTACAAAAAGAGATAAAAACGAAACATTTAAAAAATCAAATCGGATTGTGTGTTTGTAAAATTTGAATAACTACTTTTTATTGAATGCATATGCTAAAATAACATTATTTACATTTTTATGACTGTCAGTTTATTTTTGGCTAATCTGCGAACAGCTGGAGCGATTTTGATGGAAATTTCACTGGTGATAGCTGGGGGATTCAATAAGGGGAGTAAGTTAGTCTATTTTTAGAAAAACTCGTCCCTGCAATGTCTTTTAAGCGGAACGGTGTGTCTTGACACTTCAGATTATCTCTGACTACCCTCCAATGCGAGAAAAACGTAAAATGGCCAAAATAAAAACTTTTTTTTGCTTGAATGGTAGTCGAAAAGATGCTCTTAGCTTTTAAGATGTGTTTCTTTTACACAATAAATAGTTTCGAAATTCTAATGCTACTAGAAAAATTATAAAAAAAAATTATAAGCAATCAATTTTTAGAACTTGCCATTAGCGGTCGTTATTGTTTATTAGAAGTTATAAACGGATATAATTGTATACCAAGTCATAGATCAATCGATGTCTAAATCCGCTGTCTCGATGTGAATCCCACCTGACGCTTGTGTATGTGGGTCCGTAATACTTATAATATATTATTTCTGTATAAAATAATATAATATAACTTTAGTGTCAGGGTACCTTGAAATTTTCGTTTTGTGGCCAAACTCAACGCCGCGCTTTATATTGATTAGACCAGATATGTTAAAAATATAATTATTTCTTTTACCCACTAAAAGAAATAATTATATTTATCGAACCCACATCAATCGTGTTTACAGTCAAACATTATTCTATTACGCCACTTAACAATTTTATGTTTTCAATGTGACAACACTCTATGAGTATCTATTTTATATGTAAATTGGAGCTACCCTATTTTTATGTTGAAACGTGGTTTTTTTTATCATCTACCGTGAAACTAGAAAATTACTAACAAACGAATCTCTCCTTCATGAATCTCCCGTTCATGGCCTTGCAATCATTTAGATACAAAGTGATATGCTAAGTGGTATGCAAATTCAATACAATACCTGAACCACACTGGGAAGCAAAATTGTCGTAAATAATAACATTCATCAAATATCAAATGATATCGCCATTAGTTTTAAACACTGCTCAACTGGAAAACTTTTTAATAAAACGTATATAAACCGTCCAAGCGCTCTGACCGCTAAGCCATGGCTTAACAAAAATGTTTTTCAATTTACTAAGTGTGGGAATAACACTTTAAAAATGTTAAAATACTTGTCAACTGTGTCCATTATTGCGTCATGTTTTAAGCTTTTCAGTACAAATTTATTAACTTATAATGAAAAAGATTCTCATGGCATAGTAATTTTGACTTGAACAAACGGCTATAGGATCCACCCACCACCCAATATTATATTTATTTATATTTTTATTTTTTTACACACACAACGAGGTTATGTACCGAGAACCTAGTGACAAGATTCATTCACTTTCCACCTAAATTTGAATCATTCGATGTTGAATGGTGTAACTCAATGACGCACTTTGGCTTGCCTCAACTAGCCTTGTTTAATTTTTATGGAGCAAAATATATTCTACTATCAAATCTCCCTATTATTAGCTTTTTGATCATTTAAATACTAACTTACGTGCTAAGTGGAAAATCCAATATCGTCCTTTAACCAGAGTGGATCAAAATTGTCGTTAATATGAAATTTCATTAAATATCAATTCACATCGCGATTTCTGTTGAAAATTTCTTATTTAAACGCTTTTGTTAATTTATATTGAAGCAGCTTCACACTTTTTCCCGCACAGCAGGTAAAGTAGAACCCAGTGTCAAGACAGTCCATTCTCCACTTTTCGGCCAAATTTGAAACATTGCGTTTGAGTGGCATAACTCACAACCGTGCTTTATTTTAACGGAGCTAACTTATATTATATTTCAAAATATTTATTTATAACATATTTATAAATATACCCTTAGAATGAAAAAGTTTTTCTAAAAAGAAATAATATATATATATATCTAACATGCCACTTTAATAAGTTGTTCTCTCAAATACCGATATACCTTGTCACCGATGCCACATCAATCAATGTCCAAGACCTATGCCCAAGATTCACCTGTTCTAATAGATGAGGCATAAAACTATAAGGCAGATAACTGACGTGAACGATATATATTATTTGCCGGAATAATAATTTTTATTTATATATAGTGTTTATTTTTACGTATATTTTAAGTAGTACTTGAAAACCAATAAGTAAGTTATTGTATTGCTATATTATTTTGTATTTCCCTCTTTTTTCCAGCAAATGCTGAGAGATGACACAACACCGCTCTTTAGCTATCGAGAACTAAAAAACACTTAAATTTAAAATAAAACTTGAAAATTTGGAAATATCTTAAATATTTGAATCTGCAACCATCATGAGTAAATTCGTTTATTTTTTTAATATTGTTATTGGTTTCTTGACCTGGTCCTGGACCAAGTTTTTTCCATTTACCATAAATATACTTAACTTTGTATATAACGTAAAAGCTAAAAGCCTCCACAAATATAGTTATGAAAAAATAAAATTTTAAAGATGCAAGTAATTTTATAATTATTCATTTGTATGTACATATATGAGACATATTGCACCCACAATAATCCTCTTATATAAAAAGCTTAGTTTTTGTACTAAAAATATAAATGTTTTATATGAATACGTTTTTAAAATGCTATTACTTTTAACAAACTACGAGTATATACCTGCCAGTATTTGCTGGAAATAACTGGACCATAAATAATAATGTGAGTATTCATTTGTCTACATTATATCATCTTTTTCATCGTCTGAAGTAGCATTGATATTGAAATTTAATAGAAATATAAGAATAATGACTAAAAAGTATTTGTATTGACTAATTTGATCGACGTTTGATATATGATTAGGTGGGTAGTTGACTGATGGTACTTGACAATAGACTAATATCTCAAATCGAAGTCCGAGTTCCACAGGGGGTGCACTTGTGACCGACGATAGCCTCTTCTGTATGAGTTTCATAGGAAATAGTTAATAAATAATCCCCTTCTTTCTTCCTATTTTGTATAAGTAAGTGTTAAAGAGCTAAAGGCGTGTGGGAACCCACAGTCACACTGCGCCACGATAGCCTCGCCTTAAACGTTACATTTTGAACCTAGGAACTTTTTACGATCACATTTGAACAATTTGTACACAAAATGACACCTCAAATTTAATAAATCTCAATTAATTTTAACATACAAATATTATTGACACTTAAATGGATGTTTAAGCAAATTATGAAAATAAATAAAAGTAATAAGTGTTTAAGCAAAAAGCTTTTAACGTTAAAACGTCCTCATAACAGTAATAGCTATGGTCAAGCCAATTCAACCAAACTGAAAAGTTTTTTAATATAGCAACCACAACGTAATTGCCTGCTCATTTGACACTACGCGTTATATATTATGTAATTATTAAAATTTTATATACTATAAAGCTTCACGCTTTTTTTTCTTTCTTTTCTTTTTCACAGCACGGTCAGAGGGAATTTAGTCGATACATTCCATTCTCCACTTTCCGCCTGAATTCGAGACATTGCATAATCAGTGGCGGCACCTTTACGCCACACTTTACCATAGCGGAGAAATAAAAAAAAAATATTATATTCATTACCTCGAGTGAGAATCGAACCTACAACCATTGATTACAGATCTGATGCTGTTCTACTTCGCGACGGTGGCCTCTATATTATAAAGGATTTGAAAATATAATTATTTTCTTCTTTTTAATTATAATTAGAATAATAATATACAATAGAATTTAGTTTGTAATTTGGTTACAGATTTTGGATAAAAAACTGAACTCAAGATCAGTTAATCTTCATAAAGTTTTATATAGATATAGATATGAATTTTTAATATTATGATTAACGTTTTAAGTGTGAGAATAATAGGTGAAATAATGTATTGTTTATTTTTTTATTTCAATAAAATAATTTTCCGTGGTTTCTTACGAACAGAGTAGAAGAAACTACAACTACAAATCTTTTAATATTTAATGAAATGAGCATTCCTTAAGTGAATCAATAATTATAATATCAGATTATTACAGATCTATCTGACCGTCTTCAATAAAAACCTTGATATTTTAATATAAAATAGTAATCTTAAAACCCAGCGAGTCTAGTGAAATAACACAAATAAGTGAAAGGAAACCTGAAAATCAATCAATAAAAATTTCAATTTTCCTCAGGAGTGGCTGACCGAATATTTTCCGACGTTGGCTGTAACTCGACTTTACATTTGAATATCATACATTTCTTCGTTTTTTTCCACCCCTTATCTTATACCCTTGTGATTTTTTCGACCATTTGCATATAAAATTTGGATAGAGTGCTGGAATTTATTACATCCATTGAATACTGCACTGTTATTCGTATTATATAGTAGTGTAATTCTACTTTCCTATAGATTACTTCAGATAAAGGAACAGCACAGTCGTTATTTTTTATATATTTTGACTTTTATGGATTTTACGATATCTTGTATTCCTTTCTTGAAATATGTGAATGTTATTCAAATATATAGTTCTCATAAATATTTGTGTATGTAGCAAATTTTCAAGTTTTAATAAAATAAAAAGTTCTCAAAAGGAAAATAAAAAATAACGACTTTAGCATACAATAAACTTATACAAATTTTGTTTTGAGTTACAGTATCTATTTTTAAAACTCAAAAAAAAAAGGTACTCTGTTTAAGTCTTTATTTACTGCTACTAAAAGCTGCAATTTGAAACCGTAAGTAGCTGATGTTGTTTAGAGTTATTTACTTAGTATAAACAGTCATAGTAGTATTGCTAATAAATAAATTTAAATGCAAAGTCAAAGTCCCCTTGACTTTGAGTACGTAATCGATCTGTCAAATTTTCATTTTGGATTGACACAGTCTTCAAAGACTGAAACAAACGCTACATTTGATTTAGACTATGAACACTGATATTAATTTTCTTAATGAGTGGGTGAGAATGAATGAAGCACTATTAGTTGTGGGTTCGATCCCCACTTGAAGGACACATACATTTTAACTATTTTCATTTCTCGTCCATGGTAGAAGAAAGATTTACCTATCACTATATAATCATAAATGATATTTATTTATTATATTAAATGCATAAGTTACTAATTATGATCATTAATGCAAATTAAGATAAAAATATATGTATCATATGAATAAATATGAAAATTCATAACTTCCCACAACTAACAAATGCTGAGAGGAATCGCGTATATTTGAAAGGGCACTACGAGTCGTATATCAAGCGCAGTGCAGGCATTGAGGGATGCTGTAATATCCGCCAAGAAATGGCATCGCTGAGTAATGCTTGGGATGTAGACAGAATAAAAGCTTTGGAGAATACTTATATCATATCTTGGGAATTATAATAGTTTCATATGTTGCTTGAAACGCTAACTGAAAGTAAATGGATAACAATATGTTTTAAAATTAAAATATGTTTGAATAGATGTAAATATTTAATATAATTACTATATAATAAGATTTTTAAACTTGAATACTTCATGTAGTTTTTTCCCGCCTAGTAGGGTAGTCAGAGAGAACCTACTATTACTATTTATACTGGTATCTAAGACAATGATTTCAATATTTTTCAAACATTTAGTCTCTTCCTTAGATACCAAAGCTGTGAAATTATTTTTAAAGATTTTTTAAAGTTAGGAAATCAAAACACACTTAGGAAATTGAACAAAAATTTGAACGTAGCGTGATTTGAATCCGCGCATTTTTTAAACGGTTTCAAATCTTGAGAGGCGCTGGTTCAAATCTTCATACGTTTATACGTTTTCTAAATAACGTTTAACAATATATAATGAAATATAAATAATGTTTAACAATATTAATATTTCATATAATAAAATGATAGGTCTAAATTTATTACCTGCACTTTTGGCTATGAAACGCAAAAAGAAAACCTTATACATATAAAGAGAAAATATAAAAAAAAACAAATAGCAAATGGCTTTAGTAACATACGTACTAAAAATAAGCGAACAACCTTAGCAAATCCAATCTTAGAAATAAATGAGTGACTGTGAAAAATGAACCTTCTTGTGTGTCGATATGTTATTAATGGAATTTCAAGATCTTTAATCCACGTAGCGACATTTTTACATTTTTTTATATTTATATATCGAGTTTCATACATTTTCGCAAGAACATATTTGATGGCTACAGCTGCTTTCGTTACAGGTTTAGTGCTCAGTATGATTTAGTCTTCAATTTTAAAGGTAAAAATTTATTTAATACATTTTTTCTTCTTCTTGTAGCTAATGAGTAAATGATTTATATATGAACATGTGACAATATTTTTTGGAAAGTTATGCTGCAGGTGTTTCGTACACACTTAAAGTATTTCGACAAAATGAGCAAAAAGCCAACATTTTTCCTAATAATGTAATAGAGATACATCGATTTAACAAAATATAGATACGCAGTAGCATGTCAAACCAAGTATACAAAAAAGATCTAACTGTACCGTATGTAATTTTACACGTAAATATTACACACACTACCGTGGTTTCGACATTGACATTTAACAAAAAAATACATTTGACATAGAATGACAATGACTCGTTCCTGATGCAAAGCGTACACACGCCTCGTGCTAACAAGGCGTTTAACTAAGTAGTATAACTAAATATAACTAAGTTTTAAATATAATGAACAAAAGAAACACGCTCATTATAAATGTAGGCACAAAAAGATTTAAAATAATGTATTTACCTCAATTAAAATTGTACTGTAATTTTAGTTCACAATATCACAATCTAGGATGATCAGGCTAGTGCTGCTCATAGAGGAAACAATTTAATTTTGCATATTCTTGATATTCACAATGTCCAAAAGAATATAATGTAAAGGCCTAAGGTAAAAGTGGTCCTAAAAAGACAAAATGGCAATTTTCATACCAAAATAAATCTATGTACTATATACTAAATAATGAAATGGTTCACAATAAATTAGCATACCATAGCTAAAGCCACCTAAAAACTATAGTTAACTCAATATTTATGTCTGTGCCATCATAATAATTGCTCACACAAATCGTAATTTACTTTGCGAGTAACGTTTTTCGGAAGGATTTACATTGCCAACAAATAGTTACATCTACCGTGTTCCGCTAATCACTGTAAAGTAAACAAAAAATATTAGCTTTTGTTAACAAAGTTGGATCCGAGCCAACCGCAAGTTAGGTAGAATATAGCGATCGATTTGGCGCATTCATTGTAACAGGTGCTAATTGATTTCCCCAGATTGCTTGCATGTTGTGAATGTATATAGTAGAATAATGAAGTAATTGGTTAAATAAGTGCTTGGTAGTAAATGTAGCGGTATACTCATTCTATTCTAGACTGATGAACTAATCAATTTACAAAATAAGAAACCTTCAGTAATTTCTTGGATTTTTGTTATTTTTTCGCATTATAAAAGTGTAAAGATTTACCGGTTGTAATTTGGTAATTTAAGTACATTTTTAAATTTGACGTTTCTAATACTTTGAGGTAGCCAACTAGTGATCGGGATTTGTATTCATGAAAACAATTACATATATGCATTTTGGAAAAAGCGGATATTTTGATATCACAAACAGACACTGCAATTTTATTTATTTTTACGTATGCTTAGATATAGACTTCATATATATATATATATATATATATATATTTTTTTAAATCTATTTTTATTTAGGGTCTTTTTATGTAATAATACAAAAATGTCAGCCCCATCGTTCCCTAAAACAATCTTCAAACACACAATTATAGCATTTCCTTAATCTTCTAAGAACACTATTTATACTTAAATTTATACAACATCTTAGTTACCACAGAACAAGGTTCAGACAATAAACATTGGAAAACACCTACATCTCTTAAATTTAAATTATATCGACGAATTAAGTCTTGACGGGCCCCGGCATTACGGACACATTCCACTAAGAAATGGTGAATATCATCCTCCACTCCGCACAATTCACAGTTAGGAGAATTTACTTTCTTCATGAGAAAACTGAATTTCTTTAACGGAATATGCCCAGCAGGCATTACTTCATATTTTAAATGTGAAAAATCCTACATTTTTATGTATTAGATATCTATATATGGTGTTTTATTTTATTATACAAATGGCAAAACGAACAATTTCAGACACAAGTTGTGACAGCCAGTATAAAAGACATCGCCAGTGCATCCGCATAGCAATGTATGTCGCTGGAATCCATCAAGGAAAACTAGTTAACCAATTGCATAATCTCTCTGAAAGTCCATAAGTTGATAACTTCGACAGAAGAGCTAAACCTGATTGAAGGCCTTTTACGATGTTAAAGCTGACCGTCATAGTTTCCCCCTTACTTTCTATAGCGCGGCGGTGAGTTAGATATACCAACGCCCAGACATAATAGCGCCCAGCGTTGAGTTAGGTACACAAAAAGGTCACCAGCACTGCGACTATGAAGAAAACTGCAATAAGCTGGTTTTTTTCAAGATAACCAATAAGTCAGGTGTTTATCACGCGCTCTATCACCTTAGATAGTATGGAGGTAATCGCAATAAGTGTAAAATTAGATAGGTACGAGCTGTCACCTTTCTTGAGGATAGGGTGAATTGTAGCTACTTTCCACAAAAATGTTTTGCTAACAACAAAAAAAGTTGTAATAATCGTATACGAATTTTGACATGTGCTCCCAAATTAACCTCGGAAGCACTTGTCTTAAGCACGATAGCAGGAAAACCATCCGGACCACTAATCTTGTTGACATCAAGGGAACAAAGAGCACGTCGCACGGCAGTCTGCATAAAGTGAACGTCTTGCATAGTGTGTTTGCACATAGGGATAGATGGTAGCGCTTTTGAAGAGTCAAAGAGTGCATAAGATATCTGCCTTTCTTTATGCTAAATGTGCCAGAGATCCGTCTGCCTCGACCAATGGTGGCAATGAAATACATTTTTTCACGCTTTTTCCCGCATAGCAGTGTAGGCAGGGAGAACCTAGTGTCAAGACGAAACTCTATTTTATACGTTGCAAATGTTTACAATTAAGTTCATCCTACAGTATTACGCGTAGGAAAAGGCTGTTTCACTGTGTTTTGTAAAGTTTATTCTTGCATGTTAAACATAATATATGTCACTGAATTTGACTTTTATCCATTTTTGATGTATCAATCTATTTCGTTAGTTCTCTATTCAACGTGACGTTGACGAAGAGATAAATGCTCATGTTGCAAGTTCCTTTTTTCTAGCTTCATGCTTTTGGCCGTATAGCAAGAAGTCAGAGAGAACCTAGCGGCAAGACACTCCGTTGTTCACTTTACGCCCCAAAATAAAATCTTGCAAGTACGATGGGCTATGGCTATTAATAAATTAACTGAAACTAAACATCTATCGACTAAGCACATAATAATATTATTTTCATATATCTTCGTATATTGCTATCAATATACGAAACTGAAACGTGTTAATAATATGAAAAGTCAACATATACGAGCGAACTGGTAGACTAACTTCACTTAAAAGTTTTCACAACACTGTATGCAGTTGTTAACGATCATAATTGAAAATGGATATCGAGTAACAAGTAAGTTCAAATAGACGATATATATATATATATATATATATATATATATATATATTCACTTATTACACACACACACAGATTCACTAACCGATTTATTTTCGCCGAGCGGAAACAAACGGATTTTTGGAAATCCAACCCCTAAGAGGGTAAAATAGGGGTTGAAAGTTTGTGTAAAAATCCGTCAGTTTTAAAGTTACATGCATTAACTTTTATTTCTGGGTAATTGAATAAAAATAAGTAAATTTCTATATCATAGATTGTTGAAATTCTACCCCTAAGCTGTTGAACAGGGATTGAGAGTTTGTATGGAAGTCCTTCATTTTTGATGTTAAAGATATAAATAAAACTTTATTTATTGGTTTATTGACTGTTAATTTTGTTTTGGTATTTGTTGATGGTACTAAATAATTACGTAAAATCCTCCGTCCACTAATCATGATAGAAAAATAGAACGTTACGCCACGCTTGGCCACTGGTCTACCTGGGGGGGTTTCTTGAGGAGTCAATTATAGGACTATAATTATTGAGCTTAGCTTACGAAATATACAAAATAATTATTAAGTATTTTAAATATTTTGATCCTTAATAGATAAATACTTAGTCCATTTTTTTTATTTTATTCGTATATATTAAAATATAATAATTTAGGCGTTATCGCTAATTCGTTTTACTTTAGTTATATAAGTTTTAGTAATAGGTTTTTTCGGTAGGTTTTAGTACGAAATTGGTTTTTGTTATTTCATTTATTAAAGTCCTTTAGTAGGTAAATACGTAATTTGCTATATTCCTATACATTTTAAGACATATTAATTTAGGCTTTTTCAATTCTTTTTAGTTTGGATTACAAACAATTACGTCTAGGTCTTAATACGTCGTTAGTTTTTATATACGTATTTATTTTTATTGAGATTTTTTTTAGTTTGTATACATAACTAAGATTCTTATTTTCGTTATGGTTATAGAAACTATAAACGTAAATGGCACAATAATGCCGCATACTGTCCTACTATTATTGGTGATGGAGCTTATCTGATTCGAGCTATACCGTATATTTTATACGATACTCAAGGTATTTCATTTGAGGCGAAGAAATTGTAGCACATTTAATAGAGAATTAAGATCAGTTTTGTGACTAATCTCAGGACAGAGATGGCAATAATTTTACCACAACTGCCGACTATTGCGTGGAAATGTCGCATCCTCATACTTATGGTGGTCTGTGTGAACTGGTAGCTGCTGGACATCTTTTCATCAACAATATCAACAAAATAATCCAGAAGTTCATGGAAGATTTGTTCTGCATCACGAAAAAAGTAATCCACGAAAACGTTTAGGGAGACGATTGCTTCCATGAAATCCTTTGTCAGGAATGTTGTATGACCCTGAAGTAGCTTACGAAACCGATGAACTGTTTACCTTGGTGGATATGATTCACAAGTGTTCATACTGCCATGCTTTTAAGTGGATTAAAGATCTCCAGATATGTGCAGCGCAGGTGGTAAAGTGTATCTTCCAGCTCTTAAGACTTTATCAGAGCCAATGTAAAGCTTAATTAACGCTCTAAACTTAGATTATCGACAATTTGCTGATCGCTGGAAATCTAACAGTTGCTTTCAGATGAGGGCAAAAAAATAGTAGAAAACAGATTCATGGCTGCTTTTAAAGAGCAGGGTCAAGTATATCATCTGGTTGGTAGCCTATATACTTTGCCTCAATCAGCGCTATAATTACATAAAGTTTATATTTATACATTATGAGAATGAGGTATGTACTTTTCCTTCTAAATGCCCCTGGAGGAAAACATTTAGTTGAGTTTGTTGCGGGCGCAAGAAGCGATCAAGACAATGCTGTGGCCGTAGCTTCTTCCGGTATAGCCGTCGCAATACAGAGCAGATGTCGCACTTCACGTTCTGTTAAAATTACCACTAAATATTGCCCAGGAAGAATGATTAACATATTCATATAACTCGCCCAAGAAGAGTCATTAACATAAAATACACATAATATGATAAACTGAATGTTCATTTTAATCTTTTAGTATTTGTACTTTTTTGCAGAAATACCTTCATAAATTTATTAAAGATAATATGATTTATGCGGAAATTTCAATAAAACATCTTCACGTATGAATGTGGTTCATATTTACATAAAGTTTTTAAAATAATATACCATTCTAATTTAAAATATTAGTTAGATTGGGACGTTAATTGAGGACCTAGACTCTTTCTCTGTATTCTCCGTTTACTACCATGTCTCCACTTTTCTACTACATTTTCGTTAACTCTATCTCTACGTGCTCTCTTATCTCTCCGTACTCTAAGTTTTCTCCGTACACTCAGTATTCTCCTATAGCTCAGTTTTCTCCATACTCACCGTTTTCTCCGACTTCTCTGGACTCTCCGTAATCTCAGTACTCGTCGTCTTGTCCGTACTATCCATCTTCTCCGTACTTTCAGTTTCTCTTAACTCTCCCCACTACATTTTCATTTTCGTACTCTTCACTTTTCATCAGTGTCTTACATCTCTCTCTAGAGACCTTATACAGAACATTTTCAATCTGTATAGAAGTTTATAATATATTTTACTGTAGCAGCGTTTTTGTAGTTTACACGCGCGAAGCAGCAAGTGGACCGCTAGTATTTGTATATAGTATTTGAATTTAAATTTACTTATTATGAAATTAGAGGTATACCCATTCCCCTGGTCTAGTAAAATGATGTATACTATCACTAAACAGAATAGACTAGGCAAGATATACTAGAAGATATAATAATAATATATTTTTACAGCTTCTAGCTTTTACCTGTATAGAGCCGTCAGGTCGTTCTCCACTTTCCACCCGAAATCGTCACGCCGTGCTTTGTCTGGCACAGTGGAGCCAGAGCTTATACCAGAGCGGAGAAATAAAACTGTTTTAAAAATAAATATACTCACTGCTCACTGCTCAACGAGGGTCTCAGTAACTTAAATACATATTAATATTGTGCAATGGCGGTCTTATTAGTAATAGAGATTTCTTACAGGCAACCATCAATATCAGATTAATTACAAAAGAACAATAAAACAGACGTGCAGAAATAAAAATGATAACAAGTTTATAAACTTAATATAGTACTAATAAAATAATGATTATTGTCATCTATAGTTTTATTTTTTATGTAAATTTAATGATAAGTATTTAGTTAGTTCACTGACTAATTTGCTTTTTAAACTGTAAGACCAGAATATATGTTGATATTGAAAGAAAATACTTGGTTATCTGTAGTTATTATATAACATGAACTACAAATTTGAACCGCAAATTTAGTCAGTGTTTTTTCTAAAAACTTAATTAACTTTCCGGGCACTCTTGTGTATTCGTTTTAGATGAATCTTATTTTATATACAAATATACTCTGACGTTACAGTTTTTAAATATATTTTTTATTTGTTTTATCTTTTCTATCATTTAAGTTATTCTATGTTAATCCCATCATAGTTTAGTGATTTCTTTAATTTTCCTCTCGTTTTATAGTATAATGGGTTTTAATCAAAAACGCAGTGTGACAGCGTCTGACTGCATACGCACAATGTCGGTGCAATTTGAACTTCTACAAAAACCCTTTATTTACTTTGTCTTGTAATATTTTCGGCGTTTTGCCACCTAGTATCTTAGATACTACAACAAGGATATAGATATTAGTATCTATATCCTTGTTCGTCTGTTTTTAGTGAGTAGTTTTTTACTCTGTAAAAGAATATTTAAAGGATCAAAATGTGTAGAAGTAATGCCTTTAGAGTTTAGTGCAGGCTACCTTGCAATAATTAAAAGTAGATGTACCAATGACTCGTAAACAACGCGTTGCCTTGGCAACGTCTAAGTCACTTTATATAAACGTGTTTGTCAAACACATGGTAGTGTGTCTTCCATTTACTTTTTTATATATTATTTATTTTATTTATATAAATGATTTAAAAAATATATATTATCATTCTGCACTTTTTTATATAAACTCACTACAACTGCGCGAAATTCGTAAAAGGAACACAAAGTGTTTATCAATGGTGATATGGTATCTATGGTGAGGTGATATCTATATCTATGGTGCAACGCTGGTCTAGTAGTCTATTAGTAGGACCAATGAAGTTTTAAGAACGCACGTTGGGTTCCCGGTTAGACAGTTAGCGATGAGGTAGGGTCCGTTACTAGGCGGGACGCCTTATCCGTTTACCACGTTATTAGGTTTTAGTTCGGTAAAGAGAACGGCTGTAGGCTGTAGGTATCACTCGTGTAGTGGCTAACGTGTACGAGCGTGTAGTAGTGTAGGTAACGTTATAATATTCTCCTCATCCTGACTCCTCAAACCTACACGGTAGAGTCATTCCTGACGCGTACAAACCTATCTACCCACAATTAAAACTATACAAGTGAGATTACTCCTTTTTATTAGTCAGGATTTATTTGCACAACAAAATAATACTTTACTGGTAACATTTTATATATACAACTTACTGCCCACGAATGAATAAGTAAATTTTAATAAGCAGTTTTAAATTGTTAATTGAAAATTAAATTTTAGTCAAAAAATTTAAGTACTAAGCATTTAAAGGCATTGAAAAAAAGCCACGAGAGCTCCACTCATTGGCAACACTGAACTTTACTTCAACTGCACTTACATCATGTTGCCGCACTCCACATGCTGGAACGGCTTTAAACACTTTAAAAATTCTAAGTTAACCTTCTTTTTTATTTCACGAGTTGTAAATTTATTGAATTTTACTTGATGACCAGGTGTATATACAAAATAATTAATACTTTTTCATTTCTGACAGATTGTCCTTCTGGTGTCCTATTTAGTAGGCTGGTGCCACTTGAGTTATGCGAAGTCCACAAAAGAAGTAAGAGAAGAAATTGAGGTTTACGTATCACAGGATACACCCTTACGACTTCGTGCATTCTTACTAAAATATCTTCCCAAAGGTGGTTCAGCTAAGGTCAATGCTCTTATATCACGGCCTCTTACAAAACTCGATAAGACTGTAACTAATTAGATTCAACATAAAACTACATACACGAAGAAAAGGCAATTTTATAACCTACTACACCATATACTTGTTAAGACAGTACAATATTTTAATAACATTGAACTTTAACTTGAATATTGTATATAATTGTTAGAAATATATGAAATCCAATTGGCTTAATTTTAGTTCAATTGAATATAATTTTCTCGTTAACACATATTTTTTTCGAGAAAAGCTGTAAACTTTATTCTGTATAGCAGGGTAGTCAGAAAGAACCTTGTGTGAAGACACTTTGTTCTTCACTGTCCACCTGAAATCGAGACAGTGTGTTGAGTAGCGAAACTGAATGAAAGTAATTTAAATATTATCACTTCTCCAAGTGGGAGAGTCTCTGGCTGGTACGCAATTAATTGAACCCATAACTAATTTTGTTACCAGCCAGACACTCTCCCACTGAGCCTGATAGCTTCCATGTGTACGAGTTTAATGTTGATTCAACTGCAATAGACTTTTTACATCCACACTATGTGTTGAGAAAATTTGTGTATCCAAATTTAAAATACTTGTAAGGTAGTAACTATCAGGACCCACAAAGATGAAATATTCTGTATTCCATCAGCAAACTATATAATTTTAAGTACGTATCTATAAAACTGTTTTATAAAGAGCAACTTTGTAGCACAAAGTTTTAGCTCCACTGTACCTACTAACACTGAAGTATACATAACACGGCTCTTATATTAACTTGCTGAATTATTTGCTAGCAGTGGAGCTAAGGTGGCTTCATTTTAAGTAATGTATTATTAAAGAGTGAAATATCTAACGTATTACTTATGCTTATTTTTACTGCTTAACGCTTATTCAAGTCAAGACATTTCGTTATCCAATATTATCGTAATACAAAACGTTGCATCATCATCGAGATCAGAGAGTAAAAATAAAAATATTTTAATTATCATTCCATTGCATTTCAATCGAACACACAACTAATCACGACTAAAATCAGACTTATTTAGAAAACGTATAAACATGTTGAACGCAGCAGGATTCGAAACTGAAACTTGGAAACCGTTCTAGCACTCTGACCGCTAAGCAATACGTTCTATATCCAGCTGCGTCAAAATCCACTTTAAAATTTTACAAAATATCAGACTAACTTACCATTACTTTTGCCGTTATAAGTGTAGCGTTGTCTACTACTACAAGAGGTAAATGAACAAATAGGCATTTGAAAGTTATTAATAAATACTAGGAAATAATAAGAAAAATATTATAATTTGATTAGAGCTTATTTGGATACAAAAATATCAAAGAATATATAACATCGTTCGTTCCACAGTGTAACATCGTTTGACTGTATATGCGATGATTGTGATTTCGATTCCCCTTTCTTTTATTCCCCTTCCGGAGAAATAGTTATACTCAAATTACTTTGGTGAGAGGTGTTGAGTTCCGCTACTCAACATGCAAAATCTAGGATTTGGGTGAAATGTGAAGAATGGAGTGTCTTAACACTTGATTGTCTCTGCCTATCCTGATATGCAGGAAAAAGCGTGAAGCTGGTAAAAAAAGAAAAATATACAACACCATGTATCCTTGCCAACGTTACGTTGTACGAGTTAGATATAATATTATATCCTAATAAAATATTATTTAAAATTTGTGGGGGGGATACAATGTGTGTTTTAGGACTAGGGAGAACCCTACCTACCCTGCTATGTGGGAAAAGCGTGAAACAGCTTTTTATATTAGTTACTTAATATATTGACGTAATGTTTCATATCAGTAATAAACAAGTATCCTTCATTGTAAAAATAAATAAACACTGATTAAATTGTCTTCTGAAACTTACAATAAAAATAAAACAAAATAACACTATCTACAAACCCTTTTCCAGAATTATTTATAAATATTTCCTGAAAGTGTACTTCAAAGTCACGGATTTGAAGATCGGAAGTTCGTTAACCTTTTATAAAATAAATCATATACTGTTAAACTTTTTAATTACTACAGTTGTATGTAAATAAATATGATATTATTATATCATATTACTTCTTGTTAAGTATTCGTGTTTTTTATCAGTACATATTTTAGCCACTTTTTCGCACTTAGCAGGATAGTCAGAGCTCTGGCGTCAAGACACCACGTTTTCTGCTTTCCTCCCGAAATCAAGACATGTGAAATTAAGATATTATCAAAAACGTTTTTTTAGAAAACGTATAAAAGTTTGAACGCAACGGGATAAGAATCTGCGCCCCTTGGAAGCCGTCCAAGCGTTCTGACTGCTAAGCCATGCGTTCTACATCCGGATACGTCGAAACTCTTATTGAAGATTGAAACAATTGAAACGATTATTACAACTTATTTTTGTTGTTGGCATATCTATAAAGAGATTTTTACAAATATCTGCTACCCAAAGATTATTCTACGAACAATTGTTGGACAAGAGAGAATGCTATTTATTAAATATTTTTAGCGTTTTTTTATTTTTTATTTACACCCTTAGGAAATTGATAAACATATTTTTAGAAAACTTATAAAAGTTTGAACGCAGCGAGAGTTGGACCCGCGTTTTGGGAAACATCCAAGGGCTCTGACCGCTAAGCCATGCGTTTTACGTCGAAGTAGACGGATGACGAAGTAAAATTATGTTTCTCAATTTCCTAAATGGGTATTACACTTTAAAAAAACGTTATAACGATTTTATCAATCGCCCGTGTGGGTGTAGAACTTACAACCAATACTATTAAAAGCTAGACGCTGTCCCACTGCGGCACGATGGATATATATATAGTAGAGTAGCTTACCTCTTGCTGATTTTGTATATATCTTACTAATAATTCCATCATAGAATTTGAACCCGTAATCAATTATTTAGGTATAGTCAATTATTTTTCAACTGCATTAGATATATACAAACAAAAACAACAAAGAGGGACTTGCTTAATTGCAGTTTAAAGCCAAAATGAATAAAATTGTTAAATAATAACAGAAAATAGAGCTTTCCGTTTCTAGCATCTACAAATTCCTAACAGTATGTACAAAAGTTTAACTGGTAGCACTAACGATTTCAAATTTGGCTCCACTCCACCAATCTATTAACAATACAGTCATTTTCAGTGACTACGTTCAAATAGTAGACAAATATACTATTCTTAGCAAAAATTTACTATTTCGCTGCATTTGTCACATATGTATATTATATTCTAATTTTGTATGAATTATTGAACGCATTATTTTGAACTTGCCGTAAAAAAACATATTGTTCCAAAGTTTGATTAAGTATTTTAATAAAATATTTTGTTTATATTTTGATCAAATGTCTTGAATGGTTAAGGCTTATATATAGTCAACCCATAAATAAGCCTGATTGTAATCCTAAAGATTATAAAGGCCATTAAAATAAGTAAAAAGGCCTACACTAAAGAAAACTAAGCTGTATAACTAAACTAAAACTGAAATAAACTTTAAAGTATATATATGTTGTACATACATGTAATTCTAAACGCGATTAGTTGAGATTTATTTCTGTTTAAAAGGAGGATGATTATATTTAAATTAAAAGGGAATTATTTATTTTAATAATTCCAGTCTGGTAAAATAAAGCGCTGGGTTGAGTTCCGGGAAGTCTGCGTTGAGGCCAGCAGAAAAAATATATAACTTAGTTAACAAGGAAAATCAGGAAGTAAAATATCTGAACAAAGAAAACGTTGTTACCTCTAAAGTGTCTCAGGTAATTTCGTCGCAGCAAACTTATTTACACACTTAGCAAATTAAAAAACATTTTAGAAAACCTATAAAAATTTCAACGCAGCAGGATTCGAACCCGCGGCCTTTGGAAATTGTCCGAGCGCTCAAAATGCATTTCTTAGTGGTCAGAGCGCATGGACGATGTTGAAAAATGTTTTTCAACTTAATACGTACATAACTGTACATTATGAGCATGGACTTGTATTAAACATATTTCCATTTTCCTGAAAAGATAGTGCGGCATTAGGTTCAGCCTTTGAAAACTCAATGTATTTGTTTGCGAAAATAACGAAGAATGGATCTCTTTCTCTAGATTATCTTTGGTTATCTATATATAAGTGGTCTGTTCCACCATAAGCTGCTTTGAATATATATTATTAATATAGATTTTCGTTATCTGTAGGTTAGCGCGTTGTTGCTTACTTTTAAATGAACAAGTTTTAAAACTAAGCTATACATCTCATTTTATAAAAGTTATATGCAGGTCTTTAGGCTTTGATATTCATGAGTTCGTATTCAAAGTTTGCCAGCAGCATATTATACTGTACTTATTTAAATTTAAACTCTATATAAATAATTAATAGCTAATATAAAAATAACCTCAATACTGTGGTGTTAGTATTTATGTCCACTTATGTACAATGTCCTGGAAGTAATTACATTCAGATTTCTATATTTTGCGTTTTAAAGAAATCCAACAAATTTCGGTGTGATTCTGGGATCAAATCCACAAACAGTGTTGTTCATAATTAAATACGAGTATCAACATTTTCTCAAGTTGCATCATTTTCTTATTCTCTCTATCACAGAGTGAGATACTCTGTCTTAAGACTACTGTATTAGGACGCAAAGTGTCAAGAAAATTGCCATTATATGCGAATTTAAGTACTGTCTTTAGTTTTTTAGTACTAAAATTGCGAGTGAAAATTAAAAAGAAATATAAGTTACGATTTTTCACTTTGAACACTTGAGTACAGTTTGGAAGTACGCCAAAATATTGTTCTAGCATACTACAATATCTATTACAAATATTTTATCTTCTGTGAGACTGGGATATGCAAGACTGGTGATTCTTTTCATATTCTTCAGCTTCGTCTGGGATCCAAACAGTCAACCTTTTCCTACATAGAAGATTAGGCAAGAAGAATCTAGTGCAAGACATTTTGTTTTCTAATTTCAACCAGAGTTCGAGACATTGCGTGTTGAGTGGCGGAACTCAACAGTGCATTTGGTATTTATTCAATTTATAGATTCAAACCCGTACCGTATAATTAAACTCAACGTTAGTAACAGGAATGAAATGAATATGAAATTATTAATCAACTTAGAAGTTTTCATCTTACAGAATCAACCTAATTTGAAGGTCAATTTGAAAAGAGTAAAGAAAATCTGGCTATTTTAAAACTCCGGTTATTACAATCTTGCGCCAGTTATTCAGAGGCATTAAGAGTTCCGACTGTTATTGCAAATGAGTTTGTAGAGTTCGCTGTAATGGATCCGGGTTTTTTACGATGCATGCAAAATTTAAGTATTTTCACGTCAGGTCAGAGCAAAATTGTATGTTTAAAGGGTGATAGAGATTTTTGTTTGGCAATTTCGATTGTCCCTATAATTTTGTCATATATTTGGCTGAGGCCAGTGAAGCTAAATTTTATAACGTTTCAATTTACGAAGAAAAATTAAACAGTGAAATTATTGTGTATATCTTGTTATTGCATTGACAATGAAGTTTTTAGTTTATTAGTAAAGTGTAAGTACTACTACCCTTCGTAGTAGAAGGGTAGTTATATTCTTTATTGTGTAAAATTACAATGTGACAGCATATAAAATTGTTTGTTAAAAAGGTGGATTTATCTCTAAAAGAAATCTTTTCCAGTGAACTTGTGGAGGTTGCTGAGTAACAAGTAGCGGGATTTATGCAAAAAAACAAAGGAAAAATTATCAAATATAAAAAAAACATATAGATAAATTTAAAGTGGCTCAATGCCTGGAAAAGGTTATAAGCTAAAGTGTCTGGTAGTAAGAGAGAATGTATCATCAAGACACTTCGTTCTCCACTTTCAGTCCGAAATCGAGACATTGTTTATTGAGTGGCGAAACTCAGCGTCTTAGGTACTAGTGGAGAAATTAAAATATTTTATATATACAACATATTCTTTTTTTATATTTTATATGTTTATGGATTATATATATATATATATATATATATAAATAAAAACAGCCTCGTTATTATTTTTTTATTTTATTCAAACAGTACAAAATCAATGATGGCACACAGTATTTTTAAATATTCTAACTCACAATAACTTAACAAGTAAAATAAGTCGTAAAATAAAACTTAAATATGACAAGTTTTTATGTATATTAGAAAATAATTACATACGTAGAGACAAAATTATAAAATGTATAATTTATGGTCTTTGATTTTAAATCGTCCATAACTTTCGATATTTAGCCTTCGATTTATTCTTATATTACTATGGATCTATAAAAACATTTAAAAACGGTATTAATGAAATACTTATGAAGAAATATACATGATATGATATGATTTTACATACAATAAAATGTAAATTATCGCTGTCTGTACAAGGAAGATTTATGATAAAAAATATAATTAGGGCCATTTATCAATGTACTGTAATAAAACCCAAAACAATGATGTTTAATTTTCTTTTCTGTTTCTCGGTGCGCTTGAGCACGCTAATCTCAGAAACGACATAGCCAATTTAAGTGCAGTTTTGACTATTGTAGTTTGGTGAACTTCCCTTAAAATTTAGTGTTTATTTTATTTTAATTTAATAAATATTCATAAATAAAAAAAATACAATCATTTAAATTATAAATGTAACCAGTTTGTGATTTAAGCAAAAACGCGGGCGAGATAAGAACGAAATTGTTAAGTCATGTTGTTAACGCAGGCGAAGTAGAGAGCAGGTCGCTAGTGATAGTATATCTTACAATACTTGTTTTTTTATAATATTATAGTTTTGTTTTTTCAGCTTTACGCTTTTTTTAGGCAGAGAGAATCTAGTATGAACAATCCGTTTTCCAATTTCCAGCCGAATCATTTTTCACATTGCTTGTTAAGTGGCAGAGCTTTACGCCGCGCTTTTTCTTGTCAACAGAGCAGAGCAATGAAAATAACTTTACCCTGAAATGATGAGTTGAGCTAGACGTGTACAGAAAGTATATGTGTAAATTACTTTATTTGAAAGTTTTATATAACTGATATTTATTAGCTAATAAGTTTAAAATACAAATATTAAATTTATATTTTATACTTTAATCATCTTTTGTTTTTTCAATATAATAGTTTTTATTGTAAGCCTGTATAAGGCATCAAATTTCAATTCCTAACCTATTACTTAAAACGAGACAAAAAAATAATTACGTTGTCATAATATAATATATATTTTTATATCATTTTATATATTAATAGTAACTTTCAGTTTTCAGGCTGTAACGTACTTAGAAAATATTAGTGACTTGTAATTATTTCCTTGTTTTTTTTCTACATAATATGTTTATAACTATGTCAGAATAGCGGTAAGGACTTAGTGAAACAGTTTTTTATTCCAACGTCTGTACGAGTATACCATAAAATATAATATATTTAGTCTTCAAATATTATAAGTAAAGTGTAGTATTAAAAACTAATACACTTTATATATACGAAGTGAAAATTAAACTTAGTAAGCGTGTTAAAAAAAATTCATTGCTTATATGCTTAAAATTTTTTAAAGTTCATTCACATATATTTTTTGCAAATCTTATAGTAATAATACACTCACAGTCAAACTGGCAAATTATTAACATAGATTAGAAAGATATATTAATTTGATGGCATTAAACAAATATTGACTGTAGCACTCAGAGATGTTCAAAAGGTTAATCGTTATTTAAACTATAGCTTAGACCGTGTAAGCATTGCCTTATAAGTTAATACTTTCTAGCTGATACCGTATTATAGTGCATAGAGAAGTATTTATTATAAAACACTCTTTCGCTATAACGTCCACAAAACATTTAAAAAATCGATTTTATTTAAATAATCATTGCCAGTAAAAAGAAAATATAAAAAAAATCTTTGTTTTAAACTCAAATACACATTTGTCTATCTGGTGTTTCTATTTCTATCTTGGCTATACTATTTCTATCTTGGTATCCGGTTGTCAAATGTATCAATATTATGATCATTTAACCGCTTCTGATGTCTGAAACAAAAGTAAAAATTTATATGAACAATATAAACAGCCTTACGTTTTTCCATGTATATTGCGATAGACACAGAGAACTGTGTTAAGGCACTCCATTCTCCACTTTCCATCTATCTATATATAATATACTAGTTGTAACTCACAATTTCCTTTCCGTGAACTATATAAAATGTAAAATTCTGTACCGTAGAAATTATACTTTATTTCGCCTTACCATATAAATTTTGAGAAATCGCTACACTTTTCAAAGATACCAATTGCAGCTTTCAACGCCCAGTAGTGCTTTGTTTTGTTTAAGTGCTTTGTATATATTTTAGATACAAGAAAGATAGAAATTTCGCCATTATGGTGCAATTGGAAACTGTTAGGTTGTACTTTTATTTTTATTTTCCCAATTTGTTTATGATCCGTGGCGTTCGGTTATGCGTTTTTAAATATTGTTGACTCGGACGGAATGAAATAATGGTAAATAATACAAGACAGGTAACAAACAAAGGTAAAAAGTAAAAAAATAAAGGCCAGCTGATTTACCTGGGACGTAGATGTCTAAACCTTATATGCTCATTCGATGTAGCCTCTACACATAACACTATTAGCTTCTTATCACAGGAGTATCTGAAAATAATTTATGTATATTTAATGAAATATTTTTTGTGTAATATATGAAAAACATATCATCAGAAAAAAAAGGAAATATTTTTAAAATTTTGAATTCTCATATTAATATAGTATACTTACATCATAAACTGAAATTTAACTAAAACAGTTTTAAAAAATTTAGCTAAAACAGTTTTAGTTAAATTTTCAATATTTTACATCTTTCACGCTTTTTCCCGTATAGCAAAGTAGTCAGAGATAACCTAACGCACTCCGTTCTATAGTTACCGCCCGAAATCGAGACATTTTGTGTTGATTGACAGAACTTTGTAGAGCCAGAAATAAAAAAGATTTAAATATAATAGAATTATAAAAATAATTATAAATAGAATTATAAAAAATTTTAAATATAAAAGAAATTATATATAATCATTCCCCGGAGTAAATACAAATACTTTTACAACTACGTTGTATGTCAGTGAAAAAAAGAAGAATTTTATTTGCTTAGGCATATATTTTATTATAATATTATCAACATATTAAAAACTTTGGATATTTTTTTGTGAAAATTAAAAGGACTAAGGAGTATGATATTTGGCATTGCTAAAGTTTGTATATAGATAGATGTATTGCAGAAAGCTATTATTTATCATAGTAAACCATCAGAAGTATATTTAATTAATAAAACAAATTTTACATTACTATATGTTTGATATATACGTTTACATAAAATGAGATACAGGAAGCTAAGGCAATACGATTACGCGTCATCTGGACATCATCTAGTATAGAGTAGTTTCCTGTCTTTTCTTACCGTTATAATATTTTTTAAGATTTTTAAACGGCCATCAGTAATCCTAATTTAATTTCAAATAACAAAGCTTATTAAGTGACTATTATTAATGGTAGTCAATAATATATACATTTTCAGCATGTTACTGTGGGTTTAATATCCAAGTTTTACCGGCTTACCGCTGTCCGTCCATGTCTTCTGTATTGTAAACAAAAGCCGTTTAAATTAATGACTTGTCCGAGTTAGACATTTGAGTGTTATTTTAAGGGAAATAACGTTTTATCTGTATATATGATATTTGCGTTTATCTATTTAAAACTATTGTTATTTTATATTAAAATAACTTTAAAAGTTTAAAAATTATAACTATGTGGTCGTAGCAGGATTCGAAACACGGCCTTTTAGACGCGTGAAGATTTTATTTAATTACTTACTGTTCTTGTTCCAACAGCCTACTACTGTATAGTGACGAGGCTGTCCCGTATCTGTCAGGGCTGTCAGTCCACCACTCATTGCAGAACGCCCTTCTATCTCGAATACCGAATGAGTTACTGCCATGCCATACTGCTTTGTTCGGCCTAATAAAATGTGTTAGATTAGAATATATTATTAAACTTCCTTAATGATACAGGTTGATACATGTACACTGCTTCGATATTAAAAATAAATTTATTTCAATAAAATTTGCAGCCATTTACAATAACAAGTTGTACATAAATTTCATATGTAAAAGTTTTATATATGTAGATTCAAGTGCCTTACGTAATGTTAGTTAATAATAGAGAGCTAAGCGTAATGTCAGTCCTTTGTTCACTTTCCGCCTGAAATGGAGATATTTTGAGACCACCAGAGCGGAGAGAGATAATTTGACTTTGCTTTTAAAGTACACTACAATAGAGAGACCTACCTATAACTACTAATTATAAAAGAAATTTAAATAACTTACCAAGTTGGGTCAGTTAGAACATTTTTTCCATTAAAGCTAAATATACTGGAAGACGGCAGTAGTTGTGCACCGGATCCATTGAACATAGATGACCACGAGTCAAATAAAACAGTACCGTACAAGTTGACTACGGGCACATTTCTAGCCCTTTCCTGCTGTACTATTGATCTTAAATCTTCTATCCTAAAATGCAAAAGATATATAGAAATGTAATCTAATTTAATTTTGTATAATAAATTAATCGTACGTGTAGCTTAGGTGATATATCGCGTAGGCTGTATAGTCAGGAATTTCAATATGAATCTTCGCATAGCAGAAGCAAAGGTAACCGAAGCCTAAAACAAGGTCTCCACTTTCCACCTAAATTCTGTGGTGTGTGACGGAACTTAACGCCATGCATTGTCTTACCAGATTCCTATCTATTTATTATAATAAAATTTTAGATTTAATATGAAAACTGAAAGCTTCACATATCAATTCGAGCAATATCCTTTATTTCCTAAGTGTATGTATAACACTTTAAAAAAAAATGTTAGACATAAATATTTAAGCCAACAATTTTCGTTGCTAATTTGAAAAATAGAAGTTACAATTTTTTACTACAATAGTAGCTATCCTGAATTTAACCCACAACCTCCTTGTCAGATATATTCTGACTGAGCTATCGTATTAATAATGTTGATAACGATATGACGAGAAGTGTGCTGTTTATACGATCCCATATTCAAATATCTTTGCTATTCATGACAATGCGCTTTTTTCAATAGCATTTACTAATAAGATAGTATTTTATACTAGACATTTTTACATGTTTTACGAAAACTATAAATCTTGCTCAACAGAGCGGAGAAATGAAAATTATTAAATTACGGCCATTCCACCGAGTGGGAATAGAACCCACACGAATCGCATTTTTCCACATTTTGTTACATATTCCAATCATTTTATAAACTTTGCGTGTCAGTAATTCGAACATACGCCCATCGCTTGCGGGCAAGTACAAAAACAATAAGATAAAAGATTTGACATTGTACCTATTAGGTAGAAAAGCGACGAAGCTATTGTTTAGGTGGAATTTCTGAGCTTGCTTGTAACATTCTTGAGCTGCCGCATTTCGCCCCGTCCTATTAGGTGGTGTCAGCATATTGCCTGGATACGGTTCATTTAATGCCACTAAACGAATCTGTAACAAGATATAAAATTTAAAAATAAAATAAAAATACGCATTAGTGGCACAGTAGAGGAAATATTATATATTAAATATTTTCATTTTTCTGCCGTGGTACTTAAGACAAAGGGCCACATTGAGTTTCTCCACAATGTCTTGATTTCAGGCGGAAAGTGGAGAACGGAGTATCTTGACATTAGGTCCTTTATGACTTCTATTCTATGCGGAATAAGCCTGAAGCTAAAAAAAAGTAAATATAAATTTTGTGTGAAAACGTAACGTGGATATTTAATTTTTGTAAATAAATTGCCCTGTGGATGCCGGCTTAAAATAGATCCACCCCATCTTGTCCCGTGGGTGTCGTAAAAGGCGACTAAGGAAATATAGCCAGCAAGACATGGGCAGCAGCGTCTTTTGAAACCTTGGCTTACTGTGATCGCCAACCCGCCTGACAAGCGCGGCGATTATGGAGAAACTCCCCCGTTATGGATGGACAGTCACAAAAAACGGCACCCAGTTCCCGGCAGCCCTGCTATTTCTAGCTGCGGTCGCGGCAGCGGTAACGTTGGGGCAAGGGGTGCTAAGAATCCCGGGGTAAAATCCGGCTACCATAAACGACGACGACTCGACCTGGTAACTTACAACACGCGCACACTGAGGACTGATACGAAGTTATTAGAGTTGGAAGAAGCTATTAGTAAGGTAGACTAAGATTTTATTGGGTGGTCCGAAGAGAGGGGGAGGACACGATAATCCTAAACTTTCTATACTACCGGGCGACCAACAGTCCCTAGGTGGTGTCGGGTACATCGTCCACAAGTTCCTTGTTAACAACGTGGTTACCGTCGGTAGTACACCGAACAGCTCCGACTTCGGTACACCCTGGTGACCAAGGTATGTATGAGGATATTTCTAAAGTCATGCATGCAAACTGTTCACTGCGGCATTGGAGGATATTTTCAAGCTTCTGGAATAGAAAAGGCGAGTACCTCACCCATCTTCGCTGATGATATAGTTTTACTGGCTGAGACCTTAGAAGACCTGAATACAAATGCTCGAAGATCTCAGTAGTGTTTCTCAAAGAATAGGTCTTAAGATAAACATGGACAAGACGAAAATCATGTTGAATGTCCATGTTGTACCTGCTCCGGTTAGTATTGGGAACACTACTATCGAAGTTGTTGACCATTACGTATACCTGGGATAGTCAGTCCGGTTAGGTAAGTCCAACTTTGAGAAAGAGATCTCTTGTCGCATTCAGCTCGGATGGGCACCGTTCGGGAAGCTACGAAATATCTTCGCGTCCAAAATATCTCAATGTCTCAAGCAAAAGTCTTTGACCAGTGTGTGTTGCCAGTATTGACTTACGGGAGCGAGACGTGGTCGCTAACTTAGTGTCTTATTAGAAGGCTCAAGGTCACCCAGCGGGCAATGGAGAGAGATATGCTTGGTATTTCCCTACGTGATAAAGTCAGAAATGATGACATCCGTAGGCGAAGAAAAGTAACCGACATTGCTCAAAGGATTGCCCAGCTGAAATGGCAGTGGGCGGGACACATAGCCAGGGTAACCAATGGCCGTTGTGGCAGTAAGGTTCTCGTGTGGCGACTACGAACCGGAGGACGCTCAGTGGACAAGCCCCCTACCAGGTGGACCGCCGATCTGGTCAAATTCACCGGATGCCGCTGGATGCGGGAAGCGCAGGACCAATCATCGTGGAGATTCTTGGGAGAGGCCTATGTGTGGCGGCTATGTGGGGCCCAGCAGTGGGCGCCGATAGGCTGAGAGAGAGAAATAAATTAATAGAAGATGCGAACCGAGTGGCATTGACACTCTACATGTCTCGGTTCTCTCTGACTACCCTTTTATTAAAAAAAATCCTAAAACTGTAAATTCAATAACGAACGTAGAAAATACCTAGATTATAGCCAATACATATTTAATATACAACATCATTGAATAATTAATTTAAAACTAAAATATTAAGGTATACCTTAGAATTCAAAAAGATTCAAAAACGTACTGGGCCATAATGTCTGTGGCGTGTCACAACTCATCCATTAAAAATTAGGTACAGATATACCGATCACTATGATGAAAATCTTAACCGACTTGAATATTAAATTGTTCAGATTGTGTTGACTATTATTTTTAACATTTTATATATTTATGTTCTTAATATGAGGTGTTTGGTTATTAGAATTTAAAAACTATTATAGAAAACGTATAATACTATGTTATATCCCAAGTGATAACAATAACACTTAAAAATGTTACAACAATTTTATAACGTTTATTGTCAGATTCAGCAATTATTTTTTGTAAATACGAATTTGTCAGTGTAAATAACTCACTAATTCGTAATATGAGTGTGAATTATTTTCTTTTAAAATTAAACTGTTATTCAAGAGCCGCAACACAAGAAGATTAAGGTAAGGTAATAGACCTTAGGGACCAAGGACGACGATGTGGGGTTAAGACAGTTTTAAAAGCTTTGTTGTTAACATCTCAGATCTTGGTATTTATGAAGTTATAAAGTGAGGTTTTCTTTTGTATATGATATATATTTAAGAAATATAATAGAAACAGACATTTTTTTTTAATTTTCAAATGTAAGAGTTATCAAGCCTCAGACAAAAATATTAACATTCTACTATTATGGTTCAGGTCCAGCTTCGCGCTATTCCCGCAAAGGCAACGATAATATAGTGTCAAGACACTCCGTTCTCCACTTTAAACCCGAATTGGAGATATTGTGTCTTTGCGCACTTTGCTTGCAACTTTACCATTACATACAGAATTCGAACCCAACCACCAATCTCGTTTACAGTTAGAATCTGTGCCACTGCGCTATGATAGTCTCTGCTATTATAAAAGATAAATTATATTTTTCCATAGAATAGCTTTTTTGCCAATAAGAACAGGTAAATATGAAGTGGTATATCGGTTACAGGATTGCACTGTCTGCATAGAGACGACAGCGGAACGTCAATATGGCTGCACATTTGAGTGTGCTGGTACTGACGCTGTAAAGCAGCAGCATGACGTGAATATTTCAGAAAAAGAATGAAAGAAAGATGAATGCTGTAGAGATGGTCTCTCTGTGGTGGGGTATGGTGGAGTGGAATCAGCTTAGCTGATCGAATCTAAAATGAAGAGATACATAGAATGGCAGGCATAAGTGAGGAATGAGAGTGTTATAGTAAGAATGGGGAAGAATGTGCTCAGGTGGTTTGGGCACACATGGAGAGGATGGATGATAAATGCAAGATGATGATGATGATAAATAAATGAAAGATGTAAAAAGGATATATGAAGCACATAAAAACGGTAAGAGAGGTGGGGGACACCTCAGTTGACCTTTGAGAACACAGTATCGATGATATTGTGAAGGTCACGTAATAATCGTGAGGACCCCTAGAGGGCGTGTACGAATGGATTGACGATAGTGGACGAAGCGAAAGAAGTATGCACGGACCGTAGTGTTATGGGCTCCGTTATCCGTGACTACTTCGCTAGGTATAAAGTGTGAAGCTAAAAAAATGCGTCTATTGTTAATATCTAAGTGTCTCTTAAGGGAAAGCCGCTTTGTGTATCGAAATAAACGTATACTGACTATTCAAAATTGACATATCAATTTTTCTTATATTATTAAAGTTATTGGTAAATATAGTTTATTATAGAAAACTATATTTCATAACAAAAATTATGTAAAGTTAGAAAAGAAGATATGAAAACTAATTTTTTTATGCGAGTGCCGGCGTGTGACGGGTGGCCACCGCGCTGAGGGAAGAAAGAGCTCAGAGCAAGTATAGTAGGCTAGGTGCCCCTTTAAAATACCCTATAACAACCATCCCTACTGACCGAACTCCTCTTTCTACCTAACTAAATTTTTAAATTCAAAGCAGTTATAAATGTAAAATAGATCATTGAACAAACTAATAAGATTAACATATATTCGACCGCAAACTGTTGTTAATTTTTTAAATACTGGAAATATGGAAATTTCTAAATAATATGCAACCGCAGTTTGTGAATAATGATCAAAATGTTTTATAACAATTGCAATAGTGTTATTTTATTTTTCTATATTTTTAAGTACTACTTTTTGTCTTTAATAATTAGAGATTTGATTTAGCAATCTATTAAAGCGCCTTTAGAAAATCATAAATTTTTTTACGATATAAGATCTAGCATGGAAGAAAATGAGTTTAATATGTCAAATGTTTAATACGAAGACTTACGTTTACATCTACACGGTACGATATATAACTTCAGCACGATGGGCATTCGTTTATTTTATATATAGAACAATTTTTACTAAGATACCGTTTCTATATATGTAATAGTGTAGCTGGTTCCTTAAAGAACTAAGTAGTTTCACTTCTAGAGTACTTACATAGCTGTTCGGTGTTGTCACACCAGGAGCAGGATTTTCAGATGTGGTCGTACTGTAGTAAGCAGGTTTAAGCGTCGTGCTGGTGTGAAAGTCCCTTGTTTGTAAGAAAGAACCCATCTGTTGGAGTAAAGTATTCTTAATAATGGATTAGGAAAGAATTTTAGGCTTTTCATTAGTCTATGTCCAAATATCTTGTAATCTATCTATTATATAAAATATATCGGATACTCTAAGACCTGTAATTAAATTTTGTAACTGAATAAAATTTTAAATTAATTAGAAATCAAATTTAAACTGTTCGACTACATCAATGTACCTAAACTGTTTGCAAGTTGTACTATATACTAGGCCTATAAATAAATACGTCTTATCATAACTCTTAAGTATTATTAATTAAATAATTTCTTTTTATATAGAAAACTGCTAAAGCCCTAATTACAGTGGCCCATATACTCATATTTATATACTAAAATATATTGTTTCCATATTAACATACTTATGTTACTTAAAACAGTTTCAAGGTTTAATTTAAGTTTTTTACCATTTTATAAAAAGCAACAGATTTGAGGCTATTGTGGCGCTAAACTTGGTGTAAGTTCGATTCCCACTCAGTTGAGTGATCGTCATTCTATTATTTTTATTACTTCGTTCTGGTGAACAAGACAAAGCGCGGCGTTGAGCTAAGTGAACAGAGTGTTTTGACACTAGGAATGGAAAGAAATGTGAAACAAGTGAGGAAGTTAGAAATAATACAAATAATACTTACTATTACATATTGCCATCCGTTTTCGACTCGTAATAATAATATTTTTTCCTGTAATATATAAGCTAATGTTCCCAACGGTGTTACGGCAGTCCTCTAAAACGGAAATAGAAATTAAATAATATACGAATATGTACTATATGAATTAAGAAGTGGTTGAATATACGACTGAAATTGCGATGGTCGTGGATTCAATTAACACTCGAGGGAATAACATTATTTAAATTGAAACAGACATATTTTTTTAACATTTTTTAAAGTGTTATTCGCACACTAAGGTAATTGAAAAATACATATTTAGAAAACGTTTCAAAATTTAAACGCAGCGGGATTTAAACCTGCGCCTCTTGATAACCATTGAAGCGCTCTGACTGATTTTTAAAATATGTTTTTCAATTATTAAAACCTACCTTAAATAGCGCAGTGCTTGTTTTGAATATAACTGTTTCTGCGGAATAGAACTCGTCTTCATTAGAATCACCTGTAAATAATAATTTGATAATTAAGTGTATTATGAACAGGTTCATTTAGGTTCGTTTGTGGTAAGCTTAAGAAAGCTAAGAAAGAAAGCTATATGTAGCTTCCTATTTTATGAAATTATCAATAAAATAAATAAGTTTCTAACTTTATAATTAAAAAGATCACGCTTGAAGTTTTCCAGCCAAAACATCAGTTACGAAACCAATTTCTTACATTGATAGATATAGAAGAAGCTAACATAAGCTTGTTAAAATGCTATATGGAAAAAATCGTGTAGCTCATACAAGTAATTTCTAATTTAAAATTTATTAGTACGCTTCATAACACAAAGCAGAGTAAGGCGAGATAAACTACTACTAAACACTCCGTTTTCCATTTTCCGCCCGAAATACTACGTTTTGAGTGGCGGAATTCAATGCCACATTTGTAATATAAATGTAATTATTCCCGAGTGGGAATGGAACCCATAACAGTTGCATATACAGTCGGACACTGTTAGGCTGCGGCATGATGTCCTTTTGTGTATTATATTTATTGGATTATTAGGTTCTATCGGAACATACAATCGATGCTAAAAGTAATAAAAAAGAAAATGAAACTTACCTAAACTATCATCGATATCATTAAAAGCAAATATGTTGCTTTTAGAAATAATTCCCCCAGGCTCTCCCTTTGGGCCGATTATGGATACACCAGGTGAACCGGTCGGACCAGGCGGGCCGGGTGGTCCAGGTGGTCCGGGTGGTCCAGTAACCGTCAATGTATTGGCTTCCTTACAAGTTCCTGGTACCCCAGGTAACCCTATCTCGCCTTGCTCTCCAGACTCACCCCTGTCTCCTTTTTCACCTTTGAGCTAACAATGCACATTATATGTATATACAAATTAAAAACTTAGAAACTCTACTTTCACGAAATAATTGAATTTACTAATTGTTATCGTTAGGCATTTGAATAATCGAATCAAAGATTAAATAGATTTTGTACATATTACTATTAAAAAACTATTAAACACCCGGGCTCTTTCGATCATACTACATATTATTAATGTACCCATAATGTTATATAATGCATAATAAATTAGTGTAGCCTTTACCATACATTAACATGTGTTCTCCAAAACGTTTATACGTAAATTTTTTTATATTTAATTTATTTTCAGCTTATAATTTAATTGAATAGTTATTTAAGGGTTTTCTATTTTGTTCTGTGTTTGTGTTTTTAATGAAATATCGTAGTTCTAACTTCTTTTGATCGTCCGGATAAACAAAAATACGTATAATTAAGACCACTATCGATTTTCACACTATTTTATATAATATTATAAGTTAACTCATAATAATAATAATAATAATGCTTATTATTTTGTTCTTATGTAATTAAAAACTCAAATTATTAAGATTCGAAATTTAGATAGAACAAATGTACCCGTTCAATGTCAACGAATGGAGATTCTCCTCTATCTCCCTTAGGCCCCATTGCTCCTTCTTCACCTTTAGATCCCGTAGTACCCTTAAAAGTAAAACAAAATGTATGCCAAGACGATATTCTGATCAAATTATCATTATATTTATTTAATATTATATATACCAACGCATCTACACGCATTCCTCTAAAAAAAAAGTAACAACTGTCTAAAATTTTTAGTGACTGATAGCTAACAAAACTACGTCAGCTAAACGGCTCGTACGTGTTATTCAAGAGAGTGTATTATTCAAACGGCATTGTGTCCAGAATTTTTCAATTTGTTCTTATTTTTTTATCATGAAACATTTCTTTATAATAGGTGTTTTATTTTCTGTAACATATTTTTGAGGTATCAAAGAAACTGTTACTTTTAATTATACTGATTTTTGAAATTATATAATTAGTAATTACATACTATATAAGATACGTTCAATTAATGATATCTACTTTATCCAATTCATATCAATCCTTCTTAACAATTCTGCATATTTTGGTTAAATATTTAGATTGTGGACTTCTCGCTAAAGATATAAGTTTTTTTGAGGATGTTTTGTGCATCGTGCAGTATTAAATTTTACCACTTAATTAGAGATTTTGTTTCGTCTTTACGCTTTTTCCCGCGTTATAAGATAGGCAGAGAGAACCTGTTGTCAAGACACTCCGTTCTCCATTGTCCACCCGTATCCGAGACATTGCGTGTTGAGTGGCGGAACTCAATACTGCGCTTTGTCTTGTAACCTGAGTGGAGTAAAGAACATAATTAAAATGTAATAACACCTCGAGTAGGAATCGAACCCACAGCCATTGAGTATACAGTCAGTCGCTGACACGATGATTTATAATTTATTTTTATTATTCACATGTCTATCACGTTTACCTTTTGCCCATGTTCGCCTTGTTCACCTTTGGCTCCTTTGTATCCATGAGGTCCGGTTGGCCCTCTTTTACCAGCATAACCTACGGGTCCACGTGGGCCTGTTTTGCCAATTCCACCTGGGTCTCCTTTTGGACCCTAAATTATTTATCAAATAACAATGTTTTATAATTTAATCACATAATATAATAGTTAAATAGTATTTTTTTTATTAAAAAGTATTGTTTAAATAATTGACCTTCATTAAACTGATTGCTGAAGAAGGAACGTTTCCAGGTAGGCCTGGTTCGCCTATCTCGCCTTTTTGGCCTTTAGGACCTTCAGGCCCAAGTTCACCTCTATGACCGTGAGACCCTTTTTCTCCTGGTGGCCCTTGTTGACCATCATTTCCCGCAGAGCCTTTAGGTCCCATGGGTCCAACGTCACTGATATCACCCTACAATTTGGTGAAAAAAAGTTACATAAGATTAAAAATTAAATAATAAAGAAAACAAATAATTACCAGTATTTTATAAAAAAAGATTTATCCATAAGTCATGAAATTCGTGACAGTGTTTTAAATTTTGCTACTTTCAAATAATTCGCGTAAGGTTGATTTAAAAAGATATTAAAGTGATGACAGATATATATCGTTTTTTTTGTTTATATACCTTTTCACCTTGTGATCCTTTGTCGCCTTTGTACCCTCTTAATATTTCTACAACGGCTTCTTCTGTAAATATGACGTATAATTTTATATCGAACTAAGGTAGGTATGCAGACATGTATATTAAATTTATAATTTTGTTATAGAAGTCACTTAATTGTTAACTATTTACAAACTTTCACTGTTGTCCATATCTTCGTTTAGTATTTCAGATAATTTCGCAGCTTGGCCCGGTGGACCAAGATCGCCTCTGTCACCTATGTCACCTGTAAATGAATAGTTATTTCATGATAAAAATTAATATATTATTGATAGAATTTTCTTCATACATATTTTGTCAAAAAAAAATATATAAATGAAAAAAATTTAAATGAATTGATAAATCATTATTTTTATTTACTTAAATTTACCTTTCAAACCCTTGTCTCCATGTCGACCGTGGTTCCCAGGTACCCCAGGCATTCCATTTTCTCCTGGTTCCCCGGGACTTCCAGGTGTTCCAGGTTTACCGTCAAGTCCCTAAACATATTAAAAATGTAATGTTCTCAGTGTGACTTTTAGTAAACAACATATGCTACATAACATATACTACAAAGCGTATGAAATGTATAAATTGTAACGCAATAGATACATTATTTTTATACTTGCATGAATTGTATGAATTTTTTCGTCACCCTTGTCGCCCTTTTGTCCCTGTTCACCTTTTTCACCTTCTGGCCCATAAGGACCTCTGAGCCCAGTAGGTCCAGGGGGTCCTACTGGACCTGGTTCACCCTTTTCACCAGCAATTGGATCTTTTGTATCTTCTATTTCCTGTCAACATACTACTGACACTGTTTGCTTCTTAATGAAACATATAAATATATAAATATACATAGCGTTTAGAGACAAATAAAAAATATATATTTTTAAATCACCTTAACTACAGGTCCTGGCGGCCCAGGTGGACCTATTGGTCCTGGAGGTCCTGGTGGACCTGGGTGACCATTTTTTCCTGATTCTCCTATTGATCCTTTTTCACCGTCTTTCCCTGGCAAACCATCCTCACCAGGTTTACCTGGTTCACCATCTAATCCTCTTGGCCCTATATTGCCCGTCAGACCCTAAAACCAAATTTCCTATTCTACTCTAATATTAATATGAAACATTACATTCCATTTCAGAATATTTGTAGTCAACGTTAAGAAGCCGTTGGCCGCGCTAGCGCGACTGTGGAGAGAGGTGGGACTTGCAATCACGGGAGGAATTTAAACACTACGTTTAGTACTGTATTATGCCATATTGAGACGGCCGCATTGTTCGTCATTAACTGCTATAATTAGCGCTGTTTTACAAGCGTCACTAAAATAACATGTGGCTATTTCTATGGTAAATGTAAGTAATGGTAAGTTTCATGTTTGGTTACAAATATGTTTTCATAGGATATTATGCAAATTAAAATGGGAGTTCATGATTTACATAATAATAGGAATCACTTTGGAGAATACCATCGACTTAACTGTTTTTCGCTAATTAAACTATACGTGACTATATCAGGCATAATTATTGTTGTAACTATCAAATCACGCGCACGCCGGTCGCGCTAATGTAGCGTCTCACGCTACACTCCTGTATTGTTTGTATCGTAGACGCAAGACGCGCCGCTCTAACGTGGCCAACTACAAACAGCTTAAAGTTTACGTTATTAGCAATAGAAATAACAAAAAAAATATTTCTAGATACATGTAAATGAGACCAATAAATATTTTGAAGCATTTTATACGTATTTTTTTATGAAGCAATAACTAACACTTACTGTCAAACCTTGTATTCCTTGTGGTCCATCTTCACCTTGAGGTCCGGGTGGTCCTGGAGGTCCTCTCATTTTTGGCATAGTTGAAAGATATTTAGTTATTGTATCTCCAGAACATGTACACGACTGTAAAACAATAAATTTATTATTATTTATATGCATATTACAGCAGTTCCTATAATATTTTATTTAATTACTTATCGTTTGAAGTATGCAATAATAATATCAATTCCGTCCATTTCTTGCTATTACAAGTGTGTCTCTAATATAAGTCTTAATTCTTATAAAGCTGGCTACGAGAATAATATTTTTTACAACGGTATTATCTTCTGAGTCAATGAAAATACTATTATTGAAAAAATCTTTTTTTGTAAACGTATGATTTTTTTATCGTAGCAGGATACGAATCTACGCCTCTTAGATTCCGACCACACACTTTTTTTTATTTTTTATTTATTTTATTATAGCACTTTAAAAAAATAAAAAAATTTAAAATATTATTTTAGGAAATTTAAAATTATATATGTAATTTAGTATTGAAATATATGATATAATTATAGAAAATTAAAAAAAACAATTATTAGAATACAAGGTACCTCAAATTATGTAAGGGACTTAGCTTAAAAAAATCTTAACATGTATAAAAAAACATTGACAGCATATAATTACCCCTTCAGATCCTTTCTCTCCACGTGGCCCTTCTCGGCCTCCAGGACCCGGGGGGCCTTCTGGACCTACGGACCCTTTTATTGTATCTCCCTTTTCTCCCTATAGAAAGACATAAAAAAAGTTTAAGTACATTTTTAGAAAAAAAATATTGTTTTTTACACACTAATAATATAAAACACATTTTTATTTTTCTAAGTATATATTTTGAGTACACTTTCGTGGTATCGAATGATTAATAGTCATTTGCGGGAAACTACTATATATATATACTCTACGTTATTACGTGACTGACTGACAGACAGAACAGGAAGAAGATTGCGTTCGTTTTTTTATATAGTGTTTCAAAAGTATTTAAAGTAAAAAAAAGTAGAGTAGTAACGTAGAAAGAAAAGTATTTAAAGTAATATTATTTTGTATACCTTTTCCCCTCTGTCGCCTTTTTCTCCTTTAATAGGATCGGGAGTAGGAAAAATATCTGTAAATAAAAAACAGATTGTAATTAAATTTTCATAATCCGTACTTACTAATATTATAATGCTGTCTGACTGTGTGTCTATGACGTCATCACATGACGGTCAATTCGCTGAACCGATTGTGATTAAATTTAATATAGAGATACTTGAAGGTGTTTTTTCCTCCCATTTTTTATTACTTTTTCAGGAATTTCAATGTTTTACGTAAAATACTACCGAAAATACAAAACAGCTAAGTTACCATGGGCGAAACCGTGAGAGGGTGTCTAGTTGTTTATTAAATTACAAAAAAATACATTAATATATACCAGGAATACGTAGATCGTCGTAATCTTTGTCATCTCCTTTAGTGAACTGTAATTTAAAACAATTTTGTTAAATACATAGATTGTTTGATACATTGGTTATAATTTTATGTGAAAATCATGCACAAAATAATTTTGTTCAAAAAAGCATTTACATGTAGCGGTTTACTAAAAACAAATCACATACCTTCTTGAGATTTTCTGGCTTGGGAGATGCCTAGAATGGGTTTATGTTAATTAGGTTAGACATTAGCGATGGCCTATTGTAATAAAGCACTACAAGCTATAATGTTACTCTAGAAGAAATATTTATTACCTATTTAAATTGACATTGTAAACTTATATATATATATATATTTTAAAGATACACCTGTTTAAATAGTTAAAAAAACGACACCAATTACAAGTAGCGAAAGATTGTTTATAGATAAGAAAATAAGTTGCAATTCGAAACAACGAAAGCATACAGGAATTTTGAAAATGTATATAACTTACAGTATCTGGAAGCTTAAAGCCCTGTAATATAAAATATATATGTACCTATATACATGTTTCGTTTAAAATCCAATTAGAAAAATATGTATTATATTACTGAAACAATCTACTTTAATATACATTATTTGTTAAAAATATGCTTTTTATTTTGGTAATTGTATTTTTAAAACTTACGTAGTCGCAAACATTCAATCTGTAGAGATCACTGGTTCCTGAATTTGAATAAATTTCGACTTGCTTTATTTCACCCTGAAAACAAAAATAATGTTTTTAAAATAGGAAAATAATATGCTAACATGAGATAGATAGGTTTAACGTTAGTTGTGTAGTATTTAATGCAGGTTAAGAATATATCGGACGCCCTAGACAGGCACAACGTTACCCTGCTGCGACGGGCGCAGAGGGTGATGGCCATCCGGGTGATTCGGGGGTACCGGACCATCTTCAGTGAGTCCTGCAATGGGACGTGGACGCCATAACTCTAGCGTCGGCCTATTGCCGGCGTAGAGACTTGGCGTCCGGGGACACGTGCTACTCTTAGCAGACTGTCGGGGTTCACGGAAGACTGGGGTTCCCATGGCCCATGGTATTGGTAGACGAGGAGGAGTACCGTGAGGTTTTAGTGGGTATACGGACGGCCTATCTGACAGTCCAGAGTCCCACATAACCACGTCTGAATCCCTTTATATTTTTCCACTATATATTTTTTTTGAAGAGTGGAACACCCGATGTGAAGTCATTATAGACCAACTTAACCTTATGAGATAAGGAAAAGTCGCCTTAAGAAAATTTATTCCGCATGACTCCATTGAAATATAAAAATATGAAAAAAAAAACTGATTAAGAATCCTAACAGTCTAACTAAACTGTAACGAATAACTAAATGCCCTTGAACAAAAACTTTTGAACATGATTGACATTTACGCGAAATAAAAATCTGAAAAATAGTATGAAGTCCCTCGATATACCATATACATTATATATAGATGCTACTTTAGTAAAAGTTGATCAATGTGTTGGCCAGTTTTCATTAAGAATTTAAATTTATTGAAATTTGCGGCCATTATGGCGCAGAGAGTACGTCTAACGTATACCCTTCCTATATTTGTGGGTTCCAATCAAAGTTGAGGGAATGGTTGTATTTGTATTGTTTTTATTTTTCCTCTTAGATCAAAGATGGGCGTTGAAATCGTCGGCATTCAATACGCAACGCCTCGAATTCTGGTGGACAGCGGAGAACTGAGAGTCCTGTTTGCCGAGAGAGAAAAGCGTGAAGCTGAAAAAATCGTTGTAGTTTCGGGTATCAAAAAGCTCTTCCAGATCTAAATTTTTAGGGGCAAAATGTAAATACATATAATAAAAACGAAAATGTTCGCTGTCTATATATGGAATAATATAAATAGAAACATACATACCAACCATAATGTAATAGAAATAGAACCATATCCATGTAATAGAAATACAGCAATGATTTTTAGTATTTTTTTTACTGTTTGTCTGTGCGTTTACGCACGCTAATCTCCAAAGGTGTAACCGATTTAAATGCAGTTTTCACTATTGTACTTTGGTAACATTTAATGTTTACTTTATTTCAATCGGTTCATAGGTAAAAAAGTTACAATAATTTAAATTTTGCTTGACAAAATTGCTATAAAATAACTCTTTATTAAATTGGCTCAAATTTTAATAATTTATAGTCGAGCGGGTCGCTAGTAATTAATATACCATTAACAGCAAGTTAAATAAAGTTATTTTAACAATGCAATAAAAAACGAAACAATATGCTATGCTACAGTACAATAAAAAATACGTAAAATGTTTTACATAAAAAAAAAGATTCACGGAAATTTATATGAATTTCGTAGTAGATACAAATATTATAAAAAAAATTATCGAAACTTACTATCCGCTTTTTGGACATAAAGTTTTAAAAATGTATGTCATAGGAAATGGTTATTTTGTGCAAATTATGAATGTAATCAAAAAATATCGTATATTTTTTATTTTGTTGAGGTTTTTGCAGTATGCGATTGAAATCGCCTACGACTAGAATTAAAATAGTAGAATTTATATATTTTTATTGCAGTGTGGTACGTGCCACAGACTTGTGCGTCCGTGTCTTTTGGGAATTTAATTAACTTTTCTTTGATTTCATTTCATAATTCATTGCATAAATTGTAATGTTTACTCAGTTAGAAAGCTTGGACTTGATTCAAAAGATTTTTGTACTTTAAGAACAAAATAACATATTTTATTGCTTCAAAATAATTTCTATTATTGACTTATTATCTATTGATTTACAATGAAGATCTAAAAATATATTAAACGCGTAGACTAAAGCAGAGCTTGTCTTTTCTTTTATGACTACTCTTAAGAACACGAATATTTTTGAATTAACATTTACTAATCGAAACTTGGTATAATAAATATATTACCCAATGAGTTTCAAACATGGAACCACCGAGTTCTGTCTGATATCTGATAACTGAGTTATAAGTGCCATTTTATATCAATTTTCATAGTTATTATTACTTTAAACATACAACACGCCAGAAAATTCTATTCTATACATTGATTTGAGGAATTCTCTTAATTTTAACTTTACACTTTTCTTGCATAGGAGAGAACCAAATGTTACTCCGTTTTCCAGTTTCTGCTCCAATTCACCCACGCTTTATTTTATCACAGCAAACAAATAAAAAACGGAAAATTTTATAGAACTATGAATAATTGGGGGCTATAGTGGCGGTGGGGCAGCGTCTGGCTGTAAAAGTGATAGGTTTTGTATTCGATTCCCACTCGGGTATTATTAAAATTAAATATATTTAAATTATTTTAATTTCTCCACTCTGGCAAAACAAATCGAGACGTTGAGTTCAACCACTCAATTCACAATCAATCAATTTTAGGCGGAGAGTAGAGAACTTAACTTTCATACTAAGTTCTCTCTGACTGCCTTGATATGCGAAAAAAATTCTATAGTTAGCAAGTTAGAAATAATGACGGCTCACAATTTGTAATATCGGTAAACAGTGCCATAGTACAAGCAAAGCAAATAACCGTCGCAAATACGAGAAAGGTAATTGAAGCCTCAGATGAAAGTTATATTATTTATAGAATTCGAAAGCAGCAATTTTTATATAAAACGCGTACAACGTTTAGTTGTGGCGTTGAACTTGGTTACAAAATGGGATGGTTTCATATTAATCATGCTTAACAATATGAAGTTTAACAATATGAGGTTTGTGATATCAATTTACTATCTATTAATGAAATATATGTCCCATGAGGAAGTCATGAGGCCATCTTGGCGCAATTTGTCGTCAGCATCTGACTTCAAACGCGATATGTTGTGGGTTCGATTCCCATGCGAGGGAATGATGATTATGAATGACTGAGTGATGTATGTCACACGATGACGGCTTTAAGTGATATAACTACGTTAAATCTAAAAATATAACAATAACAGATTTACAGGTTCGCTGAATTGAACTATAATTGAAGAAAAATGAAGAACGCACGCTACTTTTTTCGAACGATTTAAGAGTCAGTTGCAGGTGGCGGCGGCCCTTAGTTTTCTTAATCTCCTCCTTAGTAACGTAAAAACAATAAAATAATTCAACCATAAATCTTAACTTTATATTTAATTGAATTAGTTTAAACTTCGTACTCATCTAAATACTAAATGTTAAAAAGTCAGACTAGAAGTATGTGACTTGATATGAGATAACAATTCTGCTTTGCATACAGAAGGCAATTATGTCTTATACTTACAAGGCGATGAGAGCCTGGTGTCAAGACACTCTATTCTTAGCTTGTCAACCGAATTCAAGAGGTTGTTGTTGAGCGGTGTAAATAAAAATAAACTAAATAATTTGCCTTTAACTAAATATTTTGGCCATTTCTCATCAGGGCAGGAAAAAAAAAATATTGTCGTGTATTAATAATAGAGTTGCGACTGAATATATAATTAACGCGTTCTCAGCCTGCCACTGCACTACGACAGCCTATTCATACAAATTTTCATATTTTTTATTATTTAGTAGTCCAGGAATTATAAAAGCCTAAAATGAAAAAAACAAGACCATTCCTTTTAAAATCTCCACGAAGTAACACAAAAAGCAATAAAAACTTTAAATCATAAATTCTAACTTCACAGTCAACTGTTATAGCTCAAAATGCACACTTTACTAAAGGCAAAGTATTAAAATCGCAACACTTGAAGTATTCAGACGTCACGTGATTTATCTTTGGGATATATGGCGGTACTTTTTGCGGAAGTTAGCAAATTTACGAGTCTCACTCACAAATTAGGCCGTGCATTTGAGATACATATTTTTGTAAGAACGACCTTTGTTGTACAGAATGTTGACCACCGAATAGTTCACGCTTTTACCCGCATAGCATGGTAGTCAGAGAGTAGTGTCAAAATCAAAATATTCTTTATTTAAATAGGCTATTACAAGCACTTTCTATTTACTATTAACATAAAATGTCATCAGTATTATCAGTCCTAGCGGAGTTACCACTTTCTCGGAAGGCAGTTCTGCTGAGAAGAGCCAGCGAGAAACTCAACAATTGTTCTTTTTAAATATAATTTAACAACTATGATTAGTCAATAGCATTCAATTTCACACATTAACATCAGAATAGTATTCCTGGACTGAATAATATACTACTCCTTAATAATATGTTTTTAATCTTGATTTTGAATTGTTCAAGTGGCAAGTCTGGAATTATTTGCGGAATTTTATTATACATACGTCACTATCTACCTTGAAGGCAAAATCTAGGAGTAATCAGGTTATCTTTTCTTCTTATATTTATACCAAACATTTGGGGGACAAACAATATATTATTGTAGAAACCCCCGCGACTCTTTTTTGAATTACAAATATTGTTCCAATATCTGCAGCATTGTCACAGAATAGTAATCCATAGGAAAACATACTTTGAAAGTAAGTAAAATAAAAGAGTTGGGCCGTATTAACGTCTGTAAGCTGTCTAACTTTTCTAACAGCGTAAGCAGCAGAGCTCAGTCTACTCGTAAGGATGGGGTGGGTGGCCTATTGAAGTTACGAATCCAGAGTAATTCCTAAAAATACCACGGAGTCACTATAAGCTTTTGTCTCTTCACATTGGGCATAGAAAATTCTATACATATAGTTTTCTTCGCGTTCAATACTAATTTGTTAACAGTAAACTAGTAAAGTAATTGCGACAGTGCACTATTTACCTCGTCATATTTACCTTATTACGTACATAAACATACATTTTAAAAAATTAACGAAGTATCATTAGTTTACAACACAATATCGCAAAAATTCTTAGCAGAAAATGGAAGACCGTTTATATACACGTTAAAAATAAGATAGGTCCTAATATCGGTACTTGAATAGCAACCGGACGTCTTTACAATATTTATAAGAACGTGCTGAATCCTATTAGTAAGGTATGAAGATCATGAATGTTACCGTGGACTCGTTTAAGCATTAGTGTGTCGTGGTCCACGTAGTCAAAAGCCTCATACAAATAACAAAAAACTGCGATTGCATTCTATGATTTCTTCTAACCATTGTATAAGTACCTTAGAAGCGCAACGCAACTATACTGCGCATTGTGAAAAAATGTATTATCAGTACAATACTCAGGTCTCCACGTTCCTTCCGAAAATCGAGACATTGCGTGTTGATTAGCGGAACCCAACGCAGCGCTTTGTCTTAAGTAGCAGAGCTGAGAAAAGTAAATATTTTTTTTTAATATAATCATTTGCCAGAGTGGAAATCGAGCCCACAACCAATCGTTTACTGTCAGACGCAGTCTCGCTGCGCCACGATGGCCTCAATGACCCACCGAATGCAATTATTCTATTTATAAACTGATTGGATTTGTTTAATAATCAATAACAAAAATGTTCACACATTTGCATACAGAAGAATCAGATCTAATTTAATGTTTGCTAGTAAAGACAATATTTTAACTAGCGAGAATAAAAAAATATATATTTTCTTTATTATATGTGGAGGGCATAAAGACCACGCAAACAGAGTTGCGAGCATCAACTAGTATATAAATTTAAAAGGCGTAATCTAACGAACGTCAGAATAATAAGTAATCTTTTATCGTTATATATAAAATATGATGTATAATAATAGCTTGCGTCATAAAAAAAAACACTTTTAGAAAGCGTGTTAAAATTTGAACCCAGTTAAATTCGATCCTGCGCCTCTTGGAAATAGTTGATGCTAAGATATCTAACCGCTAAGCCATGCGTTCTACACCCGTCTGCGTCAACATTCTTGTACGCTTATTCATAGTTATTTTTGTTGCTGGCATCATCTTGCGTCATCTTAAAAATATGTATATTGTTTAATTATCAATTTATTAATGTATGATAATAATAAAAATAGTTTATGACTCAAGGTTTATAGATACTTAAAAATAGCGAAGAGCCGCTCTGGGGTATGATAATAATAAATTATTTTCATATCACTGCTCTGGTAAGATAAAGTGCGGCGGTGAGTCTCACCACTCCACACGTAATGCCTTGAATTCTGGTGGAAAGCGGAGAACCGGAGTATCATGATTCACATAAAAGAACCTAGGTTCATTATGCCTAACTGCTATACGAGAAGCTGTTAAATCAAAAAGAATAGAAAAACTAGTTTATCTTAGGGTACATATAGCGAGGCTAAGCTTTATAAGTCTTATAAATCTAGTTTGAGTAGTATCAAATAAAATATTATAGCATTGCATTAGCACATCATCTGTTGGATATCACGTTTTATTTTCAAGCGTAACATTTTCGCCCAATAAAAATACCTCCAACATTTAAATAGCATCTTCTCCTTTGTGCTTTGTGCTTTGAGTTTTTTATTTATTATTTTCTTTTCTTCATATATTTTCGTACAACAATTATTTGTTGTAAATAAGTTAGATTACTTTTATATCAAATCTTTATTGACATTATTTAAAAATACCATAAGAAATATCTACATCTAAACTTATATAATAAAGAGGAAAGATTTGTTTGTTTGTTTTTTGTGATGTAACTCAAAAACTACTGTATTGATTTTAAAAATTCTTACAACTTTAGAAACCTAAGTGGTGTAAGCAGAGTGAAAACTATTGATGATTTATAAAATAGTACTCTGTGAGTGTTTCAAAGATTTGTCGTATAAGCCAAATTATTGTGCGCTTATATTGCAATCCTATTTAAATCCAGCTACACCTTACGAGATAATTAATAAATAACGAAATTGGAATAAAAAAGATCTAAGGATGAACATCTTTATATCAATATTGCTTTTTACAACATGTCATTAAAATGGATATCTTAGGAGATATTGGAGGTTTAAAATAAGAGGCTAGAGCGGCTGTTGCTTCTGATTATGAACCGATACGTACGTTGCGAATGGCAAGCGGAACGTATGGAGAGCGGAAATCTAACAACATTGCCTGGCCTGTTCTAGAGTCACTACTATATATATAAATATTAGCAGCCTGGTCATTTTAACACTGAAGTCTAAAATCATTAATTTAATATTCACCTTAAGATAAGCCAAAGGCTTAACTAAATTATAATTTCATTACGAAAACTTTGATAGCATAAAATAATTGGGATATCCCGGTCTAGATTATTCATTTCGACTGTATTGATTTGTACTGGGATTCAGAAATTGAAAGCAAAGTGGGCTACTCCTATTTGTATTTCCTTTATCGATTCACACATATTTATGTAGTTCAATAAAATATATAATTCAATAAAATACAAAGTAGCTATAATTGTGTATTTCACGTGGATGAATCCATGAGCGGATCGTTAGTATATAAATATATTTAACAATGAAACATTGCGATTGTGAATGTGAAACTTAAAATCTGGCATTTTTTTAAATACCTAACAACTGTAAGTTCTCGTTTCTTTACTTCTCGTTAGTTCCCTCGTATCGTACTCGTTTATTTTAATTGTATAATAATTTTCTAATATTTAAATATTTTGAAGTAACTAAATGACTCAGGCATAAAAAATGCGAGATGAAAAATATGAAATATTAACCAAAAAGCTGAAGTTCATCCAGTGAAGAAATCTTTGAAAATTCTAGGTTCAGCTCATACCAAGGCTTACGTGATGCGTAATATCTTAAGCTTAAAAGCAAAGAGATATAAAGTCAAATGGAACACTTTTCCTAGTATTTTTTTGGAGTAATATGCGCGTTTACCACTTTTAGGGATTTTAAGGTATATGTGTGGAGTTATTTTGAGTAATGGTAGTGCATTACTCTCTGCAGGTTAAAACTAAATAAAAGCAACCAAAGTAGGCAAAATAAAGTAAAAAATCTGAATTTATTAATTGTAGGTACACTTTGTTCTAATAATCTTCAGATCTTGTGATCTTTGTTGTACCAGAGTAAAGAAACGAAAATAATTAAAATATACTCATTCCTCCTAGTGTGGATCGAACCCGCAACCATTCGCGTTTATTTTAGAACATATTACATTCATAATGAATTCAGTCTCCATAATAAGGTCCTGGCAATGAAATTAAATGAAAAGGTTCATGCTATGAAAATTTGCTCTGATATCGGATATGTATGCAAATTGTAAAGCAAATAATAAAAATCTAAATAAAAGAAATAACGTGTCGTATTGATCAAGGGTATAAGATTTTCCTACTTTTATAAAAGTGAAAGCAATAGAAGTATGTAAAAATGAATATTCATATGACATTTTTACAAGAATGTACCCTAATAAATAATATTCAAAATATCCAACATTTTATTTCATTTCCTCTCACAACGCTCGCGTAAGCAAAATATTCAAAACAATAATTACTTTTGCTATATTCGCGTCGAAAACAGATCATAAGTAGACGTGTTTCCCGAATCCTTGCTTAACGGAAGTAAATCCCTAACAGCTACGAAGTTACGACACGGCGGATATTACCTAACCTACATACGTTATACACAGTACGGCAGATGCCAAAGTTTTTACCTGACTTGTTAGTTCGACTGTTAAAATAAGCTATAGTTCTAAAACTATATATATTTGAAATATAGAGTATGTTTTACTATAATTGCGCAACTTTTTTCTTGAGTTTGAAGTGTCGTCGAATCGTCACACAAATCACATAATAGTGAATTCGTTCTAAGCTTTTTGTACATTTAGTCGTTGTGTGCTAATGCGAAATCTAATCCAGTTTTTTTTTCTAGACAAATCAGAAGAGTGAGTATATTTTTAATATAGAATATTGCCGAAGTCGCAGTATAGGAAAGCGTAAAACTGTAAACGCGATTTATTGTGGATTCTACACCAATTAAAAAAAATCGCCATTAAATATATATTTTTTTTTCATTTTCCCGTTCTGCGAAGATAAAGCGTGGCGTCGAGTTCCGCCACTCGAAATGCAATGTCTCGATTCCTAAGTGAACAACAAGGTCTTGACTTTAGGTTTAACTCTAACTCTAGTCAATATCAAACCTATAACAATAGCGTTTCAATAGCCACATTTAAATTTAATCATTATGACCTTTCCTTTATATTAATGAGAATATTAGTAGTTATACTCCTAATTTATTATGAAATTTGAATTATCAAGTAATAAAAAGCATTTTCAACTACCAACCTACCTACATAATTGTTTCTAACACTACAATCTGGTGAATACCGCAAGCTACGAATCCGTTTTGAATCAAACTAAACCGCGGTAGCGAGCGAGTTTGTTAGTAATGTATTTAGCTGTGTCGCCCAAGTTACTCTGTTAATCATACAAATGAACAGAACGCCGTCAGTTATGGATTTTAGTTGCGTTTCATGTACCGTGTACCAAATATCGAGTCAAGTTTAATGATGAATAGTAGTTTTTTCATATTATTCAACTAGCTATCCGCTGGCGGCTTGCTCTAGGACAACTATTTTTTTTCGTCCACCCTGTTCTCTTTTAAACGATAAAATTTGCTTAAATTTATAATTTAAATAGCTGTAACTGTTTATTTATGAAATTGATTATGATGAAATGAACACTAAATGTTAAGAGACGCTTACCACAATACAATAATCAAAATTGTATTGAAATCGGTTAAGCCGTTTCTGAGATTAGCGTGCACAAATCAACAGACAAACAGACACACAGATAAACATAAAAGAAAATTAAAAATTATTGTTTTGGGTTCTTTTACATTGATATTTAAATATTTACAATGAAACCAATAATATTTTTTCTTATATATTTTCTATATACAGACAACGATCGGTTACATTTTTATTATATATATAGATAGATGATGGTAATGAGAATAGTTTTATTATGTGACGTTTATCACAGTGACATAAAAACTATTTTACTTACATAAGTAAACACAGAGTCCTGTCGTGGTAAATAAAAACGTTAAACTTTACAAAAACCAGCTTTAAAAAGTATATAAAAATATTAGCCATAGTGGGTAGTATTAAAAAAAAAATTAATATAAAATTACAAAACAATTTATAATCTACATTCTACACGCATTTTCAAGCTTAGCTGAGATTATTAACGCTATAAAGAAGTTTTCTTGCGTTTAAAATAAATTTAATTAAGATTTTACCATTATGTAGTTAGTGCCACCTCAGAAGTGCGCCTGGAGCAGTCTTTTGGCAAAATTTAAATTTAAACTACTGCTTTATTATAAGCGTATTAAGGTTTTTTATTATTTATTAAATATATGGTCAATATACAAAACTTTATAGTGGCGCAGTTAAAAAGCGTTTACCAAGCAGGCGGTTGTTACGAATTTGATCACTGTTCGCGGAGAATATTTTCGAAGTATTTTGATACTAGGTTCTTTTTGGCTAACCTGCTATGCGGATAAAAGAGTGAAGTTTAATATAAGAAATAAAAATACAAAATAAAAAAAAATGCAATCTCTAACTTATTAAGTATTATACGTTTATCTGTAATATATTACACAGAGATTATGGATTATTGAATAAAATTTCAGAATATAAAAAAATTTGAAGGTGTACAAATATATGGTAATAGGTAAAATAGTTGGCCTCGCCACTTACTCTCTATGATATATGAGAGACGTGCAAGATTATGATAAGGCTCCTAGCTCAGTATATCATCGGATTTTCTGCTTGAGAACTGTAGCAAATTTAACCATCTTTGTGACGAATATAAGGAGTTGCTACATTGAAATGTTGTATTTTGAAGCTTATCACTTGCATGTGTTATAATAAGTTAGGTTTGTTTAATTCTTTTGTTTAAAAAGTAAATATAATTTTAAGTAATAGTAACGAATCAAAATGTATTGATGCCGTCGTGGTGCAGCGGGGCAACGTCGAACTGTAAACGCGATAGTCATGGATTCGATGTCCACTCGAGGAAGTGATTATATTTATAACATTGTCTCTATGGTATGACTTGAGTTATGCAATAAAATGTCTCAATTTCGGGTAAAAAAAACGCAGCGCATTAATATATGATTCTGCCTGTCTATCTCTGCTGTGAAAACTTCCAAATTTCCAAATTTAAAACGAATTTATAATTATTTTTTAAATTCTTTTATTGTCATTTTACCTATATATTATTATAGCTGCTGTACACAATACTGTATATTGTAAAGTTAATCATAAAATAATTTTAAATTATCTAACGGACCTAGTCCGTCCGTAGTCCGTATTTATTCCTGCGATCTAAAGGACTCTATTAACAACATCAAAATAGTTTCCGTCCTTTATCAAATCAAAAGTTCTCGTATACAAGAATATTAATAAACCATCAGAATTTTGTTACGGTTTAAACAAATTCGGTGGCGTTTGCATAATTTACGGTCGCCATGTTTACACAGCGTGCCTAATAGCATTTTGAATTTGACAAATGCTTTTGTCCATTATTTCTATTATTATCACAATACACATAATTGCAAATTGTTTGCAGTGAGGCCACCGAGGCGCAGTGAGACAGTGTCTGGCTGTGAATTCGATGGTAACTGGTTCATTTCGCTGCTCTAGAAAGACAAAGCACGGTGTTGAATTCCGCCACCCAATACGCAGTTTCTCGAATTCAGACGGAAGCGGAAATGGAAGTGTCCCTATGCGTTTCTCGCTATGCGGGATATATATAGTCGAACAATATATATACTTTTTTAAGTACAAACTTAAAATTTACTTAAATATAAAGTATGTTTACTCAAATGATATCATAATAAGCTTATCACAATTTTGAATGAATTCAATAATATTCGTATATCAGGATTTCACTAAATTATTAGATCAAGAATAGGACGTAGAAGGCAGTACTGCTTGAATCAAAAGGTACTCATAACCAAAATATTTTTAGAACACGTATAAAAATTTGAAAGCAGTGGAATTTGAACCCCTGCCTGCCTCTTGTAGACCGTTCATGCGCTTTGATGCGTCCATGTTCTTCAATTTCGTCAAGTGTGTAAATAACACTTCAAAATGTTAAAAAAATATATATATTTTGTTTTAAGAGTTGCCTGAATGCATAAGATGGCAATGAATTTAATTTATTTTGGTGGAAAAATTAATCTGCTTTTAGAAATCACTTTCTAACAACACAGTGACGTCACACTTTTCAGTAATTTTTTCTTTAAAAATAAAGCAAAGATGCATAACGCTAAAGAAGTTAACGCTGTTTGCCTAAAACCATGATGATTATTTTCTAGAACGTACGTAAAAGACGATGCGATGTAGAGAAGCCTTGAGCTTGAGCAATGAAGGCAAGCGTAAATGCACGTTATAAAGGCTTACATTTAAATAGGATATGTCATACGCGATCCACACTGTGTATTGCTAAGATATTTAATCTCTAAATCACAAGTGTTCGAAAGACCATTACATGTAAATCGTTAAAATTCCCAACGATCTCGTACCTGGAATTACAATTCAAGGTCCAAGTTCGGTAAAAATGGAATTTTTACGTTTTTCAGCCAAGCGGTAAGTTTTATTATAATAATAGATCAAATCAAAGTCGTAAATCGTGCAAATATCGATAAACTGTTTTTACACTTATATTCAACTTAAAATGGATTATAAAGAAATAAAAATAAATAATATTTTATACTTTATATATTTCTTAGGACAATGTCCAGCATTACGTTATCCAGCACTCAGTATATGGACAGTCGAAACAAATATAGGATCACAGATTGTTCCCATAAATTTTGATGCTTGGAATATACCATGATAATCATTTGAAAGTGAACAAGTACTAGGAACTTACCAATGACCTGACCAGGAATAAGTTTCGAGTTAATTTATAGGTAGAAGTAGGGATGACAACGAAAACTCTCTATAATCTAGTAAAATATTTCAGTCTTTCTACAACTATCATCAGTTCATTTCCAACACATATTTCGAAGGCAAGGAAGGTAATAGTCGATCTTTTGAAATTTGGTTAGGTAGAGCGGACGTGTTAATGCGTATTTTAAAGCAAGCCCTTAAACCTACACTAAGGTCGCAAGTCCCAGGAATAGGCACGAGTTCCTCTTTCTCCCATGAAATGCTAAGAAGTTTCTTCTTTTATAATTTTCCAAGCATCAAAACGAATTCATTAACTGTCAAAATTCGCTTATATTGTTAAGCCTAATACCTAATATATATTGATCGCATTAGTAAATAGCTATTAAGATCTATGAAAGCAATTCAAGTGAAATATTGTTACTTTAAGTGTTGTTCTAAGACATTTAAGTGGGTTGAATAAATTCAAAGTGGAACACTGATTGTGAGTTTGAGATTTAGATATAACAATATTAAAGTAGGCTTTAGTATTTTTTTTATACATATATATTAAATGGTGACGTAAATATAACGGGGATGGTCGTGGGTTCAATTTCTACTCGGAGGGATGATTATATTTAAACTATTTTCGTGCCCCTAGTCTGGTAAGACAAAGTATTCTAACGCTACGTTTTCTAACTAATTTTATTATAAACTGTACTACAAACATTCTACACCAATTACGCATTATAAATACTTATTATATATACTTATTATATAAAAGCTTTCATCTATAAGAGCGTCGCAAAGAGAGATCCAATTCTGAATGTTCTGATCCCTTTCTTATTTGTGGTCTTGGCTTGAATGGAACAATATTACATTCAATATGCGCTTTGAATTCAGTAGATGCACGACTTGAGTATTCCGGTTGTAGAAATTTTAGTCCTCACTTTAGTCATGTCGAGGGTGTTTTCAATATTTCACTAGTTATATCAATGAATTATTTATTTAAGTAATTGTAATTATAAGGAAGTATTATCATTCTATCAATATTGCCATTACGGCGCAGTGATGCAGCGTGACTGTCGTTGTGGGTTCGATTCCCACTCGGAGGAATGATTATATTTTTCTCAAAAGGCAAAGTCTCGATTTCTAACTATATAAAATGTTTGTGGGTTCCTTTTACAAAAAGACTAAATATATTTTTGTTTTTATTTGATTTTAATAGACAAAATGCAGCGTTAAATATTTATAAATTATATGTTTATAAATATATAATTTATAAACATATATTTTATATATTTACTTATATATAGAATTATTATTAATTCTAAAATAAATCTTGTATGATGCAGGATTTATTCTAGAATTTTACTTTGTATTGTCACTTTGTAGTAAACGAAGATTAAATAACGAGGTGTTTCAATTTTTTTTGCCTATTACCAGTGTACTTACTTTGAGTAGCTTTTCTTGTATATTGAAGTAAAGTTGTAATTTATCTTACCAAATTGTATTCTGTAGTAAAGGCTCACATACTAAGGTTAAGTAAACACATCCACTATATAAACAATATCCACTAATGCACTAGTTCAAGCACGCAGTTCAAGTATTTTGTATTTGTATAAGTAATAAGTGAAAGCTGATTTACTTATAATAAACTAAAGAATAGAATATTTTATTTAAGATTTTAAGAGGTGCATGATTTACAAATTGAAATATTATTAGAACATTTTACAGGTTGACGTTTTTTCCCGTATAGCCGGGTTAGTCTGACAGAACCTAGTGTCCAGACACACCGTTCTCCTTTGCGTTGCGTTTGCAGACGTTGCTATGGCAAAGCGTTGTTTACGCATTAACAGTGCGTCATAAAGGGTATTTTACGAACAGTTTCCTCTCTCCTACAATAATATTTTGTAAGACTTTTCAACTGCTATTAGTAATCTTAATTTAATTTATTAAATTTAACAATATACATTCATATCTAATTTGTGCCTAGACTAGTCTATACAAAAGTGAAATAAATTTATCTATACATATTATACAAATGTAACTGATTGCTGTCTGTATATGGAAGATATATAAAAAAATATATAGTGGAATTAATCAACATAATAGAACCCAAAACAATGACTTCAGATTTTTTTTCTGTTTGTCTGTTTGTTTGTGGACGTCCAATCTCAGAAACGAATTACCCGTTTCAAATGAATTTTAATTATTGTATTGTGGTAAACTTTTTTTAATATTAAATGTTTAAAAAAAGGTTTTTCGAAAAAACTAAATACTTTAGGTATGTAGTTCACGCAGGCGAACCCGCGAGCGGGTCGCTAGTATATAATATTTTTAAACGAAACTGTCGACAGGAAGCTTAAAAAAATTGTCACGTTTTCGATGAAATATTCTTAGCCTTTTTTATAACATTCGTTAAGGTAAGTTCTCACTTGAATATGCAACAGACGATTTATCTGCGGGCTTAGAGGTGACGGGCTAGAAAAGTTTGGCAAACATTCCTCTTTTATCCTAAGAAAAGTTTGATGAGGGTCCGTCGTTTATATGTAGGGGATTTCTTCACTTAAGCGAAATAAATTATTGTGACGCGCATCATAATATGAATGAATTTCAGTTCAGTTATTTGTTTGGTTGATTTTTTTGTGGTTTGATTAAAATATTGGCTTAATATACTTATTCATATAAAAATAGTTTTAAAATCTACTATAATCGTTTTAAATTATTTTTATTAGTATTTAGTTTATCACTTATCAGTACAGAAAGACTAAAAAAACATAGAAAGAAAGGTTCAAATTGAAAATTTAATTAGTACTAAATTAGTGGGACAATGTGTGGATGTAAATGTGATAGCTCTAGATTTAATTTTCATTTATTATCGTTGATTACCTGAAACGCGGCGTTGAGTTGCACCATTCAACACTCGACTCTGTAATTAGGGCAGCAATTAAACACTCATCAGTCAAAATAACAAGTAAACGCATTACGTTTTTATGGACTATTTTAATATTCCAAATTTTATGCAAACTAAACTCATTTTATATTATAATTTGGAAAAAACAAAGTAGTTTTGACCAAGCAACGTTTCGCTTTTAAATCATTTCATAGCGTCCACTTAGCTAAATGGATGCTACCCAAAAGTTCAGAGGAATTTCAAGCAACGAAAAAGTTATACAAAGTGAATCTCGGTTAAGCAACACTGAATTCATTTGAATATGACTGCAAAAGGAAAATTTGAAATTAGTAATTGATCAATATTGTATTGTCATAAGTATTATTCGTTTCGTTTTATTTTTCTTATTTTACTAGCGACCTCCTGAACTTTAGCGGATTTGTATTTTCAGAGGCCTTTTGGTAAAACAATATAATTTCTGGAAAAACTATAATTAATTGGGAACAAAAAAGTAGCCTATGTTCATCCCAAGATAATCAAGTATTAATATAAAGAAAAAATCACAATCGGTTCAGCGGTTTGGCGTCGTGTGGGTGATGACGTCACTGACAGATAGAGTAACTTTCGCATTTATAATAGTAGGATGACTTACTGCACAAATATTTCAAGTTTAAATATTGACACAGGATTCTTAGTATTTTTATCATATCATAAAAAAACTTATCAAATTATAAATACAAAACAAGATTGAAGTAGAAGAAGTATTGAGGCCTTCGTGCCGAATAATTAACAAAACAAGCTCGGCGTTGAGCTCTGTCACTCAACACCCAATATTTAGAATTCGGGTGACGCGGCGCTAAGGTCCGCTCATCAACAAGTAATGTCCTGTGTTTGGAAGGAAGGCAGGGAAGGAAGAAAAAAGTAAAGTTCTATTCTATTACTTTATTTTATATACTTGTAAATTGAATTGGAATCTACAACTATTAACGTAAACAAAGATAATGAAAGGTTCATTAATTGAATAAAATAAACGAGTTCAAATATGATAAGCTTTTTATTTATGCTTATTAAATCGTAGCTTTTAACATACTGTAACAAAAGTTTGTTTTGAAGTTTAAAAATAGTTCTGTCATACATTGCTTCAACTTTGTTCTAATTTCAACTACAAAGTTTATCTTATTTACACGTGGCATTTCAAAATAATTTTACCAGTTAAAATGTTAATTTCGTGCTCTAATTCTAAACTAAATTGTTTCCTTCGAGCTACGCGAGTTGTTGAGAACATGTTCGAATGAAAGTAAGGTTTTTAAAGTGCTTCGTACCTAACTAGCTTATTTGTATGATTATATATATATATATATATATATATATATATATATATATATATATATATACACTTAGTACATAGTGTACACCTTCAAAATCGACTTATAGATAAGTATCTATATAATATATAAGTATATATTAAAATAATTGAAAGTTATGTTAAACTATTTGTAATATATATGATTATACGTTTTTTAATTTGAAGCCATCATCATGGCAAAGTTGGACAGCGTGTTACTAAAAATGCGAGAGTTGCTATTTATTCATTGATTGATTATATTAAAAACATTTTTAATTCTATTACTTGACAAAAAACGTAACGTCTAAAATTCGAGCAGAAAGGGGGGAAAATGTCTTATCACTGGTTTAGCACTCACTCACTACACTCGTAAAGGTAAATTGTTTTTTTTTTTGTTCAAATACTAAAATATTAATACGCCTATATTATACTCCTATATAAAGTATTAAACTATAAATTATACATACTCGTATATACAACGAGCTACATTGTTTGTGTAAAACTAGTCACCATATATAATTGGGTTTTGTAATATCGTGTCCATGAAATAAATGAAAATCAAGAAAATTAGGAATAATAAATAATCTTCAATTTTAGATTCAAATGATTCTGTAAAAGTTAAAAAGTCTTTATTATAATCAACATTTAAAGTAACATATATTGTTAAACAAATGAACACATATATATGTGTGTTAATAATTATTGCGGTAGTGTATATTTGTTTTAATAACATCTTTAGGTTTTCCGATTATGAGACATTTTAACTTAAATTATATTAACAGTGTTGCTTTATTTGAACAATTATACTCTATAAAATGGTTAAAATATGAAGAACAAAGTAAATTAATACATAACTCTACCGATTGCACAAAAGAGTAAAATAACTGAAAAATAAAATAAAAATCAAATGACAACCGTTTGGACAATATAACTTCAAATCTTTAATCGTCTATATTGTACGTTCACAAGTCCGTTTGTCCATACAGCTCTATTCAGATGAGACCTGGATATCCCATGTAATCCGCTGTGATTACTGCTTAAGTACTTATGTAATACTGGAAATTGAAACTCAGCCTACAATTGCTGTCAGAGTGCCCATGCTAGCTTATGTCAAGTGAGACAAACCTATTTGTATAACTAATGCAGACAGGACAATCTGTTAATTCCTAATAATAATATTTTAGTCTGCTCTGAAAAAATCTTCATGTGTTCAAGAAATAATTTACACTGAAATGTCATATATAATAACTTTTATATTTTAATTTTATCCTAGTGTAGTTGGATAGCCTGACACTACACGTAATGGTTTTGATTTACGTAATTGATTATTTAAACCTTTAATTAGAACTTCCTTACTTGCGAATTTAGAAGATATTTTAAAATTAACGTACTTGCTTAAGAAAAGTTACCAATATCGTCCAGTTAAATTTAACCCATACTTAGCATATGTGATAAGGACAATTGGTAACTGATGCGTATTTTTTTAACTTCTGTGAACCTTACTTGGAAATGGTTTATATTTAAATTATATTCATTTCCCCGCTCTGATAAGACAAAATATGGCGTTGAGTTCCGGTGCCAAAGCTGCAAAAAATATCTATAAAAAAATTATTTCATTTATTACTATACATATTTTGTAAACGGATGCGAAAAAACATATTAGGTACACTAAAACGTACAATTTTTTTTTTATTTATATATTTTAATTAATAGCAAAGAACCTTTATGGGTTCATATGTTAAAGTTCAAATGCAATATTAGATGAAGCAGACTGGTTTTGCCAGTTCTGTTAAGCAAATTGCGGCGGTGAATGTCGTATTCAACATGAATCAAAAAATATATAATAAAAATATATAAATTGTGTAAATTACATTAGTGGAATGATGATTCTAATATTTTGATATTTTTAAATAATTTCTAGTGCTCATTAAAATGTTTTCCTAAATTTGGATTATTTTAATTATAACTTTTGTATTAGCAAACAAGCACGCTCAACGCGAACTGCTTTTTGTAGTTGGTACATACATAGTCCACCTATAAAATTGTTGTTGATCAGTTAACTGATCAGAAATTAGTAAAACTTTGCTGATAAAATTACATATTAAATAACTTCCCATAATATATTTTAATTTGTTATTCTAGGTAATATATAATAATAATAAATCATACTTACATCAAACAATGGGACATCTCCGAAGTTAGATAGTCCGAAAAGAAGATTAGCGTCTTCGGGTATTTCGATAGTTGATAGTGGTGTGTCCATGTTTATCATTTCAATAAGTATACAATTTTTGTATAAGCTAAAATTGTCTTGATTAACTTGAAATATTATATTTATCCATTCATCCTTGTTATGTGAAAACGTTATGGACATTCGATCTAAGTCTCCTGTTTCTAAAGAGGCTCGTATAAAATTTTTGCCATTTGGTGTGAAACATAATTCGAGTATTATATCATTTTCATCTGTTTTAATAGAAAATAAACACGATTTTTTGTTATCTAATTTTATGACTGCAACTATTTCCAAGGTAGGATTCAGTTCAGTTATAGGAAAACTATTTATTGGCACAGAAATAAAGGCTCGATCTCTCAACTTGACAACTGTTTCATTAGTGTCGACATATTCAATGAATTCTTTATCATAATTTATTATTTTTTCAAGTAAATCATATTTAGCTGGAAAAGAAAGAATGAGTAATTATGATGTATGTCTATAAGTTATAATCCAACAATCATGTTATTTAACATATTTGGTTTTATTTTGTAGTTTTAAATAATATTATTCAAAATTACAAAAAAAATATAGGATGTATACTTTAGAATAAAATATAATCAGTAAAACATTATTCGAACAGAAAACTGAAAAGCTAACTTAACTAAATTATAACTTACCTAGTTCAGCCACAGTGTTGTACAATGACAGCTTCATAAAGAATCTGAAAAGAAACAATTGTTATTGCTATTATATAATATATATATATATATATAATATTAAAACGTTTACTGGATCACAAGCAGGCAAATAGGACAAATTTATTTTTATAAGAATATACTAATCACTATATATGTTTTTATGTGTACTTATAGATGGATTGGAGGCCATTGTAGCGTTTTTAAGGTTAGGATGTTAAAGATATAACATTTTGTATCCGGATAAGGACATAGGAAGAATACTACATCTATTTCGATTTTAGATTATCTGTTATCCGATTATTTTGGCTACGGGTATTCTGTACATTTTTGAGGAATGTAAATAAATTTGGGCCACTAATTTATCAATATATTTTTGTTTGGTATTTTGAGGTAATTTGACTTTGATCTCAAGCGCCTTTATTTTTTAAAGAATCTGTTATTGACATTTCTCATTTCCGAAGCTTTTATACCGCATTCGGTTACGGTTACGGATAGTGTTTTTATTTTGGATATGGGATAGTTATAATTACGTAACTCCTTAACATCAGTGTTTGAGATCTATATGACAGACTCAGACAGACTCAGACTCAGACAGACAGATCATAGACTTTAATCCATAGTCGTAAAATTAATTTCATTGCAAATTTATTATTTTTTTTCTGCATACTTCAAAATTGTTTTAAATGAGACCGTTTAAACAAAGCGCTACTTTACATACAAGGACTAAAATACCATGGAAAGAAAAAAAAGTCTTAATAAAAACTACACTTTCCTGGTTTTGATATTGAAATTTGAAGTTTAATTTAATAAGAACACTTGATAAACGTACATCAATTAAATACTGTAATATTCATGAGACAATTATAGCTAAGTACTGTCACGTAAAATCACGATTCGTGTCAGAAATGTTATATGATATTCAAAACACGTCTTAATTAAATGGGTTTGTCGTTTGAGATTCTGCCGATTTTGTTATTCATTCAAATATTTGCATGTTATTAAGATGACGACGAATGTAGTTAGTTTAATTTGTATCAGTTTTGTCATGAGAAATTAAAGTGTTGGAAACTAAAGTGATTTATTTTTTTATTTGCAGTTTCACAGTTTTTCCCGTACTCCACTAGGTTGCTTTGTATCTACTTCAGAAGTATATGTTACATAAAGAATAAGTATAATAAGTAATTACAAAAAAATAAAAAACCTATTTAAAATATTTTACCATTGTCGTAAAAATTCTAGACATCGAGTTTATGATATAAAAATATCGTTTATTATCATTGGAACTGGAAACATGTGCAAGTTTGAAGCAAATATTACTGCAAGAAACGATTATAAATATATAAAACGACAAATTTAAGTATCTTAATTATTTCATAGACAAAAGATGATGAAAGTGATATCGATTTTTTTAGCAAACTAAGCGGGTTCTATTTCCATGCCTCGTAGGCTTCAATGAAATTTCAAGACCATTCAATGAAAAGTGAAATAGAATTCTTTCTTTGACACAAAGATATTAATGGGACTTTAAATCACTTAATTAAAATTAATTTCCATACAGATATAAAATATAGTTAGCTGTAATATGGCATATCATTTAGAAGTGATCGTTATAGGGTCAAGGTCGTTGGTAGTAGAAAATTATAAGTATCTATTTCTAATTAAGGCGACTAAATTATGATTATATATTTAATATCATATGGTGATAATATTATATTGACGTCATTGTAGCATAGTAGAGACGAACTAAACGATACATGATGTATGTGAATTGGAATGCCAACAAGGCAAAATACTTATATAGGTTCTTTATATCTTTGCCTGCTCTAGCTTGCCAAATTTAGGTTCCACTCTAGATTTCTATCTTTTTTTTTTTACAATTTGAGAAATTCTGCTTTATTTTATAAAACTTTTCTATTAAAAAAAGAAGGTTCGATAAAATTTTATCAGTGTTTATAGATAAATAAATATTTATTAAATTGAAATGTTATATTTGCGCTATTTTAGTACTACATATATGTAGTTAAGAAATAACTATTAACTTGTATTTGAAAATTTATTACACCGGGCTGTAGGTTTAACCCCCCATTTAATAAATATTTATTATGCATGCATCCCTAGTTTATTTGTGTGGATAGACAAAGAAAAGTGTTGCAGTTGCACCAGACAGTATCACCTCTAAATTGACGTGGAATGATGTCGGTTCAAAATTTAAAATTAAGAGAATTTATGAAAATGAAATAAAATATACAATAATATTTTTGTGGTCTTATTATATTTATTCTTGTGTTATTTTATTTTATTCTCAGAAGTTATCTAGAAGTATATAATTAGTCTATACTAAGAAAATGCTGGGTTTTTTACTATGGGCCATTCAACACATTAACACGACCAGGTACGAAAACTAATTACTTAAGTTATTCGTTCAAGAAAGAAAGGCAAGGAGAGCTTTACTTTAGAAATCTGACAAGTGTTTTAAATTAGTTTATATTTGTGGTTGTAAAGTTAAGTAAAGTTAGGTGCTGTTGTATATGTACTTTAATGTGTATATGTCATATTGTACATTTATTTTATTTGTTTAATCGAAGCCATCGTGCCGCAGTGGCACTCGGAGGAGTAATTATATTTTAATTATTTTCATTTCTCCGCTTTGGTGATAAGACAAAGCACGACGTCGAGTTCACTAATCAGCTAATTAATGAGGACGCTAATCAACACGCAATGTATCGAATTCAAGCGAAGCGAAAAGGCGAGCGGAGTTTATTGACACTAGATTCTCTCTGACTATGCGGGAAAAAGCGTGAAGCTATTTTTTTTATTAAAAGCAATAGAGCTGACTTTCTATTATTCCTGTTGGCGTAGGACTTCTGGAGTTCAGGAGTTTTAGAATTTACCTCAACGAAGGCCACTACGACAAAACAGGCTAAGTGTTGTCTATTAGTCACTGTATAAGTTAGTAAAAAGTAGAGTATAGAGCTTCGTATATATCGATTGTTCAACAAATTGTGTTCATTTTCTTAACTAAACTAACAGTAATATAATGACGTTTGCATAATCAAAATCTGTATAGTAAAATCAGTTAAGTTTTCATATTAAATTATACATATTCGTATGAGCTTTGATGAATCATTTCAAGAGAGCTTGTCAACTTTACATATTGTGCTTATAAAATAATATGTTTTAATTAATAGCTATTATAAGGCTAGAGATATGCCATCGTGCACAGTGGCACAGCGTTTAACTGCAAACGTGAGTGGTTGTCGGTTCGATTTCCAAGCGGGGTAATGATTATATTTTAATTATCTTATATTCTCCGCTCTGGTACGACACACCGCGGCCATAAGTTCCGCCACTCTACACACACTGTCTTGATTTCGGGCGGAAAGTGAGAACGAAGTGGATTGACATTAAATTATCTCTAATATTTTATGCTGGAAAAAGTTGAAAGAACTTAGTGTAGTAATGATGTCGACAGGTCAAAGTCCAAGTCCTAACAGTAGTATTTTTTTTTATTTATAAGTATTTACTTTTAATTAAATAAAAAATGACGATATCGTCTCTCACTTAGTATTATACAGTTAAAAATGTGCAGAAAGGGGGACAACAATATTTATCCTCTAGGTATTTGAGATGCAAGATTGGCCTCTGGCTGTAAATTCGTTGGTACTGGGTTAGATTCCCGTTCAGGGGAATGGTTGTAATTTACTTAAATTATTTTTATTTTCTCTCGCTGATAAAGTAAATCGTGACGTTGACATTGAGACGTTGTCCTATTTTGGTGGTCGTCATAGATTCCTGGTATATAGATATATAGATATCTAGGATATGCACAAATAGACTATCACAATATTCGTTATTTATATAATTGGCTGCTTGGAAGTTTTGATATAAAAATATGTACCGATATGCTTTTATTACATCAATATTACATCATTATTTTTTATACTTTTTCAGCGTTATGCTTTATTCCTAGCACCTTGCAGCCAGAGAGAACAGGGCGCCAAACGCTACGGTTCCCGTATACTTCTTGTTGAGTTGACCACGGTTGAGTATACTTCCTGTATACTCAACCGTGGTCTCCCCTTACTTCTCATACCGCTCTACTTTTCAATATAAATATCAAAAATTAGGCTTTGTTCCATATTTATAGCACAAAAGTAAATTTTAGACGTATTTTTCAAACTTCATTAACAGCATTTTAAAAATGAACGCTTATAATATGACCTAAATACTAAATAGCCTTAGGACAAAGGCATATACATAAAACTATGTCGGCATAAGTATAATTGTCATACAATGTCTATATTTTTCCATAGAATTGAAAATAAAGGAACTTGGCTGTAATATAATTTTGGATTGAAATGAAATATTCTTTTTTACCTCGTTTACGGTAAGTCAGATAGAGTGATATTAACATATGCTTGTATGAAGGCAAATTCGCATTACGTGAACATTAGGCGTTTTGCCGGTCAATATCTTTAAAGATGTGTAACGACTTTAAGCTTTTAAATAGGGTTTAAATACGAACGGAATTCGATTATAATTACATATTCTTAATATTAAAAAGTAAGTATAATAAATCTGAAAATCATTTTTTTAGAAAGCGGCACGTGTTTGAGTCTTGCTGCGTTCAAATTTTTATACGCTTTCTAAATATATGTTCAATTTCCTAATTGTGGGATTGACACTTTAAAAATGTTATAAAATATTTAACAAATCTTTTAGTAATTTTTCTTGTTTTTATAGAGCCTGTTAATAACAAAATGTATTAACTAAAAATAACAAAAAATGAGATTTAAGGATTACAATATTTTAAATGCACTTAAAATCATGTATACTTAGAACGACATATTATTATCTTAATCCATTAATGTCTTCAATTTATTCCGCCATTCATTTGCTTGTAACTAATGATAATAATGAATGTCGATAACAAATTATAACTCTATTATTAATCGGATTAATATTCGAAAACACATTATAGACAACCCGATGTTTCGAACACTTGTACAAATCGCGAAAACCAAAGATCCAACAATTATAAGTCTTTACGGTGGATATTTAAATAAAATATTTTTAGATTAAATTTAAGATTGATAGTCATCATATCAACAAAAAAAATCAATGATTTTTGATATACTGTTTATTCAGAAGGATTTGGCTTTAAATCCTACTTGTAAGATGGTTTTTTCAGACAAATCAACACAAAATATAATATTAGTTTTTGTTTTTGTAAAACAGTAACTTTTTATTATCATCAATCTCAATCGAAAGAGCCCCTCTTTCTGCACCCTCTTGGTGAAGGAGAGCGTTTCTTCTAATAAATATTTCTATACACATATTTAAAACTTAAAATTAATTTTAAAATTATTGCCGCTACCAATTCTATCTTTGTCTTGAGCTTTTCGTGCCATATACAACTTGGGCCCTAAAGATTCCTTAAGGCAAAAATTTAAGGAAATAAATATATTGACAGTTGCGTCGTCTCAATACATATTTGAAAATTTAATGTATGTAAAAAAAATTTTTAGCACTTCTCAGGTCTGAGGCATTAACTTTAGTGAACCGGTGGTAAATTAAATTATTTGACGTTCAAAAAAAAAACATGTATCTTCTTATTTTAACTAAAATTATTTGGCTTTGAATAAAAAAAAATAGTTCTACATATTATAAAAAAGTATTATTATCAATAACTTATTTAACTTACATACGATGACATCTTTAATTTAATCTCTGTTCTATGTCTATGCTTTGATTACACATTTCACTTTGTGGACGTCACTGTGACAATCTGACGACTCTGTCGTTCAGCTGAAAGGTTTAGAGAACGACTAAAAAGAGCGAGGCCTAACAAATTGCAATACTGCAATGGCTTTATTATTATTATTTCATGTGAGTCAAAAGAAAAATTAAATGAAGTATCATTAAATGTAATATTACTATATAACGGAGGCCATTGCGGCGCAGTATAACAGCGTTTGATTGAAAATACGATGGTTACAGGTTCGATATACTATTACTATTGAGATCCGAGAGAACCGAGTGTCTTTTTACACATTTTAAATGAATATATTTTAACCGGTGACTGTGACCATGGAGTAGGGTAAAGTGTTCGAAACGTCTGGATTTCTATAATATATTTTCAAACACCGAAATTATTCCGGAGAGAATAATTTAATTTAAAATGTTCGCCTTCCCTGTAAATTAATGAACAAAGTAAATCTTCTTAATAACTATTGAAAGCTTCAATTAGAACAGTTTCCATGAAAGAGTAAGACTTGTAGCAGCGACTTGTAGTAGAGACTTGTAGTACAACGTACTAGTTTACTAGTGCGTTGTTAGACCTTATTATCTTTTGAAAATAATTAAAAAAGTGTAGTATTTATTATATGAACATGATCTATACATATAATAAAAATATAACTGATCGTACTGACTGTACATGGAAGATATATGAAAAAAAATATTAGGGGGATTCATCAGTGTAATAGAACCCAAAACAATGATTTTAAATACACTTTTCTGTTTATCTGTGTGTCTGTTTGTTTGTGCAGGCTAATCTCAGAAACGGCTTAACCCATCTAAATGCAATTTTGACTATTGTATTGTGGTAAGCGTCCCTTAACATTTAGTGTTTATTTAATTTCAATCGGTTCATAAATAAAAAAGTAACAAGCATTTAAAATATAAATTTAAGCAAAGTTTATGATTTAAGTGAGAACGCGGGCGTGCGAAAAAACTAAATAGTTTAAGTCATGCAGTTTACGCAGGCAGAGCCGCGATAGGGTCGCTAGTCTCAAATATATTACAAAACTTCATCAAGTCAGCGTCCGTGTGTAATTTCTATGGTTCTGGGGTAGATTTCCACTCAGTGGATTGATCATAGTTTATTTATATTAATTTCCTCGCTCTGGTGTACAAGACAAAGCGCGGCGTTGAGGTCCGCCACTCAGTACGCAATGTCTCGAATTCGGGCGAAAAGCGGAGAATGGAGTGGCGGAATTCTATGTTCTTTCTAGCAGCGTGCTATGTTGGAAAATGTGTGAAACTAACAAAAACAAAATATATTTAAATGAACTCTAAAATATTCTATTTGAATAAAGAATTAACATATGTATTACATTAACGAATTAGACAATGACTGTGTGGCGCCACCACTACCATAAATCATTTTAAGCATATAAACCTGACGTGATTACTTATTTAATAGATCATGCAATTTCAATATTAATATCGATGAATAAACGACTCCATTTAATCTTCATTTATATAGGACTGCAAGCTAACGCTTGAATATTATTCAGACAAACTGTTTTATGTAAAAAAAAAGTTTCTTTTTTGTACCATATTACTGTAAAGTATAACCTTGAATTCAGTTTTTCATCGCAAAATTTCACCATTATTGACAAAAATTGGGAATTCGAATCACTTATCACTTATTTCTAATTTTTAAATGCACTTGCAAGTAAAACAAAGTCCATATATTACAAAAACAAATACTATGAATACTATGAATCTTTTTACTTCTGCTCTAGGCGGATGAACCTGTTTTTATAGCCTTCCTATAATTATTGTATTCTGTAGGTATAGTGTAGTTCTATTTTGTGTAAAATAGCTTACCGTTGTTTAATGTAATACTTTAATGAAAAAGAAAAAACAACTATATCTTCGCGCACTTTTTCGAATTTGAAAGTATTTTTTTTAAGATATTATGATAAATGCCGCCAAGGTTAGAAATGATAGAAATTATGAAATGATTATATATATTTTTTTATTTATCCGCTCTGGTGACAAGCGACAAACCAAAGCGCGGCGTTGAGTTCCGCCACTAAACACGCAATGTCTCGGAGTTGCGCGGCAAATGGAGAATGACACTGGGTTCTCTCTGCCCACCTTTTTGTGCAGGAAATTGCATGAAGCTGCTTATCACGTTTTTACTGACACGAGTAAACGAGTAGCAAATAACTTTGATCCTAACCTATTCTGGAAAGTTTATGTGCACAATTAATCATAAACTTTAAACCAATGAAGCTGCGAGTAATAAATAATAATTTTAGATAAATTATTAATATGTCGATAAATTTATTCAAAAATATTTTATTAAAAGATAAATATATATATAAATTTACTGTTACTAATTTAATTACATCAAAATAGAAGCGACACTAGACAACAAGTCAGGCGATTATTATAGCAAATGCTATAATAATCGCATCGCATAAATCGTATAAATTATACAGACAATAAAAAATGTAACTAATTATAATAAATTTATAATGTAAATAATTGTAACTTATTTATTTATAAACCTATTGAAATGACATTTCATTTTAAGCACTAAATATTAAAGGATTAATACAGTACAGTAATCAAACTGAATTTCTCTGTTAAGCGGTTTTCGAGATTGCACAAACCAACAAACGGACAAATAGTAATACTCGTATATATTTTTAATTTCGTTGTCTTCATAAATGCCCCTTATAATATTTTTTCATATATCTTACATGTATATACAGCGATCATTTACATTTTTATTATATGTTTAGATTTGTGTATCTACTGGTAATGTTGAGAGCTACTATTTTCTATGCTAAATGGGTCGTCAATTGAACATCGGTAACTTCAATACGATAAAATATTGTTATTCCTTGTAGAATTGCTGCCAGATCATTTGTATCTAGGTCAGTTTTGTTCACGACCTAGAACAGACGATGTTACTGAAAATGTGAGCATTTACGTTTTTTCTAAGAACTTTTTTTATATATAGAAACTTATAACAGAGACTGTACTAAATTCTTTGGTAGACATATACTTATAAGTAAAAAATACTTATATTTTCATAGACGTCTATTGAGAAAAAATAATTCTATATACATATTTTACAAATATAGTAGTCTGAACAAATAAGACAAATTTGCCTTTTTCGTGTATGTGTGAGTGGCGGATCTCAACGCTGCGCTTTGTTTTACCAAAGTCTTAAATATAATAATTTCCCCCGGTAGAACTCGAACCCACAAGTAATAGCGCTTCCAGTCAGCAGTCCTACTATATCACAATGGCCTGCAATAACTATTATAAAGTGCATCCTTGCGTACTTAAAGATGCCTTCGCTTCGCTTCTAAAGTATTAATACCTAACGTTAAGACGAGGCCATCGAAGTTTGTGAGTACAACATTTATACTAGCTGCCTTATACCAGCGACATGCTCGCGGCTTCGTTCGAGTATAGCTGTTTCGTAATTTCGGCGGCCTTTTCCTAAAAAATATAATGAAAAAAGTAGCCAATGTTCATCCCAAGACCCTTAAGTATCTGTATATAAAATTTGGTCACATAAGGTTCAGCGGTTTGGCCGTGATAACATGATGGACAGACAGAGTTACTTTCGCATTTTAATAGTATAGTATTAGTATATGGATATAACTAAGTAAAATATATGTACTTAAGTTAAACAGTTTTAAGTGCAATTTAAAACTCTAACTAAATTGCATTTGTGAGATAAAAAATATTCCGCTTAACACACTTTACTAAGTTCAAACTGATATAAATAATGTTATTGTTTTTTTTAAATTTTAAATGTCGTGTACGTATTAGATCTTATAATATTATATAATATTTTTCATTAAACCTTGCTAGAACAAATTATTTTTACTATATTAATATTCGCTTTGAACGTTTATAGTCGGTATTATGTAAATTTTACTGTTCATTAAACGCTAAATGGCAATGTACTACACCTCTTGCAAATTGCGCGAGAAAATCAGGTTCCAATAATGACACTGTCATTCATGTTACGTATAATTAAGTGAAATAAGCAGTCTTGTTAACATTTTTCATAAATATGTCAGTATAATGCATTCTGTGTAAGCTGGTTTCTTGGTCACGCGAATTTCGTTCTTATCGCTCGGTGTTAAGGAAAGGTGCTGGCGATAAAATGATATATTGGTAGTAATATGTAATTATGGAAGGCATCTGCTTTTAAGCTATATAAGCTTGAGGTCGTTAAGCTTTTATTTATATTAAACATGACACATGGTGCCTTTGTGGCGCTGTTGAGGAAATTTGGTGGTAAAAACGCAAAGCTAAACGGCATATAGTCAAAAGTCGAAAATGGAATGAAATGAAAAGGTGTTATCTGAATGATATGCGAATATGAGAAATGCAGGTAAAACTAAAATGAAAAATAACTTAGAGTTCAAAATTAGTATAATTCAATACTTTAAATGAAAAAAAAAGAAACGTGTAACTAAATTTTGAAATTGTTCCCCCACATAGCATTAAAATAGTTTTATTTGATTACTAAATTTTACAAAAAAATGGTTTTTCAGTATCTCGCTTATTCCCGCAAGTCAGATAGAACCTAGCGTACCTAGAATACTCTACTCTCCACCTTTCGCCTGCATCCGAGGCATTGCGAAACTGAGGCGTCGGCAAATCAGCGGTGGTATCACTTAAGTTTATAGTTTCCTTTATACTAACTGAAGATGTTATGCGCCATACTGTGTCTGTATCTAGATGTTAATTAAACCAGGGCACTGTAAATAGAACTAAATAGTGTCGCGAATCTGATTTCAAATTTCTAGTATCTACTAGCGCAGGACATTTCTAGTGCTTAATTTAGCTTTGAGTTCTTTCGTATATCATATTATATTACACTAGCTGTGCGACTACATCTGCGTGGAATTCTTAAATATAAGTTGCCTATGTTATTCCTTATTACATCAGCTATCTGCCAGTTAAAATTGCTATAGCCGTTCCAGAGATTAGCCGGAACAAACAGATACACAAATAGTATATAAATTTTATTTTGATATTTATAAATATGCATTTACTAAAGGGTTTCTTTTAATATTATTAACCTTCTATGAGATAGTGACAGTGAATAAGACACTACGTCGAACGATTTTTTTAATAATATTTATATTAATATATCGAGTCAAATTGAAGCCTACAGCGGCATAAGATGGCGGTGTATATATTACCGTATTATATATATACCATCCAACGTATAAGAATTTTAACGTATTAGGATGTAGAACGCATGGATTAGCAGTCAAAGTGCTTGGATTGTTTAAAAGAGACGCGGGTTCAAATACCGTTGGGTTAATTTTTTATACGTTTTCTAAAAATATTTTTCAATGTCTTAAGTGTGTGTGTGAATAACACTTCAAAAATGTAAAAAATATCATTTTATATGTTTAATTTGTACAATTTGGTGATTTTATATAATAATCTGCACCATAAAAACCTTTTCTAAATACTGAAGAATATGATTGACTCAACAAAAATATACTATAAAATAAAGTTTTTATATAAGTATTTATAACTTTAAAAGAGACGATTATTTCAAATCTCGTATATAAAAGCATCTACTATTATCTGACTAAGACAAATTACGTTACCACCACCAATTACGTTAGCAGTCATTAGCAGTCAATGTCCCACAGAAGCAAATGTGAAAAAAATGGTCAAGATAAGAAATATGTCTCTAGTGGGATTTGACAATCTTAGATTGTATTCAAATATCAAATGTATGAACTGTGTGAGTATTTTTTCAATAATTTACAAATTATGTTCCAATAATATACATGAACCCATCAAATTCTAACTGAAGTGAACATTGCTTTAACTAACCAATCTCCTCGTACGTATATAATTATATTACTATAACTGAACTATGACGTTTTCTGAGAAACTATCGTTTCACAAGTGTGAATCATGAGATACATACCTATTAAATGTATGAAGCCGTTGTATTGCAAGGTATAAGCGACGTTTATGGATACGAGTTCCACTCGGGAGGATAATTATACCTCTATTAAATTATTTTTATTCCTTCTTCTGTTTTAATAATATACTATGGCATGTTGTGGGGAGCATTTGTCATTCGCCGTACGACAGCGCGAGGAAGCGGATGCTTGATCTTATGTAATTACTAAAGTTAGAATAAAACAACTACACCGTACCGTACAGTAAAAAAGAATGTACTTGACGCTTGTATCCGTTCATTTTGAATAATTTGATTTCATTGTCTGGTGTCGCGGTCTATCAGACTGAAGATCACTTCCTTCAACTTTCCATATATCTTTAAAATATCAAGAGTAGCTGTATCAATAAAATATTATATTTAAAAAATATTATATATCGACATTGATTTAAAAACATTAAGAGGGTGCCAGAAGAGTTCAAACCACATATCTGCGCCTGCGCATCTAATATTAGATAGCCACGTCATGTCATTTGCATTAACACGCGTATACTGTTTTGTTCAATGAATATGTCAAGACAAGCTTTGTTTTATATAAATATATATATATATATATACGAGTTTATATATATATATAAGTAAGTATATTTTTGTTTTAATTATTTTATCAATTAAATTATTATTATAATATGAGGCTGCGTAAGTACTTACTAAGATATGTGAAGTGAAGTCCATATTAATAAAAATGCTATGAAAATTCATATGCTTTATATTGCAGTTGAAATGTATTTTAAAGTGTACGGATATTGGAAAAACATTAGTCGTGAATGGAAGGAGATATGACAAAGGCTAGTGCACTCAGAATAAAAACTTGGAACAGAAGGGAATTGCATTATTCATATCTAAGTATATGCATTTCAATTATTATGCATATTAAATCACTAAGAATTTTTCAGCTTCACATTTTTCCCGCATACCAGCAAATCTAGTAGGAATACACTTCACTTTGCGCCCGCTTTATTTTAAAAAGACATAGTTTCATTTAATTTATTCTGTACACCCATACTGTACAGTTGTATATTCAAAGAAAAGACAGAGAAATTAAAAATATATTTTAAAAAAGGCGGCCCTGTCGCTTAAATCTCACAAAAACACATATTACAAATACATCATTATCTGCAGATAATGCAAACATTATTACATTTATATATACAAATATATAAACATACAATTATACTGTCTTATATTCATTTGTTATTGAGGAAGGAACTTACGCGGAATTCTGTATCAATAGTCGATAAAAAAGATAACAGTTGATTAATACAGTATATTCTCACAAATAGGTCAAGCATATCAAGAAATTTCTATTAATTTCATATTTAAAAAAATATAAGCTCGTCTTACGTGTAGAATAGTGAGCGTAGATAAACTTAGTGTCATGACACTCCGCTCACATTTGATACATTGTTTGTTGAGTGGACGATGTACCATTTCATTGATGGAAATTTAAAAATAAAATACAGATCGTTCGTAAATCTAAGACTAGTCATAGTCTGTACTATAAGGAATAGATAACTGATAAACTAACATATTGTTTACTAGCGACCCGCCCGCGGCTTCGCCTGCGTAAACTACATGGCTAAACCGTTTCGTATTTTACACACTTGAATCACAAACTTTGCCTAAATTTATAATTTCGATGGTTGTAACATTTTATTTATCAACTGATTATACTTAAAAAAAACACTAAATGTCAAAGGAAATTTACCACAGTACAATAGTCAAACAGGCAATAGGCTTTTAAATCGGTTAAGCCGTTTCTGAGATTAGCATGCACAAACAAACAGAAAAGAAAATTAAAAATCATTGTTGTGGGTTATTATATTGATAAAAGCCCACAATTTTTTTTTATATATCTTCCATATAAGGACAGCTTCCATATCAGCTTTAAAACAAAATCGATATTTATTATACGTATAGATTAATAAATACTGTAAGCATTTATTTCTTATTTGAAAACAAACCCCTTGTAGAATAGGATTTTATTATGGTCACGTAAGTTTTATTTGTTATTGGTGCTTATCAGTTACAAAGTAGAATCTACGAAATAGAACACGAGCTAATCTAATTCATTGAACCAAATAGAGAAACAAATTAGGAAATTGAATTTAACAGCGTCTGGATGATTGTGGGTTCGAATCCCACTCGATTTAAATTATTTTTATTTTAAGGTGACAAGGTTAAGCAGGGCGTTGAGCTTCGCCAGGTAACATGCAACGGAGTGTCTTGACACTGGGTATTGCCTACCCTGCTATACGGGAAGTAGCGCAAACCTGTAAAAAATTATATAATAAAACATTACAGTTATGTAATCTGTAACTGTTTTATCCCAATGCCCTTTTTCATTTAATATGTATAAAGTAGTTATTCCGAACTAATTAATGTCTAAATAAGTTTTTTTTTCTTAATAAAATGATTAGTAATTATATAATAATAATAAAGTATATAATATAAAACTTATATTTATCATATTTTTAGAAAACGTATAAAAATGTCACTTTAAAAAATGTTAAAAATATTCTATATATTGATGATGACTTATTATTATTCATATCTAAGAATAAAGAAGTTAAGTGTATTATATTATATTGTATACATTGAGAAATACATGTTGGGTTATCAATGCCTTAGCAACGCGTATACAAGTGTGTCTCGTTAAATATTGTTGTATTTCAAACATATTGTCGGTAATATTTAATTTAACAATAATTAATTATAGAAGCCTCCGTTGCGCAGTGTCACAGCGTCTGACTGCAAACGTGATTGGTTGTGGATTTGATACCCACTCGGAGGAAAGTGAAGAACGGAGTGTATTGACACTAGCATCTCTCTGACGGGCCTACTATTCGGAAAAAAGCGTAAAACTTTAAAATTCTATTTTATTTCTATTCTATTATTATGACACATATTGGCTTTCTGTATTTTTTCTCAATACAATTTTTTGTTATGGCAAATTTTATACTTTTCCTAAATTTCCTTTATATATTAATATCATGATTATTACTATAACTTATTAGAACAATATTAAACTTACATATAGAAAATAATTGAATTCAATTATCTACATTCAACAAAGGACAATTACTTGGTAAGCTCGATCAATATCTCAGGTTCTATACAGTATGATGTAAACAGCATTATGCAGTGAAATTAGCTCAACAGCCCCAGTTGAGTATGGCTTTACGGCTCAGTTGAGATATATAACCTTATATTTCGGATGAATAGCGCATTTCAAGGGTAATAAGGTAGAAATTACTTTGTATTATATGTTTTAATATATAAAATGTGCATATTAAGTAATCGATTTGAATAGCACGAGTTGTCCGCAACATAGTATGCGACTACAAAACGTAAAACCAGTTTTATCCCATTCCTTCTAGAAAGTCCTATTTTTAAATTTCACGCCCAGTAGATTCGCCTTTGCATTGTCTATCAATCAGTCACTCAGTTACGGAATAGTTCTAATATATATATATATAGACAATTTTTATTTATATTATTGGTTAGTCCCTTGGTGTTAGATTTAGCTATACGCACAATATTTAAAAGAAACACTCCAGTGATTTCTTTTCGTTCATTATTAGGGACATTTTTTTACTCTTGACGCGTAAAAAGCGCGTTGCCGTAGCACCGTGCCTTTCAATTTGTTTGTCAAAGCCGTGGTAGTGTGTTATAGTTGTTATGGCGAGTAAACGAGTTAATTAATTGAATGTACCTATTATATAAAAATATTGACTTTCTGCACTCTTTACTGTGTATAATCTAGTATAATCAAAATTTTAAATTCATAATTTATTTCAGTTTCTTGTATATGTATAATTATAAAAATCCCTCCTGACAATGTTAGCTGTTCAAGAATGCTTGCCTTTTGTGCATTTGTTTATTGCAAATTTCGTGCAATAAAGAATTTATAAAAAAAATAAAAAATGGTCATACGGCTGAATAATTTTCTTAAAAATCTGTCAAAAGAAAGGCGTGACCAATATATCTTTACATGACAAACTATATCCGTATAGTTATTAAAAAAATGTTACTACACATAATCAACTTAGACAACACTCAATATTGCGCCACCTGCGCCTAACTAACTTCCTACTAAATACAAATGTCTATACATAAACCCATTAAGAAAACAAAGTGATATATCACTGTCTGTACCAGGAAAAGCCAAGCTAACTAATAGAACGAGCTATTTTTCATAATTTTGAAAATTGCCAAATGTTCCGCAATTAATTACGTATTTAAGTGTATGCAGAAATAGTATTAAATTGTTATTTTTGTTTCAATTGAATAACACAAAAATAAAAAGGAAACTCGTGTATATTTATCTAGAGACACAAATAATCATTCAAAGAGTCGATTGTAGCTGGCGGACCGCAGGTTGACCACCCCTGGTCAATACTATAGGAATATAGGTTAACTAAATGTGTTGAAAACGAAGATAAATTATTTCCAAATTTTTTTAAATGAACTATGCACATTTCAACAACCCATTTCTTAGTAAAATCTAGAGTTGACGAAGAATGCGTGTCTCGAAACGGAAAAGCAATTTTTCTTTGTTCTTCACCGTTTGAAGTTATGCTTCACCTGATATCAATTTGAACATTATTTTGTAACGCGACACGCTTGATCTTTACATTCCGTAAAATGAAGTCATAAAATTTTCAGAAAACCAATGAACAATATTGGCGTTGACAAAAATATCGGTGGCAAATCGGGGACATATCGAATGTATCTTTGGCATTCTGCCAGCGATGGCGCTATCGCTTACGATCTATCTAGTTGTCGTAAGTGGGTTTTAGGTAAAGAAAGCTTATTTATTATTATAAAAAGCTCATCTCCGCATTGACATATTATTACACAATCATAGTACAGCAGGATAATAATTATTTGTACACCCGATGGTTATGGTTTCGATTCCCACTCGACAAAATGATTTCATATTAAACTATTTACATTTCCCTCTGTTAAGATGAGACGTGGCGCTTAAATCCGCCGTTCTAGACACAATAATATGTTTAAAATAGGCGACATGTTTAATTTTTTTTATTTACACCGCTAAACGTGACAGACGAATGACGCATTTTTATTTATGTAATGAATTTCAAGTTCAATTTCAACACAAATAACAACAACGAAATCGGGACATTGCGTGTAGGGGAACTCGACGCTGCACTTTGTCTTAGCTATCAAGTATATAATCATTTCCCCGAGTGGGTGAGGAACCCACAACCAATCGTGTTTACTGACAGACGGCCACTGCGCATCGATGGTTTCGACTTATAGGAATAAAATTACTTTGTTTGTTAAAATATTTTCATATCCGAAGTGCGTGAATAACACTTTAAAAATGTTAAAAGACTTTTAGGTTTTTATTGAAAACTAGTAGTTTACAAGCGCATCAAGCGAAATGTACACGCGTACCTACGAAGACAATAATAAATAAAGTTTAAATTATGTAAATACTCGCATTAGTATGCGAAAGTGAAGCACACGGCCAAGAATTGTTATTAAGCGGAAGATTAAACTTGAACTTTATATTGTTGAAGGTTATCAAGAAAAGATAATATGTATTTTTTCGTTCACCTGAGTAAAAGTTATTTAGTATTGAAATGCATACTTTTATTTACAATATAGGTGTGGCCATCGTGGCGCAGTGGGACACCAGACTGTAAACGCGATTCGTTGTGAGTTTGATTCCCATTTGGGGGCTGATTATGTTTAAATATTTTTCAGATCGGGTCGGGCTCGGGTAAGAATCAAAAAATATTCGGGCTTAGACGTGACTACGGCCGGAAAGTTGTGAACAGAGAGTCTTGCCACTAGATTTTCTCTGCCTGCTCTGCGATATAGGAAAAGTCATGAAACTGTATCTGCTGAATCAATAACCATTTCCTTGACCGGGAATCGAACCCATATGCATCGCGATTACAGTTAAACGGTGTGTCATTGCGCTAAGATGGCCTCTGAGACCTGTAGATAACATTGACTGTTAGTAAGATAAATATTAATAATGAACTCGTAAATATATACATATATTGTATATATACCGTATACATTTAATACTTAAGATTAATTGTATAAGTATTTTTAACATTTTAAAGTGTTAACCACACAGTTAGGAAATAAAAAAACATATTTAGAAAACGTATGCATTCTTTAATGCATGGTTTAGCGGTAAGAGCGCTTGGACGGCGAGAGGCGCGGGTTCGAATCCCGTTCAATTTTTTTTACGCAACTTTAAGCAACTTCAACTTTACGTTTTTTTCCACATAGCGCTAAGACACTCCGTTTCTTACGTCCTGCCCGAATTCGAGATATTTCGTGTTGAGAGGCGCAGTTCGCCGTGCGTTGTCTGGTTCACCAGAACCAAGAAATGAAAATATAAATCAAGATCATACCGCCGAGTGGGAATCCAACCACTACCAATCATGATAACAGCCAGACACTGTGCCACTGCGCCACGATAGCCTCCTATATAACATAAGATAGATAAACTATGTACTACTAGTATGTAATTTATAACAATTTCTAATAATTTTTACACAATTTATGAAAAAATGAAATTCAAGCTTCACTTCTAAAGCTTAAATTATAATTTCGATCGGGATTTTTCTCATTGAAATTCAGGTCAACTGCTTAGAAAGTGTCATTGGAACGGGGAATTTCTGAAGAACTCGTGTCAACATTTGCGACATTCCGCCTCTAGAGACGAATGCAAAATATTATTATGCTTTTATTATAAACTTTGTGGTATTGTAATAAGAGTGTTATTTGCAAAACAGTTTTTCAGGTAATTTTGCAGAAGTCGACATTGCAAGATTGATTGACTGGTCGGTGAATGAACTCGGGAAATATAGTAAATATTTTGGAGACGTAAAATCTTACACCGTATATGGGGTTTGTTATAAACAATTATTGAAAGTTCACAAAGTATAAAAAAAATGTATTTAGCTCAACGCTATATAGCGGATTCCATTCTCCACTCTCTGCCTCTCTTTTAAGACAGTTTTACAAAATTTTTGCTATCAAAAAAATATTTCTAAAAATTAATATATGAACGTATAAAGTGTGAATGTAGCGGGGTTTGAATCCACGTCAAATTACGTTGTAGCAAGTCTATAAGAATTTTAACGTAGCTGGATTTAGAACACGATTCAGTATAAATAGCTTGTAACTTGCTATATTTATATATAGCTTGTAACAATAACGCAATACTATCAACATAAAATAGAAAATTCTAGTAAAATACATTTTTTAGGTAGTAAAAGTATTTGAAATTTTATAAAACAAAATTACTCAGACATTTCTTATATAAGCGAAGATGACCTCCTCGTTAGTACGATGGAGGAATATCGTATAGTATAATATTACATTTAAAATAAGCGGACTTCTGAGAACCATAAATTTTATATCTGGTTTCTTGAGATTTAGGTTAATTTAATTTTATAGGTCAGTATTGCTTGTTCTTGATTTGAAGATTATTTACTAAGAATTATTATCTGTTCGCGATTATGTCTATATGATGTTCACACTTCACCTTTATAAATGAGATCAAACACGTATTTAAGTAATTCATTTTTACTTTCTGCCGCTTAGCAGGACTGTCAGAAAGAACCTAATGTCAAGACACTCTCCGTTCAAATCTGAGATATTGTGTGTAGAGTGGTGGAACTCCATCAAAAATGGCGGAAACGAACCCACGTCTATCGCGTATAGTTAGACGCTGTCACATGTCCCGCTATGGCTTCAAAGAATTAAGAATTCCTTAAGGATTTTGACATGAAACTATTTTTTAACTGATTAATCGCGTATAATATTGGTATTCGAAAATACATTTTGGAAACCGATGTTTCGAACACTTTACAGTAGGCCGTGGTCAGAGGTAGACTGTCTAAAGGTGATATATAATAATCGTGAAAATCACAGATCCTTAAGGATTATAATTTATCGGAATAGAAAGTATTCCATATTTCAATCCATAATATAATATTATAAATGTGAAAGTAATTCTGTCTGTCTGTGACGTTATCACGGCTAAACTGCTGAGCCGATTGTGTTAAAATTTTATGTAGAGATACCTGAGGGTTTTTGTATGAATATGGCTACTTTTTTCTGTCATTGCGAATAGATCTGCTCTCAGATCGCTAGTATAGACTATAAACTATAAGAGTATGTGAGCAAAATCTGGTTAAACAATTATTTAATTATAGTGGTTATTTGTATTGAAAATAAACTAAATATACCGACGATCTCCGCTGACGCTGTTTCTATTAGTGGAATGTTTGTTATTTTATATATTTCCATTTTCTTTTCTTCGGTTATACGAAATACGAAGTTAAATTTCGCAACTTAACCCTTTTTCAACAAGAATTAGTAAATGGGAACCTTAATGGCTTAGTAATTTAATTTGTCTAATATACATAAATTGGAAACATTGAAAGACAAAAAGAAAATATTAAAATTATAATAATTAACTGTTTTGGACAATAATAAACCGTTAGCAAACGACAGGGTCTAACTGTTAACGCAATTGTTGTGGGTTCGATTCTCACCTGAGGGAATTAAATTTAAATTCCCACATTTAAATTATTATCATTTATCTGCTTTGGTGACGTGGTGTGGCGTTGAGTACGTAAGTACCACTCTATTCGCAATGTCTCAGGCTGATTGGAATGATACAGGCAGATAGTGGAGAAAGGAGTGTTTTGACACTAGGTTCTCGCAGCTTCTAGCAGGATTATTTGGGGGGAAGCTGAAATAAAGTGTTTTAGATACATGAAAAAATCAAGAGTAGTTAAAAATGTTATTATATTACGTGATTTTTGGATATCATGGCCTAGTAAAATATGTATGGCTGTTTATCAATTTTTAACCTTAATGTGTTAATGTTAAAGTCCATTTTTGTTTAACTTTTCTACACGTGATTCAGTAATTAGGTTTACCTCTGGATACTAATAAGTAGGAGTCACGGCAACTTTATAACGGTGGTATGTTTTCTTAAATATGACGTCATAGTACAGTGAACTTTATATCTTCGATCTTATATAACAGAGGCTTAAAAATTTGAGCTTTAGTATATTTCCTTAATTTTTACGTATACAAGTTGTAGTAGGATCTATTCAAATGTGTTTTGGTAGAGTAAGGGGTTCGGACAGTGGAGACGAGCATGTACATAAAGGGGCCACTTGGGTCGCAAGTCCCAGGCACTGCTCCGAGCTTCTCTATCTGCAATACGATGGACTCAGCTCCTGCATGGTGAATCCATGGTGTGCTGAGGAGTTTCTTCTTTTAAAATATAAGAGAATACTATATGAAAATATCACAGACATATTATTATATTCATAATTACCTATAGTTTAATATGTTCCGTTAAGTATAATTAATATAAATTATTAAAATATTGCCCATATAGCAAGGTAGTAAGAAAGAATCTAGTGTCAAGACACTCCGTTCTCCACTTTTCGCCAGAATTGGAGACATTGCGCGTTGAGTAGCGGACCCTAAACATCACTTTTTTGTTCACCAAAGCGAAGAAATGAAAAAGAAAAAAGAAGCTAATAGTGACAGAAACCTATCATTTTTCTTGCATACATACAATACAACTGTATTTATCAGGACGAACTAATTTGAACGGACTACCACCGTATGAATCGCATCCTAACACTTTAATTTTTTTGGCTGCCATAAAACTACTAGTACCTAATAATATATCATTCGAGGTCAACTTTTGCGGTTTATTTTTATGTCATTAATCATTGCTATCTTACGGCATCAGTAACTAGTTCTGACCTTATGCAAATTATAATCCCGAAATAATAATATAGCGTTGCGATTACTTTTGAAAGTGAAATGTTTCGATTTGTAAAAATAGACATGAAAAATTACGTGCTTAATATATTAAGTACGAGATGATTGTAACAAGATCGATACACACCAACGGTATTTGTCAATTTTATTATAAACTAGCGACCCGCTCGCGGCTTCGTTTGCGTAAACTACACGACTAAACTATTTAGCCATTCGCCTGCCCGCATTTTAAATTCAACCACAAAGTTTGATTAAATTTATAATTTTAATTGTTGTAACTTTTTTATTCATGAGCCGATTAAAATAACATAAACAATACTAAATGTTGAGGAAAGTTTACTAAAATATATAAGTCAAAATTGCATATGAATCAGTTAAATCAGTTCTGAGACTAGCGTGCACAGATAAACAGATTAAAAATCATTGTTTTTTGTTCTATTACATTGATAAATATTTTTTTCTCATATATCTTCCATGTACAAACAGCGATCAGTTAGATTTTTATTATATGTATGGATGAGAAAGTATGTCGCTTATAATTAGGTCTAGCGTCTTCAGATAAATTTTAAAGGCCAAAAGAGATATTAGTAATAAATTAACTTGTATACTCTAAACGAAGTATATCCCGGAGCTTTGATTGCATGGGCTTTTGACGCTTGTCATAGTATTTCCATTTCTCTTTTTCATTTCGACTGCAAAACATAAATCCGCTTTTTCATTTACCGGTAAGAATTTCAGGAAATATTTTCTTAAAGCTCCCCTACAGTTGGCATGGGACCTATTTCAGCTTTCTACGCCCAGTAGTTAGCCCACTTTTTGTTGTTTGTCAGTCACTCAATGTGTTACGACAGAATTGTATATAATAGCCTTGATTGAAGCGTTTTACTTATTTTTTACTTATTCTTTTATTTACAGTACAATTATATTTTTGAATGTAGACATTCCAAAGCTTGACATGCAACATATTTCAAATTAGGTAAGAAAATAGCTAGTTAGCTATCGAGTTTTGAAACCTTGGATATCTCCCTAGAATACCGTAGACTTTAGGGTATCCAGTGACTCCTGTACGTACGTACAGAAGTCACTAGATATTTACACACACCGTGTATATATATATAGCGTAAATAGTAAATATATGATTTATTGTATATTTGCTTTTATAATTCTTAAAAAATAAAGCTTTATTAGGCTTAGCAAAATAAGAGCAATCAAAATGCAAGTATAAAGAGGTATGTTCGTTTGTACATGAAATTTTGAAATTTGTATTGTATTGTTCTTAAAAGAACAGAGAGTAAAAAATTGAAAAGCTCTATGCTTGTCACTGTACCACGAAACTGCAATAAATTTAAAAAGAAAAAAATATATTTCAATCTTACTTAAAATATTATTTACACAGGAAATTGGTAAACATTTTTAGAAAATGTATAAAAACTCGAACCCGCGCCTCGTGAAAACCGTCCAAGCGCTTGGACACCTTTTCTAAAAACGTTTTTCAAAAATTGAATTATATTTACATAGCAACTAATGACAGATTAACAACTATGTATAACATTTTAATAGAAAAACAATAACTGTTTCCGCTATGGGGATAAAATATATATGAATATTGCTCTAATCGATGACATATTATCTTTAAACGGAAGATAAAACCGGTAGGAAACTCATAGATGAATAAAACTCATAGTGTATTAAAAATAACAACATTATTAATAGAAGTATTTACATCGCGTTTTTTCCGCATAGCAGGCTAGTCAGAGAGACACTAGTTATAAGACAGTGTTTATCAATTTGAGCGTGTCGAGTGGCGGATGCCTGGGAATTGAAGCCGTAACCGCGTATGACTGTTACACTGTGCCTAATAAATGTCGTCATTGCGGCGCCTGTAGTGTGAATTAATTTGACGAGGTCCTAGGTCCTAGGTCCAAAACCCATTCAAGGAAAAGTCCATCTTAGTAATCTTTATTTCGCGGTCTATTAAGACAAAGCTTAACGTTTGGTTCCACAATCTATAAGAAATATTTTTATATGAATGTAAATTGGAAAATTTAGAGTCTTATGACTAGTTTTAGTCTTACAGTTGTTGAATGCAGAAGATATTTATGTATTATTTTTATCAATTTTGAAAAGGTTTTTTAATATAACCACTATATTACATAATGAATAACTTAAATACTACAAATACAATAAATAAGTCAGTAATGCACAAACGTTTGAAAGCAAACGCGACATGCATATACTTTGTCTAGTTCTACAATTGTAATAAATGAAACATAGTATTTAAAAAAAGCTCATACGAATTTTAAATTGTAAGTACAACATATTAAACAAAAACGAAAGTATAAGTAATTTACAAGAAAGCAAAAAACAAACAGATACATGCAAATATACAAATATTACAATACTAAACAATATTTTCTATAACGCGCGTTGTATTAAACTTTTTGTTTAAACTTATTTGTTACTGTTATTTTGATTTACGATTGTATTCTAAATATTATTTGTTTATATATATCGTAAAGGAACATACATATGTATAGACATATAATAAAAATGTAAGTAATCGCTGTCTGTACCTGGAGGATATATGAGAAAAAATATTATTGGGGGTATTTGCAAATGTAATAGAAACCAAAACATTTTTTTTATTTTATTTAGTTTGTCTGTGCTTTTGTGCTCTATTCTCAGAAATGGTGTTACCGATTTAAATGCAGTTTTTTTCTTATTGTATTTTGGTAAAGTTTCCTTAACATTAAGTGTTTATTTTATGTCAATCGCTTCATAAATAAGAGTTACACTGATATTAATTATAAAATTAAGCTAAGTTTGTAATGAAGCGATTAGTGGTGCGTTCAATACCCTCTCGTGGAATAATTATATTTAGGTAAATTATTTTCATTTCACCGCTCTGGTACCTAAGAAAAACCGCGGCATTGATGGCTTAGCTATGCGGCATGCTTGTTTGACTGAAAGTGGTTGAAATTGTCGATTTGGGTTCAAATTCAACTTAGGGTATCCATACAATTAAAACACTTTTGGTAAACCGGTCCGTATAAAAACATTATATTGGATTTCTACGTAATTGTTTTACAGCGGGTAAGCGGTAGTGAAAGGAGAAGAAGCGGGGAGTAAGGTATTTGCTAAGTCATTTATATCGCAAAAAAATATAAACAATCTTTAGACTTTTTAGGAATATATGCAGTCAAGTGAAAAATGTCTATGACACTAAACTTCTTGTCATTTTACTGTGAATCCATAGATGGTTGCCTATCGCGTTGAGATAGAGAGATAGAAGCTCAGAGTAGAGCCCCTTTACAGTAGGCTTAATTTCGAAATACACGCTAGAAATAAAATGATGATAGATTTAGAGTGACTGAGATCTCATATTAAATTATAGAGAGATTTTGTTGTTATCCTCACTTGCCTACTTCTACCGCGTACAAATCTCGTCTTGGTCAATTCGTTGGTAAGAACAATATTACAAAATATGTCGTATATATATACGGTGCCAGCCAATGTGTTGTGCCAAAAGTTCTAAAATAAAATATATAATACGAAAGCAATAAATACACAAACACATAAACTATAAAAACATATCATAAATTTTGAGTCACTTTTCACTTTCAAACGTCATTGAATTAATACTAAAACATTTGTAAAAATACTATTTAATCTATATATTAATTCGCGAAGTGCAAAGTTTGTGAGGCCATCGTGGTGCAATGGGGTCATATCTGACTGTATACGCGTTAGCCCTGGATTCGATTCCCACTCAAAGGAATTATTACATTTAAATTAGTTTCATTTCTTTGCTCTGAAACAGCGCGGTTAAGTTCAGACAAATCATTACGCAATTTTTCGAATTCAATCGTAATCTGGAGAACGGAGTGTCTTGACACTAGATTCTATCTGCAATATGCAAAGCGGGATGAAGCTAATAAACTTTTTATTCTTTATCCCGCATGTGAAGTTTATTAGCTCCTTTTTTCGAAAATTATGCGTACGGAGAAATATAAAATATACTTAATAATAATGCAATACAAATACTTTTAATAATAAATATAACTACTGTCTGTTTGACATACACTTTTCTATGAAATAACAAACACTATTATTTTGCGCGTCAACAACTAGTAATAGTAGTATAAGTGAATACGCGATGTTACTATAATTTTTATAGAAATTTATAATATTTTTATACGCGTCTGCTTTTTTGTCATAGCAATAACTAACTTCATTATTTACTGTTCGTTAATTTTGGGGAATTTTAAGTATTTAAATTATTGTTTTAAACAGATCTGTGAAACAATCAAAAAAAATTATGCCGTAATTCTCGAATACAGACACGAATCTGAACTGTGTTTTAATTTAATGAGATCTCATATAACCACCTTTTATAACATCTTTAAAATCGTCTCATTTTTATAAATTATAAATACACTAGTATCATGCCAACTAGAGTTGGTCAACATTAATCAACATTTTAATATCATCCAAATGTTGGTTGTAAATCTACACAATATTATATATTTTGTTATATTCAAACGATTCATTTGTTATTGTAAAATATTTTTTTACTTATAGCTTATAAAATTAATTTAGTTATGCACATCTTTTGCAGCTTTTTCCTGCATAACAGTGTATTCAGAGAGAGCCTAGTGTCAAGACACTCCGTTTTCCACTTTCCGGCAGATAATAGAGATATAACGTCGAGTGGTGAAACTCAATGCCACACTTTGTCCTATGTACCAGAGCGGAGAAATAGAAATATTTTGTTTTAATATTTAAAAAATATTAAAATTTAATATAATATTTTATTTAAAAATATAATAATATAATCATTCCCCCAAGTGGAAATCGTCCACTGCCACACTAGCTGCAATAATCCAATCTTGTTAGGGTACAAAATTTTAGTTTCATGCATATAAGGGCATTACTTTTTGACAATTCATTTACGTCTAGACTATATTAATTTATTAGTTATAAAAAATAACTTATGCTATTTGGATCAGTTTTTGCTGTAAGCTCAGAGTGGTTTAACTTTTTACTTTATACTAGTGGACTCATTGACGCATAAAGTACCCGTTGCTTAAGCAACGTGTATGCACTTCATATAAAAGTGAATTAAAAAAGTTAATTAGTAAATTGATTTCTGAAGCATTATTATAAAAATATTCTTTGCTCCTCATAACTTTAAATATTACTTATTATTTGACTGCTTGAAACTATTGACAACTATATTTTTATTTATATTGAGGTTTGAATTAATATTAAAAATTGTTCTTGTCATCCTCCTCCAGGAGAACTTTATGCATTTTACGTGTAATCCAGTCTCCAGTACCTCCGTTATTTATTTATCTTTCCTTTTTAATTTTTTATTTATCTTTTCGCATTAAGTAGGATAGACAGAGAATCTAGTGTCTCAATGTAGAATCAGCTTTCCACAAGAATTCGAGACATTGCGTGTTATTGGCGAAGCTCACGCCATGTTTTATTTAATCATTGTGCGAAAATTAACTTAATTTAAATATTTTTATCACTATTTAATCACTCCCCTAAGTGGGCATCGAATCCACAACCGTGTCGAATTCGAATTCGAATGCCGTGTCACTCCGTTAAGATGATTATTTACGAAAGCGTACTTTCAATTAATACTTAGAAGCGAAATAGAACAATGGTAAGTTAATAATGATTGCAGATATTTTAATTAAAATAGAACATAAAAACACACAAAGGATATACAAATTTTCATTAAAACTTAATTGCAGCTTGTGGTCGAAATTTTAATTATTGAAAACCGAAAAGCTTACAATAGCTGTGATGTTGTGACTAAAAGATTTGTAATTGAACGACCCCTTAATGTTATTCAATTATTTCACTGGTATCAACAATAAGCCTGGATTTTGTAAATATTGAAATGCAGCAATTGTACGATCGAAAGCTGGTTTTAATTCGTATTTTAATTATAATGGGATTTCTTATTTTAATTAATAATTTAACATTATTATATCTTTTGTATTTACGGACTAAAAATATAGTCCCTCTATATGTTTTACACTTTTGATATTAAGTGAGGTAACAGAAATATTATTTTTGCATCTTCAGGCTTTTCCCAAATAGAGAGAGAGAGAAATAGTGAATCTAGTGTCCAGACACTCCGTCCTCGATTTTCCGCTTGAATTCGGGATATTGTGCGTTGAGCGGCGGAACTCAACACCGCGCTTTGTTTTACCAGGTACCAGATTGGAGAAATATTTCAAACATTTTGCCGAGTGGGAATCGAACACACAACCAATCGCGTTTACGGTCAGAAGCTATCCCACTGCGCCACGATGGCTTCTAAAATTATTTTAATAAGATGTAATAATTTTAAATGATTTATAAAAACTAAAAATCATTTTTCAATTGGCAAGATTATCTATTTTGTTTGCCTAACAAGTGGCAGAGCTGTTTCTTATATTCAAATAATATAAAGAAATTATATTTTCATATTTCATTTCGTATCCTAATCAATCCATTTGGCTAATACGCAGATAAAACTAATGTTGTTATTAGCATTTATCTGCGAGTTAGCTAAATTAAATCGAGTTAGATAATTGTATATTAGAGGATGTGTACTTAACCCCAAAACACTCACGAGCAATATTTCGTACATATTGATTTATTTATATTTTATTTATATACCTAAAAATCTATTCATATTGTCTATCATTTCTGTAAAAATTTCAAATATTCAAATATAGAACTTTCATTATTTGATAATACACTAAAATTCTGTTAATACGATACCGCTTAATACGATTTCTCGCATAATACGCTTTTTTACGTAAGTTGCAAATTAGTGCATGTTTTCTTACAATTTGTCCATGTTTAATATGATTCATCATTCCATTCATGCATTTTATGACTAACTGATACAAATCTGAGTGTATTTGCAGTCATAAACTCATTGGAGATTAATCATGAGCGAAGTTGCCATTGTATTAGATACAATGAATTATTTATTTGTTTTCAAAATGTCAATCAAATGTATTGTAACAAAAACATATTGTGACTAACTCACGAAAAGGAACCTTAGGTGATGTTAGAAATGATAATCAACTCTGATTTTGTTTAAAGATGCGATGCAATCGGGTACTACGTTATCATAGTATTCTATTTATTAACACATTATAAATAAGCGATGCCTAAATAACGAAATTTTAACCAAAACCATTTGGTGGTGGCTTTTCACCGCACAGGGTTTTAGGGTTGACTGAGATAACCTAAAGTCAAGACTTTCTGTTCTTCACTTCCTACCCGATTACTAGACATTGCGTCTTGTGTCAGCACTTCACGCTTGCGCTTGTCTTGCCATATTAGAAAAAGAAAATAATTTAAATATAGTGATAAATAATATATAGTGACCGTTCTTAACATATCCTAAAAATGTTTATTCTAGACCTATATCAGAATATATATACTACACCTATATCAATACTATCTAATACTTTTCATTTCTTATTGTAGAGGTATTATGGACTTAAAATATGCTTAATTGAACGCAATAGTTATACGCCAATTAAGATTGGAATTAAATAAATGATTATTTGTAATAAATAATATTTTTTAAAACCTAGTAAAACAAAGCGCGGCGTTGTATCCTGCCACCTTGAAATATTTAAAGCCCAAGTCGATCATATTAAATTTGGAATTAGACCCAAATTAATATCATCTTATTCTTTATTTATATACTAATTGACGTAACTTATGTATCGGATAGGCACAAATTTTAGCTGAATGGCTACAAGGAAACTAATATTCATACACAAATATGTCTAGATTGGATTAAACGTGCAACATAACAAGCAAACAATAGCCTACTAACAACTATGGAAATCATTACTATAATTCATGAAGTATACATAATACTTCATATTTAACATTTTTTTAAACTGTATTTTACACACTTAGGAATTTGAAAAACATATATTTAGAAAACATATAAAAAATTGTACGCATTTGGATTAGTACCCGCGCCTCTTGAAAACCGTATAAGCGCTCTGACCGCTACGCCACGCGTTCAGTGAACGCAGCGGTATATATATATCTTACTTAGAAATTTAAAAATATTTAAAGATAACGAATAAAAATTAGAACGCAGCGGGATTCGAAGTGGCGCCTCTTGGAAACCGTCCAAGCACTCTGACCGCTAAATCACACGTTCTAAATTTCGTTCAAATTCTTATAAAAAAGAGAAAAGCTTATTACAATTTATTTTTATTGTTAACATCTCTTTAGAGAGATTTTTTTATTCTACGATAAATCGTTTTGGCAAGAGAGAATGCCATTTATTAAATACATTTTAAAGTGTTATTCACAAACTAAGTAAATTGAAAAACATTTTTAGAAAACCTTATAAAAACTTGAACGCAACGCGGGGTATTCAAACCCGTGCCTATCCTCCTCCGCACCTTGGACTTACAATCATTATGCCAATCTAAGTAGAGTTAAGGGAGAATTATCTAGTTTCAAACAAGCTATTTACGGTAACATAAAAAAGATAGAGAGATAGATAAAATTCTTTATTGCACACAACAAAATAGGAAATAAACAAAAAGGACAGAAGCATAATATATAATTACAGCATTCAAAGGCGAACTTATCACTATTAGTGATCTCTTACAGGTAATCTTTGGCATACACATTTAATTTTATAGGACAGGATAGCAATATTTTAATATTTTTATATTACGTTAATATGGAAATAAATGAAGAATAATACATTTTACAATATGCATAATATATATTATGTAATATACAGTATATAGAAAATACGTACTGGATATAAACATATATAAATATCAAAAGTATCTTTGCTTGAATAAAAAATATGAGTACTTGACACTTAAAGTACAATAAGCAGCACCAATTAGACGACGCATCATATTTTTCTTTACATTTTTCAACCCTTTTTCTACCTAAACAAAAATTACGACTGAGAATAGCTCAGACACATTTTCACTAATATCATATTCATGAATACGTCAACTTGGTTTCATATATCGCTAGAGATTCATACAAAAATGAACCTAATTCGCTTTTAATAAGGTTTATATTGGGATAAATGTCGTCATCCATGTATTAGTAATAGTAAAACCGTCATGCAGTCGGTTTTGACGTCTCCGGTGAATTTCGATGGAAATCTTTTTGGCGTTTTGTTTATGATAATATACTAAGTGCAATATAGTGCATTGTTTCAATATCAAATTTTGTGTGGAATTCTAAAAGGATTATCTTTTGTTAGACAGATTTCAGTTGTAACTGTCACTCATGTGTTTTTTTATTTGTATTCTCGTAGGTTGAGCGGTCATCATTCTTTCTTGGCTATTATAGTAAGAACCTATTTTGGGAACGTACCTGGAAATTTTGCATTCAAATGATACACAAGTGTCAAGTTAAATAAAAGCTCAAAAAAGGTACGGGTAATATAAGCTTAGTCTTGTTCTGTTACTTCATTCATGACATTCAGAAGTAAAATAAAAATACGAAAATATATTTTTTTAATTTACTTTTATGTTGTCTGTCGGAGTTTATCCCGCTTACCTTCTGAGTGAACTTGGCAATTTTCAATATTGTATTGTGGTAAAATTCCCTTAACATTTCAATTATCGGTCATAAATAAAACAGTTACAAAACATTTAAATTAAATTTATTGCTTTAACTGTTTGTTTGTGTTGCTTGCTTGTAGACATACAGAGATACGCGGTATGCTAGAAAACCAAAAAATGGCTTGTTTAGTCATATAATTTACGCAGAAACCAACCGCGAGTGGGTCGTCTTGGGTGCTGTGGTCGGTATATGACGCCTGGCGTGGCGAGGATTTGTAATGCAATACAAAAAGGTATTTAGTTGTCAGTAAGAAGCTTTTTTTATGGGTAATCATTTATAATTTAAGTTATCTCCATCGGTGCTGCACATTTTACGCAAAAGAGCTTAAACCGTAGACCGACGAATGAAATTTTTGTAAGGAGATATTTTTAATTTGTGGCGTGGACAGCGGTCTGACCGTCGAATTTAGCGTTAGGTTCGATTCGGTACCATGTCGGGAACGCGGCAGGTACATGCCATGCGCAAGGCAGATCCTTACGGGACCGGACGGTACTGAGGGACTCACTGGAGAAACCAGTACTTCACCCAACACTGAACCAGTGGAAGCCTTCCTTTCCATACCAATGAGACATACTCTGCAGGAACGTTGGTGCATACTACACGTTGTTGTACATGGCCTCCGTAGACGGCCCACCTATTGTGGGCCGCTGTCGCCTTTGTTTGCTTGCTGGGTTTAATAATTTTTTTACTTTGGCCTATTATTGGTTGTTAATAAATCATTTTATTATGGTTACATCGGACTGGTTTTTTATTTATATGTAAGAGTAGATTTCAAAAAGCTGCAAAACTTAATTGAACTAAAAACGTGTTTATTTGAAACTTTTGTTTAAAAAAGATTAGAACTTACTACCATCATCGGCTGTAGTACAAGGTAAATATGTTCCAATCAGCCTTTCAATAACAACGGCGTTCTCATAACTTTATGTGATAATATCCGCCGCAGTTCCATAATGATTCTCTTACGAAATAAAATATGGCCGTAGTAACTTATTAACATTCCACGATATTTCAAACCTTCCAACCTTCATCCGATTTTATAATAATTTGATACAACTGAAGATATAGGGATGCCAGTGCATTGAAGAAGTATTTTTGTTATAAATAAGTAAAAAAATATCTACTTTCAAAAGAAAACATCTAGAAAAAAATAAAGAATATGAAGGAATTAATGTTTATTAAAATAGGTTAAAACAAATATGCTCAACTTAATATTTTTATTTTTCTCAATTCCCCAATAACCAAAACCTTTTTATGATATTAAACACAATTGTGTCAATAATGTAAACCAATGCTCTAAATATAAATATTTGGAGGAATTCGTACCCTTCAGCAACGCATTTATATGAGTCCTAACTGCGTCACAATAAGAAATATTTTTTTACATCATCGCTTTTTCCGGCATAGAAGAGCCGCCAGACAGAACCTAGTTCTCCGTTTTCCGTCAGAATTCCAAACATTGTGTGTTGAGAGGCGGAACTCAGCGCCGTGCTTTGTTTTATTACCAGAACGGAATATTTTAAGTATAATCATTCACTATACGAATCAATATATGTACGTGTTTCTACACGTACTACTTGAATTTTTTATTTTTATTTTAATATAAGTATTTATGTAGCATATAATTTGAATTTAACATATTTTTGTTAATTTTCAAGAACATACCCGATGGCACCCCTGTATGGAGATACGTTAGATATCGATACTCCGTCAATTACTATAGATCAAGGCGTCCTTCCGAAATTTATACCTTCGAATTTGAATATTAATGATGTATTACTTTAGGTTTTGATATGCATACACAGGTATTTCTAAAATACTATATAATCTATATAGTGTAGGACGTAGAACATTATTATATTCAAAATTATATTTTGATTTTCATATTTTGAGTAATGGAGGACATAAAAAAGTAATGGAGAACATAAAAAACAAGCATAAAAACAGCTCATAGTTTATTTGGAGGATAATCGGTTGCTCAACGACTGCCAATATGGCTTCCGCAATGGTCACTCGACCGGTAATCTTCTAGTTTATCTAACCCACCGCTGGGCTGCTGCTATCAAAAGCAAGGGAGAGGGTCTTGCAGTTAGTTTGGACATGGTGAAGGCCTTCAATCAAGAGTGCCCATGCCACTCTTGATTGAAGGCCTTCACCATGGCACCGGGTGCTCTGTATCAGTTTATTGGGCCATAACGTTTCGAGTGACTGTCAGAATAGCGATCATCTAGCCAAGGAAGGCCGAGCTGAAAATCAGAGACGCTGCGTATCATCGCTAGAGCAAGACAGTACTTTATAGGGCCCAGGTTTGGCCTCACATGGAGTACTGTTCTCATCGCTGGGCTGGTGCACCACAGTAATGTTTTAAACCATTTGCTTGCTTACAACGTAGAGCCATTCGAATCATTAAGGACCTAATAATCTGTGAAAAGCGTTTGGCGTAAACACTTGGCGTTGCGTAGAATCGTTTCTTTGCTGTTTGTTCTCTACCGCATTTATCACGGGAAAATTCTGCGGCAGGTATAATACCTGAAATAGGTTAAAACCTGATACCTGGATACGTGGCAAAAAGCATGAAGCTGCGCTTTTTTACGTGACGCAGTTAAGGTGTGGCTAACAATACACGATAATTGTGGATTTGAATATGACTCAAGGGAAATATTTATAGTAATAATAATAGAGGTTTAAGGTCTATTTAACATAAAGACGCTATAAAAATATGCATTGGGAAGGAATCGCCTAGTGTTAGTATATTTTAAATGAAATTATTTTATGTTTAGTAAAATATACAAAATTTTCCAATACAAACATATACGCATCTAATCCGATCAAAATGTATAAAAATAGCGAAAGCCGAAAATCTTATTGCAAATTATTTTCAAAAAATTCAGGAGGTCAAGACTATTTTAAAATTGTTTTATTTTCCTTATCCATTTATTTTTATTACTGTGTATTTATTTTTATTTACATTATTCGAGTAAAAGATGAACACCACTGGTAATTAATTTATCGATTCATCTGATTTCCTCACCTTATATAGTATTGCATACCGATAGACTCTAATTAAAATTTTATGTAAATTGTATGGTCATTTAATGAATAATATACATATTTAATAAATATTATATATATTTTATAAATATTAATTATATTAAAAATATATAAATATATCTTATAATTTCTTTTGCATACGCGTTCAGAGTAACTAAGTTTCAAATGCGTAAAGTTTTTAAATTAACATGCTGATTCTATTGGAAAGAAGCACTCAACACAATTTGTTTATATTTATTTGATTATTTTTATCTTACAACATGCTTGGCATGGCTTGGTACTGTTTGTTGCTTGGTAAATAAAAGTAATGAAAGATCGCTTTCCTTTTATTATATTCAAGATATGATGCATACAGGCCATCGTGGAGCATAGATACAGTATCTGAATTTACATCTCGCTTGGTTGTGGGTTCAAATCGCACTCGAGGAAGCCATTTTATCTTTAAAGTCAAGCCTAGTGTCAAGAAACTCTGTTCTCTACATTCCGCCTGAATCCCACATATTGCGTGTTGAGTGGCGGAACTCTACGCCGCTAATACAATCTTCTAAATCTAATAAAAGTATAATCTATATATATGCGCGCCGCCGCGCTTTATCTTGCCGCCAGACAAGAGAAATTAAAATAATAAAATATATATTAAAATTATTTTCAAGTGAGTTTGGCTCCGCTACTCAACATACAATATTTTACTTGAGATTGACTGGCTAATGGAGTACGGAGTGTTTTATTATAACTTTAAGTACACTAGTTTATTTCTATCTAACCTACAAGTATGCGAGTGATACGTGAAAAAAATATTAACTTTATAAAGCTGCGCTTTACAAACAATATCCAATCATTTTCCATTCGCCACTATTAAGCTAACTTAGTTCAAAGTAATTAACATGTGACTTAGTTATACAAGTTGTGACTATTGTTCCCAGTCATTTGGATAACTAACCCGTGATGAAGGAAACGGTAACTGGCCGTATATTTAAGTAGTATATTGTATATTCTAAGTAGTATCTTGCTTTTTAAGTAGTATATTGTATACTTAAATAGTATATTGTATATTTTAAGTAGTATATTGCAATTTAAGCAGTATATTGTATACTTAAGTAGTATATTGTATACTTAAGTAGTATATTGTATACTTAAGTAGTATATTGTATATTTTAAGTAGTATATTGCATTTTAAGTAGTATATTGCATTTTAAGCAGTATATTGTATACTTAAGTATTATATTGTATACTTCAGTAGTATATTGTATATTTTAAGTAGTATCTTGCTTTTTAAGTAGTATATTGTATACTTAAGTAGTATATTGTATACTTAAATAGTATATTGTATATTTTAAGTAGTATATTGCATTTTAAACAGTATCTTGCTTTTTAAGTAGTATATTGTATACTTAAGCAGTATATTGTATATTCTAAGTAGTATCTTGCTTTTTAAGTATACTTAAATAGTATATTATATATTTTAGGTAGTATATTGCATTTTAAGCAGTATATTGTATACTTAATAGTATATTGTATATTTTAAGTAGTATCTTGCTTTTTAAGTTGTATATTGTATACTTAAGTAATATATTGTATACTTAAAAAGTATATTGTAGATTTTAAGTAGTATATTGCATTCTAAGCAGTATATTGTATACTTAAGTAGTATATTGTATATTTGCATTTTAAGTAGTATATTGTACGCTACGTTTTGGCCTCTAATCGCCAGTTTTGGTGGGGCTTGAAGCTTGAATTCATCTACATTTATAGAGTTTAGGATAGTTTTATATAATATGTGGGCCTTTCATTTGATTTTTTACAAAAATAAGGGTTTTTTGATAAAATTTACACAAAGGCATAGGAGATTCATTACTTTTAATTAGCCATATATTTTGTAAGTACCTATAATTAATGTAAGTATCTGTAATGTGGTCTCGTTTTAAGCTTCATGCTTTTTCCCGCATATCAGTGTAGGCAGAGAGAACCTAATGTCAAGACACTCCGTTCTTCACTTCTCGCCTGAATCCGGGATATTGCATGTTTATTGGCGGAACTGAACCCCGCGATTTGACTTGTCACCAGAGTGGAGAAATTAAAATAATAAAAATTTAAACATTTCTCCGAGAAGTATACATATAAAAACGAATAAATTATCTTAGGAATAGATATATACGAGTATTTCAATCTTTGGAAGGTTAAAACGGTAGCGAGTTCCAGTTTTAATTTCACTTAAATATCATTTAATCCCGTACGTGTAGGAATTTCCGAAAAATCGCTGTTAGTGTTTCCCTATACTCCTCAAGAAACCTTCATGTTAAATTTCAGGTTTCTACGCTTAGCAGTTGCAGCTGTGTATTGTTTGTCTTGTACTCAGTTAGTAATGGAAGAGTTTTACGTATTTAAACATTTTTGCATAGCCAGCAATATCCCTGGTTACACAAAGCTTGGTTTTAGATTCCATCTAGGGCAGACGACATCTTTTACATGAACGACAATTTAAAAATAGAAAGTAACCGTTTACTCACGTATACGTTAATTAATTCGTTATAAACTACTTGGTGTTTTATTATAATATTAACAAATGATGTTATAAATTGATATTAGATTTAAGAATATAACGTCGGATGTATATATTTTGACATCTCTACGTTTTATCATAAAACACGGCTTCACACTGTTCCCCACATAGATTAGTTATACATTAACCAGAAAATTCACTCCTACCTCAACTTTCTGTCCAAATTCGAGACATTAAGTGCTTAGTGGCGGAATTCAAAGCCGTTTTGTCAAAGCGGACATATAAAAAATATTTTAATACGATCATTATACAATGCAAGAATCAAACCAACAACCAACCGCCTCCAGAATAACATGTTAGTCCCACTGTACCGCGCGATTTACTATAAAATCGTTCTCTTATCCATTATTCATATAATGAAGTAGAGCGGTGCTTTATATATTGTAATTAAAGTAAATTGTAGAGATAATTATGTCACGAGCTAATAACTTGCAACTCCCTAAAGGGTTATTTTATATTAGGATTTGTAATTGGTACCTTATATTTTGACTTTACGAAAAGTTATTTATATATAAAACAAGAATGAATTGTGTCACATTGATTTTATAACTTGTTATTACACTATTTTGAATCGAAATATATTTTGTTAGCTTATGGAGAAATATAAGGCAAGATATATGACGCTTCATGCTTTCATATATATATATATATATATATATGCATGAAGCGTTATATATCTTGCCTTGTGCCTTGTGTTGTATATATATATATATATTATATACAGAGAGAGAACCTGGTGTCAAAACAGGGATTCTCTAATGTTCGCCTGAATACGAGACATTGTGTGTTGAACGGCAGAACGCTTTGTCTTACCAACTCTTTGTTCCTGGTGGAAATCGAACCTACAACCATTTAAGAAGTTCAAACTTCTAAAATCAATGTATCAATTAGAAAGTTTCCTAATAAATAAATAAATTTGTCTTTTTAACTACTAATATGAACTAGAATAATAATTTAACAAAACGAAATTTTAAGCTTAACTAGTCAGTAATTTAAAATAACAGCTTATAGCGTATGGGTGAAATTTTATAATTCAACAGGTTTTCTAGCATTCTGTCATCAAACACTGTAAAATGACTTCATCGCTATTTATATGTACAACGCGAATAGAATTGACATTTATTTTGTAATTTACTTTACAAGCAACTTCTAAATTATTTCGTACGTACAGCACTTTGTATTTGTTTTACAATTTACTATACGTTTTTAGTATGGAGATGTTTCTTTTAATATCCCTCCCTTTCTGCCTACATTGAAAGCGTGACCCTGTTTTAAAGTTTTTTTTTTCAATTTACTAAACCACTCATTTCTTACAACTCAGAAACTGTATTTTCTCAATTGATTTTTGTTTTTTTCAACTGTCATATTCAACAGTCAGACATAATCAGTCTATTTGTGTGATTTTAGGTATGCTAAGGTGTAATCTGCGGTTCAATCAAATTACAAATAATACTAAAAAAATGTTTAATCTTTGAGAGAAGTGGAAAATTTAATTTATACCGACGATAAACACTTTTTATAATAACTTTTACTAACCTCGAACATTTACTGAAATCCTTTAATTGACCTTAAATAACTTTATTTTCTTGGCATGAGATCGCATTTTTGTCATTGATTTTTAGTAAACACCGTGATGTACAATTTTCAAATGAGTGGACTACCAACGTATGTAAGAAACAAAGAACACGATGCATTATTCATTTACGTATCACGAGTTAGGACGCATAGACACTAAGCATGACTTAATTCAGTTCATTGTCGATCTGTAATCTAGGTCGATAATATAACTGATATATTTATAGTACTTTATTCACACTTGTATGTTAAACGTTGTGTTTTAATAACACGAAGCTTACAAAGGTTGTTTTGTCTAAACGCGATGAAGAAAAAAAGATAGAATTAATCAAACAAAAATATATTTGAAAAATTGTAGTTGTCTGACTGCAAACACTATTGGTTATCGTTTCTAATCCTACATGGAGAAATTATTATATTTAATGTATTTTCATTTTTTCACTCTGATATAAGATAAAGCGCGGCGTTGAGCTCCGCCAATCATGCAATGTCGGGCGGAAAGTCGAGAACAGAGTGTCCTGGCACTACATTCTCTGAGAGTTCCCGGTTGGGGAAAAGGCATAAAAATAAAACAGCCTTATTTAAAAAACATAAAAAATCACAAGAGGTATTTGAGCTTTAATATATTGCGTATTTTCGCGATTGTAGTGTAAGGTCTGAATAATGTTTATAATACTGATAAATCATGATTCAGCTTCAATATATGTACATTTGTCTTCCAATTTAAACAAATCCAGCATAGAGTTTTATCATTTAACACCTATATAAACAAGGAAAATCAAATCACTTATCACTTTATCTATTTAAGAGCTTTTTTCCAGCTTCACGCTTTTTCCCGTATACATATATGCCAGAGCAGAGAAATGAAAATAATTTGAATATAACCATTCCTCCGAGTGGGAATCCAACCCACAGCCGTCGCGTTAAAAGTCAGACGCTGCCACACTACGCCACGATGGCCTTACCATTTAAAAGTTTTATGTAATAAATACGACTTTAGTACATTGATATAATAAAATAACTAAAAAGGCTATGAAGTAACTTCAATAAAGCAGTCATACAATCTAAAATTGTATATAAATAAATCCACTTAAAAGTAATATAAATAAACGATACACAATTTAAATATTTAAACGTTAGATTTCTTTGTTTTAAATATATCAATGACTTATCTCGAGTGACAAGTATGCAAGCTGGGCTTTCTAAGAATGCTTAACCCTTCAATTGGCTATTGAGTACTCTAGCATCATATAAAACTATTTTATTTGTTTTGTACAACGTGAGAAATGGTATACGAAACCGATTATTTGTATGTTCTTATCATATTATAATAATACTGATGAAACATTTTTTTTTAAGTGACTAAAATTAGTTATCTAAATAATTAGGTATACCTATAACTTATAACAGTCATTATGGTCATCATGGCGCAGTAGGGGCTTCGCCAAATTCATTGAAAACGCGATTGGTGGTTCGATACACGCATGGTCATCATATTTAAAATATTTTCATTTTTCCACTCTGATATCTAAGACATGGCGCAGTGTTGAGTTCCGAGACTCAATATGCAATGTCTCGTTACGGGCAGAAAGTGGATAACGAAGTGTTATGACACTAGATTTTCTTTGGTTAATACTTTATACCATATAACAAGCAGGTATAGAATTAATGTTAGATTCAAGCTTAATGTATGTTGAATTGAAAATAGAGATGATAAAGTGTGAGGTTATATTTAATTACTCAAGGAAACGAAACAAATAAAGTGGGATTTTAAATAAATATTTAACTTTATAAAATTTTATAAATACAATAATTAATAAACATAAATAAATAAATGTCCAATAGACAAACTGACTACAAAACACCACCAGTATAAATATGCTTCTGTATACAATATATATAATATAAAGTTACATAAAAACTTTTATAAAAAATCTAAGTGTTCAGACAATATATTTTATAACTAAAATGGGTTTTGGGACCGGATTCCGTAGTGGAGGGTTGTACGTGCGGTCACGTATTCTGAAAGCATCTGTTGCACTTATCGTAACAGTCTGTGTTGGAAATTGCAAATCCTAAGAATTTTTGAATAGAATATATTTATGCGATTGTTTTTTATTAATTAAAAGATATATTTTGAATTATCGTGGCGTAGTGAGATGTCAGACTGTAAAGGCGATTCTTGTGGGTACAATGCAACCGATGTCAAATAACTAAATATTTTATGCGCAATAGCTTGTGTTTCTTTCTTTTTTATTAGCTAATAACGTATTATAAGATCTTCCCAGCTTCAATTTTCGGTTCTGTTTACACAGGCTACGCAAGTATGTACCTCAATTTAATTTTTTTTTAAATCTGTCATATATTCTTTCTTCTTAAAGCTTAAAAATATGAAAGTTTTTTTTAATGTAGAGTACAAAACAGGATTATACAAGATTTATAATGAATAGGCCTTTAAATAGAGAACAAAATATGATTTAAAAAAACGCAAACGATCGCTTATAAAATCGATGAATAAGTTAATAAATATACTTTTTAAAAGAAACTAAATTTTTTATTTAATTTGTAGAGAGAACTAGAGTGAAAATTGTGGCTAGTCACCACGGTACAATTATCCGCCTAATAAACTCAGCAAAATGGTAAAATTTTATACAAAAATATAAACATTAAAAGCTCTTTTGCTATAAAACTTATCTTTGTCATCCATCAAATACGTAAAGTTAATTAGCATAACAATGAGATATGTGATGCATACAAACAAGCATACGACCATAAATATATACCATATATAAAAATATTTTCCTCTATTCACTGTAATCGGACAGAAAACATCTCAAATAAAATATATTTTAAATATAACATATGAAATGACATGAACAGTTCAACAAGTTACGCTTTTGTATATAAATAACGCAATATCTGTCTGGTTCGTCAAGTTTAAGACTGACAGACGGACTGACGTTTATATAACATAGAGAATAAATGAAATCTATTTCTATACTGTACATGTTACAATGACATAAAGTTTAATGTGATATGATATGATATGATATATATATAAATATGTATATAATTATTATTTTTTGTTTAAGTAAACTGCACAGTTTTAAAAGATTTTATAAAAGATCTGATCGATCGGAATTAACATCATATAGCGGGGATAGCCAAGGTTATTTTTCTCTTTATTATGATTACCAGCAATAGATACAATTACTAAAAACCCTTTTGGTGTTATTTTATATGAACTTAATACATTATAAGTTAAACTTTTCTTAACACTTCTAAATCTCTAAAAGATCGCACCACGTGCGTACTACTTCAATAATATTTTTATTTGCTGCCCATTTTAGGGACATGAATATAACTGTACCCAAATTTACATACATTATCTATACATTTATAAGTGAAGGAAAAATTGCTGAACCCTTATTGTGAAAATTATACAGAGAGAATTATAAAATTTGGCGAGTAAGACCCAACCCCCAAAATACATCAATAAATTAAATATTACACTAGCTATAAAAAAATAGTGTATGTACGGATTTCCTTATTTCTTACTTGTGATTATGTGATTGTCTATTATGATTCTACGTAAGTGTTCGACTCTTCAAAGTAAATTATATCTTAAATCCTGTTTAGGGTTAAAACCTTTAGAACAAAAAAATAAAAATCAAATCCGTCCAAACATTCAAGTAGGTCCAAAGAAGTGCGCGCACAAACAGACAAACAGATAGATAAAATTTAAAAATAACATACATTTATACTCCATTATTCTTTTTTCATCCCAAGTTATTTTTTGTAAATATATTCAATGTTACTTATTACTGTTTTATTAAAGTGAGGCTATACAAGTATATTTATCAAACTAGTAAAATACACTAGCTTTATATGTGTTTTTTTTAGCATAGAACATTATATTAATCAGATATTACATAATTTTTGACCGCGACGGTACGGAGACGATTGATATATGCGTTTAAGGTGAGAGGTTGGTTGTTTGTTTATGCAAACCAATGTTGCCATTTATCTCCAAAACTACAAGTCTGATTTTATTGCAATTTTCAGTGATAGTTTGGGTTTGATTGGAGCACATTCTTAGGTATATGAGTTATCGTAACTACTCACCAAGGGAGCTGCAGTAAGCATTTCTTTGTATTTGTTTATGCAAAACCAAACCTACTAGTCCAATTTGGATGCGGCTCATACATTAATATATTTAAATAAATGATACCGATTTTGTATAATGTATCCAGCGCCCGACGGATTGGTCCCCGTCGTCTTGTTACAAAAATTCTTAACAGGGTGGGTTTTTTAAAAAACAAATTTGCTTTTTATACAATCTTGTGCTGCTAAGTGACAGACAGACAACTCACAGCCGGTATCTACTACTAGGCGGAAAAGCAAAAAATTCGCAAGTTGGTTTCTACGGGTACGGGAAACGTGATTTTAGGATTTACAGTCCACACAAGCTAAGTAGCGGGCTAAAACTCGTACTATACACTCATATTAATATGACATTTAAGATTATTTATTTTATGAAGAAGACAGAAAGAACCTGTTAAAAAACCAGTAAGGCGAAATGCATATATTATGACTATTAATTTTCATTTAAGCGGAGCTCTGAATTACTATGCCACGAGAGCACCTAAATTCTTCAAACAAAGGCCCATAAAAAGTTGTAATAAGCACTTAAAGCATACTAATCAACATCTAACACATCTTGATACTCTATCGGTGGTCTTTATATATTAGCATGTTCATTAGTATTCAATATCTTATCTAATTTAATATATCTATGTATAATCTAATTAAGACCACCTTGGCGCAGTGGAATAAAGTTTGGCCGTAGCCGCGATTAGTAACAGTTCACATCAGCAGCAAGCTCCGTAATTACCACGCGTGGTATTAAATTTATTTAAAACATTCTCATGTCCTTGTTCTGCTGAAAACTTGATAGCAGTTCCTGTCTAGGGTAAACTACCCTAGACCATTCCATTTGCCTAGGGCAGAAAAAACCAGCAAAGGTGATAATCTATTAGTTTCATTCATTTAGAAATATGAGGCCACTGTGGAGCTGTGGGACAAAGTCTTGCTTTTGTGGGTAAAACAAAGCCTGGCGTTGAGTTCTGCCACTCACATTTTGTCTGGAATTTGGGCAAATAGTGGAGAACGAAGTGCGTTGATACTAGGTTCGATTTGCCTGAAAAAGCGTGAAGCGAAAACGACGAAATTAACAGTGTATAGACTTAGAGCAGACTATAATATATTAGGGTACCTACAAATATCTAATACTCAGTCTAAAAATACCATATAACTCAGTCTGTAACTTTTTACGTATGAGAAAAATAATAAGTACACATTATACTAAAAACTCCCGAAATAAAGACAAGAACACATCACACATTAACATCCGACTAATGAGCGGAAAGACCGTTAACTCCACTAGTAAAGTAAATATTGTTGAAAGCTATTTTCAAATTTAGGATTTATTGACTACATTGGGTAGTGGAGTGCTCCCAAGAGCATGGCCTATGTGTTTTGATAATAGCCACCGACAATAAGACCGGCGAATAGGCTGTTTGTACAGATATTAAACACTCTAACTTATTTACGCGTTTTGTATAATATACTCTAGTATTCGTTTTTATTCTGCTTTCCCATTAGCTAGGAAATAAGAGAGAGCCAAATATTTTCCCGCCACAATTCGAAACATTGAGTGTTGAATGACGTAACTCAACGCAATGCTTTGCCTTATCGGAGCGCAGTAACGTATAAAAAAAATAGCCGTTCCATTGAGTGAGGATGGATGGTTCGACAAGCTACTCCATCGCAGTTTCCTGTCCTACTGCACAATGGCATCTACGTATACTAAGGCCACCAGGGGTGATCAAGCTACTTAATAGCCATTTTTCAAAATTTAAAATCTTTCGCGAACAAGATTATAACACAAAAATGAATGCCAATGCCACAGGTCTGGTTACCCCTGGTTTACTAGATTTGACCTCTGAAAATGTATAGCCTCCAAGTATCTACCGTTTGTCGCGTTGTTAGCATACGGTTGAAATAATTGAATGGGATAGTAATATTTACAGAGCACATACATTTGTTTAGTATTTAAGAAGCGTCTAAACTCGTAAAATATTATTATAATTTATTTTTATGTAATATAAAAAAAATATTTATGAAAAATAACAAATATTGCTTGGAATTTAACTATTCACTTTTTATGGACCTTTGTTTGGAGAATGTAGGTGCCCTCGTGGCATAGTAATTCCGAGCCCCGCTTAAGTGAAAATTAATAGTCATAATATAAACATTTCGTTCTACTGGTTTTTTAACGGGCTCTTTCTGCCTTCTTTGTAAAATAAATAATCTTAAATGTCTAGCATATTAATATAAGTGTATAGTGTATTGTACGAGTTCTAGCCCGCTACTTTGCGTGTGGACTGTAAAATCCAAATTCCCGATTCCCGTATGCGTAGAAAACTATTTGTGAAATTTTTGCTTTTTTCCTTACAGTAGTATATACCGGCTGAGAGTTGTTGAGTTGAAAAGTAAAATATGATTATACAAAATGTTTATGTAACATAAAAATATTTATGGAAAATAATAAATATTGCTTGGTTTTTTTTATTTTTTTTCTAATATTCACTTTGTTTTCAAATCAATCGAATTTATGCGAGGCATGCATGCCAACGTGCATGGACTGTATGTATATATATTTTTTAACATTTTTTAAAGTGTTATTCGTACACTTAGGAAATTGAAAAATACACATTTAGAAAACATATAAAAATTTGAACGCAGCGGGATTTGAACCCATGCCTCTTGAAAACCGTTCAAGCTATATCCAGCTACGTCGAAATTCTTATACGCTTATTACAACTTATATTTCTTAAAAAAAATATTTAATAAATAGCATTATTTCTTGCCAAACGATTGTTCGTAGAATAATCATTGAATAGCAGAAATTTGTAAATCTCTCTACAGAGATGTTAACAACAAATATTAGCAGACTAGCATTACATGTAGTTTGGGGAACTGTACGCTTTGCTATATCTTGTACCAGAGTGAAGAAATGAAAATAATTTTAATATAATAATTCCCCTGAATGGGGATCGATCCCTCAAACTATCACGTTTGCGATCAGACGTTGCCACACTACGCCATGCTGACCTCAAAAAAATTAACATATACTCTGTAAGTGCCCCCATATACAACCCCTTGCACTATGATAAAATTTGAGCTTTCTACGCCCAGAAGTTTTAGATCTGCCTTATCTGTCAGTCAACTTGTTAGAATCGGATCAGTAAGCCAGGAAAATGAAAATAATGTTATTTTCATATTAGTGAGTATCGAACCGACAACCATCGTTTGTACTTCTTGACTCTGTCACGATAAGTATAATATTTCTAATCGTAAATGCCTGTTTTAAAATCTATAATTGAAATATTACCGTGAACACTTGGTACACTAACTTAGATAACAAAGATGATAGAATTGATAACTGCTAGTGTTGATTTGTCGTGGAGTGTAATTATATAGCATTATATTAATTATATAAATTAAAAAATAATTTTACAAGTGTTATCTTCTCGGGAACACAGAGAAACAATAAGCTTATCAGCTTTGTTTTAAGTAACCGAAATGTAATGTTTATCATATTATTCATATACCCATAGTGAACTCTCAATGAATAAATAAATAAATAAAGATAAAAAGATAATTTAGCTTCAAGCTTTTTCCCACATAGGAAAGTAAGCAGAGAGCTAGTGTAAAGACAGTCCATACTCCACTTTCAAATCTTAGACATTGCGTGTTGAGTTGCGGAACTCACTGCCGCGCTATGTCACCAAATCACAAATTAAAATAATTTAATATTTGTAATAAAAATAATATTAATAATTTTAATATGCTCCTGAGTGTGATTTGAACCAACAAGCATTACATTTACAGCCAGAAGCTGTCACGCTCCGCCACGATGGCCTCAAAGAGATATCTCAGATAGAAGGTAAGCTAGACAATCATCACATATTAACAATCATTCATTTCATATTCATAATTAATATAGTAATCACTAGTGTACTTAAAAAGTTTAAGTTAGTTTAGATTTTTCGTTACAGCTTCGGGATCTAGAGCAAACGAAAATATTTTAAATATAATTATATCCCTAACTCACAACCCATCGCGTTACATAATCAGAAGCTGCCTCATACTGCGTCGCGTGAGGGGATTTATATTAACTTTTGCTACAATGACTAATTTGCTGCATTAATTACTAACTATATAGTACTATTACTTACATTTTAATATCTATATGACAAAAGCTATGACCTGCTTATCTTATTTTAAAGTATGTATTATATAAATATATTTTTTCTACTGTATTTTAATTATTATTGCTAGGCCTTTGTGGCGCAGACTCTGACTGTAAACGCGATAAGTTGTGGGTTCGATTTCCACTCTGTAAAACGTGGAGAACGGTGTAAGTTATCTTTGCCTAACTACCTTTGCTATAATATATTATGCTTGCTTTATTTGCATGCTTTTAAAATGTAATGCGAACTCATCGTATTAAAGTTTTAGAGGTCTGTCATGAATAGAATAGTAAATCAAGCACTTAGGTAAAGGTATGCTGGACACGTTAAGATCTATCAATAGATATTCAACATTTAACTACTTGATCTGCTTAGAAAAAGCGTAACATATGTTGCATATATGTATAAAGGTATGTGAAAAGAAATAAATTATATAATTGTAAATTACGCAAAACATAAATATAAATACTTTTCAAAAATAAACAACAAAAAAATAATTACTTACGAAATGAATACAGGAAAGTTCCAACAAAACCCCTTCATTTTTTCTTTTTCTTTTTAATCACTATTATTATTAAAATAAAATGACAAAATGAAAAGCAAAATTTAACCATTCATTTTAACTCGCGATGTTTTAACTGCGCCTGCGCATTACGTGCGCTCTCGATCACACCGGTTCATTAACTGATTGTAGATGTGAGAAAAATCCTCAGCGAGCTTTACATGACGTCAGATTAGCGTATTTAGAAGCATATATGTAGAGTTTTATACAAAATTTTTATACTTGTTGTTTATTTGTACTAATAAATACTGCATTAGCGGATTTGAAAAAGATACGACATATGCGATTGGTTGCGAGTTCGATTCTCGATCGAGGATCGAGGAATGATTGTCCTTTATTATTTTAATTTCTTCCCTCGGGTTAAAGAGATAAGGAGAACGGAGTGTTGACACTGGCTAGCGGGAAAAAGCGTGAAGCTGGAAAATAAGACGTCAAGAAACTTCGTTACCCGGTTCGAGCCCAACTTCTAAGCTACATGTTTAGTAGCGGAACTCAATGCCGCAATCTGTCTTAATATAATCTTAATAATGTATGATAATAATTATATTGTAGTATATAGTTTTTACATTTTAAAGTTAACACTAATACACATACTTAGGAAATTGATAAACATATTTAGAAAACGTATAAAAATTTAAACACAGCGGGATCCGAAAAAAAAAAAAATTCATTATGTAGTAGTTATTTTAAGCAATTTATTAGTTTTTTTTTATTTATGATACGAAATGGGTGCAGGTTCTATTCCAGTGTCATAATCATATGTATGATCATATTGTAAAAAAAAACGCAGATATTACATAAAAAATATATGCAAACATTTACCTTAACTTAGTACAGTAGCATGACTATAATTACAGTATGATATATTAGTTATCTGATAAAGCGTAAGGAGTACAATAGCCTCGGTGATTGACCGATTGAGTGACCTATTGAAGTCAAAGCGTTAAATTTCCGATTTTCAGGCTTATCTTAAGACTGTGGCCAACAAATATTAATTACTTGTTATATAATGCAGATTAATGTTAGAAATTATAGTTTAAGCGAAGGTTTCTATTTTGGGGTTCAATACCTTTTTTGCAGCGTCGACATTGCGTGTTGGGTGGCGGAACTCCACACGGTTTGTCATAGCAGAACGGAGAAATTATGTTATTTAGATTTTTTTATATATTTTAGTCCTCATCATCCTTGTAAAACACATACATGGGGCTTAACAATTGTCACTCGTCATAAATCATCATCAAATATGAATGGCGGCGCTCGTGACAACATGACCTAACTTAATGTCTTAATCATAAACTAGTTTTTTATATAAATGTATACAAATTAATAAAATTGAAGTGTGTAATAAATGTATATGTATTATGCATACATACTGTACAATTACAAACAATTTTTTTTTACCATTTTTCTTGGTCTGTATGTTTGTTCCGGGTAATCTCTGGAACAGCTAGACCGATTTTGACGAAGTTTTCACTGGCATATAGCTAATGTAATAAGGAGTAAGTTAGGCTGCTTTTATTTTAAAACTCCACGCAGTCGATATCTCGGGCTCAGCCACTAACAAATATAATTCAAATGAGAAACGTCTTTTAAAAGATCGAAAGAATTCTTCTTTTTTTCGAATTGATATAATTTATTTACCTTTCGAAATTTCTAATAATTAGGCGATTAGTTTATCGTTTATAGTATATAATAATTAATATACGATTGATTAAAAGTAATGTAAGCTACAATTATTAGAAAGCTAGTCATTTATTTCACGCTTTATTTACAATAATTAATGAATATTTTTTTATTCTCAAACAGGAAATACAACATGGATGGTGAAATTGCTATTGTAAATGAATTCTCGCTTGATTTCTGATGAACTCTACAAACTTTCCGAGTTGGCTTTAACGATTCCAAATTGTTTAGAGCAATTAGCTCCAAGAGTCTACGTCTTGTTTGACTTTGATGTTACGATAAATGTGTTTATCTGAAGATTTACTTGTACGAGAACCTACAGCTCCTATACTTTTAATTACTAATTGCATAGTAATGTAGGCTTATAAATATTATGACGTAATTATTTTTGAAGCTTCACGTCTCGTCCCGAATAGCAAAGTAGTATAAGAGATCCTAGTGATAAGACGTTAGACTATTCTACACTCTCTGCCCGAATCCGAGACTTATGGCGGTTTACCTTGTCACCAGAGCAGGAAAATTATAATAATTCAAATATAATCCCCAAGTGTGAATCGAAGCTATAACCAGTCGTGTATACAGCCAGACACCGACCGATTGTACCACGAGGGTGTCTATGTATGAAATAAAGTAATATAACGTTTTAATAACTAAAAATATCTATTTAAAAATACAAAAGAAGAACTCCATGTGAAACAACCTGTTCTCATATTTCATTTACAATGATTTTATGAGATTTGTAACGTTCTGTAATGTCTTTCGTTGAATTACTATTTATTTTCATTGTATTACGTATTAGGTAATCAAACAAGTCCCAAATAAAACTTTGAATGGTATATAGCATCTGGTGCACGAGTATTCTAAAATTTAGTCAATTTACATAGATATTTAGTTTCTGTTTTGTAAATGTCTACTATGATAATACATTACTCTCGTTGATGGCAATTTTGTTATTATTACTACTGTATTCTATTAGCCTTAAAATGGCGCACCCTTATTCATGAATAATCTCCAGCATTGTCCAAAATCTATCTTATTATATTTCAAATGATTCTCCTAGATCAAAGTAATTTAGTAAGATGGAGTAAAGGGTCAATTCTTGCATCACCATCAGAAAGTCAAAAATCATACAAGAAGGAGTCTGTCTTTCAGTAGCAAGAGCACAGAGAAATATAACAACCAAAAACAATAAACAGAGGTTGTGATAAAATGCTTGTCTATGAGATCCACATAAAAGCCTTACCATATCCATTTTTTGAATCAGCTCCTTTTGGGTAGGATTATGAGCAAGAGAAACAGTATAAAATCCCTGTAAATGTTGGTATTGCTTCATTCAGATCGGTCATTTTCCTTTAATCTAGGAGCCTAAAATACGTAATATTGGTAGAACTTACAGCATCAGGGTAAACAAATATTTCATAGTAAACGACCATATACTTATAATTAACAAACGGACTCATCAAGAACAGGTTTAGAGTTAATATATACGCGGTAGAACTACACGCGAGAGGTATAACAGCAAAACTCGCTATACATATCCTAATAAATGTCGGCCTGTCTAGAACTATCATGGTTTTATTTCTAACTCGTATTTCGAATGTGATATTAGTCGTTTTTTTTTAATTGGTTAGGTTCGAGATAGAGAGGGGTTCAGACAGTAGCGAGTTAATGCGCATTTTAAAGGTATCACTTTATGTCGCAGGCACAGGCGAGCTCCTCTGTCTGCATCACTGAATGCAAAGGGCATTTTTATTTGATAATATAATTATATTTTGTTTTAGTTCTTTTTTATAAAGATTATTTGTAAATAAGGATGAAAGAAACTCACTTAAAACTATTTTGTGTAATCCTGGTCATTTTGCCAAGAATATCTGGTACATGTCATGTCAATATTGTATTGTCATCAGATCCGGACACGTGTGCAAATTTTTAAGCAAATTAGCAAGTCGATCAAATAAGTCGATAACAATATTCACTTAAATTGCTAAATGAGTTTTAAATTTTAATTGCTTTAAACCCATGAAATATATGGAGGTTTGAAACGTGTTGCCAAAATCTAGCAGTGTAATTGCTATTGTTATTGAAATATATGTATAAAATTATTTTACATTGACTCATTGTTTATGTACAAGTATGATTATGTTGAATGCATATAAAAAAGGCGCCACTTAATTCAATTTTAATATGGGATTTTTTCACTATCATTACGACAGAGATACGCTTTGTTTAATATTTAATTATATATATTTCGACGAATGACATACAATTTTGATGTCACATGCATTTCTTATAACAGTTACACATAATGCTTAATTGGATGGAAATTATATATATATATATATATATATATATATATATATATAGCGGCCCCTCCCTCTCTAAATTTAATAGGTGAAATTAGTTTAATTAATAGTCTTATTAGATGATCTTGATGAAGAATAATTATATTAATAATAATTTCTTTTTTTAGAGCAGGATATAGATTATATTTATATTCTTTTACACAACATGGAAAATATAATATATAGGGATTTTTAGATTTTATAACGGGACTTCTCGAGAGTATTTAATATTAATATTACATTGATTACCTTTAAATATTTTAGTTTTAAAAATTGATTATAGATTAATTTGGTTTTATTTAAATAATTTAATATATATATATATATAACAATGCGTCGAAATTTTATACAACACGAAATTCAATGTTAACGCCTCGCACATAGTAGATTTTTAGATTTTCAACTAGCAAGATGAAGAAACCTCCTCCAGTAACATAAATAAAGTTTAGCTTATATACTACTACGAAAGCATAATTATATTTTTTTAAAGTTGAGGGTGTCTGGCAGGTTATTGCTACTGTCCTAAGTGTTCGGCAATGGGTGACGTGATTTCAAATATAATAACGAAGAAAATATAAAAAGTTTATACTTTAACGCAGTTGAGGTATTATTTTATACCCATTATACTAACTGTTAACCGCGGAAGTAGCCACAAACCAAATTCCATACTTGCTGATCGCTCTTACCTGTGATGAGAACTTACACAGACAAACTTTCAGCTTTTATCAAATAACGACAGTCTGATTCTCCAAAGTCTGGTAGTCCAAAGCTCAACTGTGGGAAGCCTATTAAAACTTTTTTGACCGGACAATTTTACAAAAACATTTTTATTTCTATACATTTCTCAGAACTTATATAGAATACCGATATTTTATACTTTTCCGGTTACATAACTGCTAAATATTTTACATGATATAAATATTTACCTACCTGTGATTTGAACCCACAACTATTACGTTCACTCCGTCATCTCCCAATTACTTCATTATAGTTTCAAATTTAATATGACAAATGATATCGAATTGTCTCAGTTGCCAGTTCTTTTAGTTTAAACATGCTCTAAGTAATAAGTGAAATTCGGCACACAGTTGGTGACCATATGGCATGTCTTATAAACTACTAAAGTAACTAATGAAGGCTTTCTAAAATGAAAATTATAAAAAAACTATAGGAGGGTAAAATATCGTGGTAATTAAAATCGTGGCGCACTGTGACACTGTGTGTTGGTTGGTTGAGGGTTCGAATTCCACTCGGTTGAATGATTATTCGTTTCGTTTCGCAGCCTATCGACGCCCACTGAGCGTTGAATAAGCGATGAACTGAGCGTTGTCAGGTTCGTGGAATTAATATAAAATAGAATATTTTATATTATCTTTATTATATAATACTATAATATTATATTTAGGTATATTAATAAAATCAAATTACCTTTTAATTTGAATTTGAGACATTACACTGCCTCGAGTGGAACACGCATACTCTGCTCTCCGACTCTATCTCGACACTAGTGTTAGCATCTTAAGTAATTTTATAATTGTTCTTGTGATTTTAACTATATTTATGATTATTTAACATCATTTTTTATTATGGTATAGTCAAAATGTTTTTTTTTATAGAATGTTAACATTATTGAAATAAAGGTTGGTAATATTAAAAAACAAAATGAGTGGGAGAGGTATAAAGAACGAATAGACGATACGAGGAGCACATTTTATTAAAAAAGTATTAAATTGGTAACAAATTGGAATTGTATGAAGTGATATTGTGTTTAAGATTATTCTAATACAAGGTTCCGTGTGCCAATCACGCTGTACGAGAAAAATCGTGAAGCTTAATCCTTTTAAATTTGCACAAAGATTCCAATAATGTGTTACACATATGTAAGTAATAAGTTTTAGGTACATATAAAATTATATCCTTGACTCAGTTAACACTTTATAATTTTTTCATACGAGTGCTACAAGTCAAATAAGAATTATCATTCGTTCAAGTGGAATATTATAAACGAGTTATCGCCCGCAACTTTGTTTGCGCTTATTACCTTATAGCCGATTGTAAAGCGTAAGTAGTCCGTTTCTCCTCGCTCTATTTTGTTTCTTTATTAATAATCATCTACGTTCTAAAACGGCACTCGTTATTCGAATATATATATATATATATATAAGTTATGTAAGAATAGTATTTAGTATATAATGTTGAGCCACGATGCTTATAGTTTGTGATATTTGACTTCCGTACATAACTTACTTAATGATACAAATGCCAAAAAGTATAATGCCAATATATATGAAATATAAGTTATTTAGCATACAGTTGTTCTTGGAATATAGACTTATAATTAGTAACAAGCCTATCATTGTTCATTGGAAGAACCATCATTAATAACTCATACGATCATTGGGCTGAAAGTTCGGGAACAATAGAGATATATTCGATACGTAAAAGGTATGTATATATTGCAATAGCTTATTCCCTACGCGATTTAACAGTTTTATTTCATTTGATATATTGAAAAAATAAATTTAATAAATATATATTTTAGAGGAATTTTATTGTTTTGTTTATTTATAATAATATTTGTTTTGAAAAAAAATTTCACTGTGTGCTCGATGGTTATGGGTTCGATTTCCAATCTAGGTTCATTTCTCCACTCTGGTTAAAAAACACACCACGTCTCTGATTCGGGCGGAATGTATAGAACGAAGTATTGACATTAGGTTATGTGCCTACATTGCTATACTGGAAAAAGCATGAAACTGAAGATTTATTTCAAATTAAATTAATTGTTCAAATCAGCAAACTGCCCACGGCGTATTTACAATGCCATTTATTCTAATTTCTCTAAATCAGTAAAGTGTAAATATTTATAAATCCATTTCTCACTATCGGTCAATTGTCGTGTCATTGCGTGATTTAAGCACATCGGGTAATTTTCCAAATAAAAATCGGACCAATAATTGTGGCGTATATAATATATATATATATATATATATATATATATATATATATTATTAGAATTAGAATTCAAAAAATAGTTGGGGCATGAAATGCAACGTCATAATTTTTCTTCTTACAGCGGAGAAACTGAAATATTTTTTAATATAATTATAATCATAGACATAAGTGGCAATAGAACCCACAACTATCGCGATTACAGTCAGGCGCCGTCCCAAAATTGCTTCCAGAAGAAATTTATATTAAAATTTATGGGTGAAATGGGAATAAACTGTGTATTACCGATCGCTCTAATGACGCGTGCATCCGTTCACTCATTATCTAGTTTACCGCGTCGTCGAATTGGTGTCCGTAGAAAACGCTTCGACGAATTCAATTCAATTATCCTACTGAATAGAGACATAGATATATATATAATATTAGCAAATATAATAGTTACTACTAAAAATGTGTAATTCGGAAGATTTCTAATATAAAAATATTAGATACGTAAATATTTTTTGGAAACGTTTTAACAAAAAAATTTCAAATAGAATATTAATTTTGGTATTTTCATAACCTTTCTGTTGCTTACATCATTGGCATAATTACTTGATAGATATTGTTTATAAATGGTAAGATTTATGTTTTTTCTAGAAGAAATTAAAAGATTAAAATCATAAAAACTCAAATAGAGTTATGGGGTGAATATCAAGAGGTACAGTAAAATCGTTATTTTCATAATAACACTTTATTACCGTACAAGGGTATTTTCTATATCAGGGTATCTAGTTTAAGTAAAGCAAACATAACGTTAACAACAATTAAGAATGTAGATAAAATCAACATGACGTAAGATTACGTGGTCGGCTAAATTAATGTGAGCAAGTTCCAGCGAGCGATAAAAGCAATAAGCAATTATAACTAACACAATCAACACTTTAGAAAACTATAATTACAAATATATGACAAATATATGAAAAATATGAAATTTTATTTTTAAATTAAATATATTGAAATTCTATTTCTAACACTATCAACCATTCTCATTCAGGTGAATGATTATATTTTTTATTATTTCTACTTTTCCGCTCTGGCAAGACAGAACGCGGCGTTCAGTCCTGCCGCTCACAACACAATGTCTCGATTTCAAAGAAATTTTACATCAGATAAAGCTTATAATATAAATGTTTCTAAATCCGGTTTAACAAAAAAACAATGTTTCAAAACGGAGTGTTTTCTCACATTTCTTTATCTCATTCCGCCCTCTCTATTAATAATATGAGTCAGACAAATTGAAAAACCTTGGCAATAGAACGCGGGCGTTTGTCTCTCAAACATCACACCTGTCTATAGACATACCGCCATTCATGATTAAACACAAAAGTATTATAGCTTTCAATTCCCTCGTCGTGTAGAAATATTGTCATAGAAATTTTAAAGTTTATTTCAGACATTTAGTTTTGAAAATACTGATATTTCAAATAAAAAACTGATCATAGCAAGCTTTGAAAACGTGCTTAGTGGAATTGGTCTAAGCATTTCAGTAGGCGGAGAAGAGCTTTTTGGTCAGAGGGTTTAACCCTGACACCAACTCCCCACTCCCCATAGCAGAGAGTGTGATAACATCTAAGCATTTCCGAATTCAATGAGGTAGCCTCGTATTAAGTCGATCCGTTTATTGTATGCTATCTATTTTAAGATTATAAAAATAATATTACACTGTTTATTTACATATTTATATAAATTTATAATTACTTAAATCACAATACAAAAAAATGAGGTCAGCGTGGCGCCTGACTGTTGTTGCGATTGGTTCGATTTCCACTCGGTGAAATGGTCATATTTGTTTCATTTAACCGCTTTGGTGAACAAGACAAAGCGCGGTGTTGAGCTCCGTCAATCAACACGTCAGTCCCCGAATTCGAGTGGAAAGTGGAGAACGGAATGTATTGACACAAGTTCCTCCGTGACTACCCTGATCAGGTCCAAGCATGAAGCTGTAAATAAAAAGTATACATAGAACAATAATGTTCAACTAATTCAGTTAGTTATTTAGTTAGTTGCAATAATAATTAATCAAAAATGACTAAGATGTAATCTGGAAGCAAGACATTAAATCATCCTTGATTTGTTTATTTCGGTAAAAATATAACGGTTTTTAATTTAAAACTGAATTATTCGGTTATTAATTGTTGTATTAAATATATGATATGGTTTTGTGTATTAAAAGATAAGTTTAATAATATCAGGACAGTATGACCTTATGAACTAATCAAATATAATGTTACTTTGTATATTAACAGTTATATGTCTCAACGTATCTACTGAATACCGAACTAGTAACTACTTATATCCAATACAAATTCCAAAAAAGTTTACTACAGTATTTCACACAAACAATACAATCAGAATAAAATAAATAAGTATAAACAAGAAATAGAAATGGCTAATGTATAAGAAGAAAACGGTAAAAGGAATGAGGCTCAGCGAATGCTGTGAGACTTGTCGTCTACAGGGCTGTTTTTCAACATCATCCTTATCCTTATACTGTTAACATAATACAGGGAAGGATGTGACAAATAAAGTAAACTCATAAAACATCATAAAACAAAGCAAATAAAATAAAGTTAATTAAAAAAAATATGATCATATATAAATTAATTACTCATTCAAAGAGTTTTGAACTAAACTACAATGTAGTATACACATTCAAAAGAAGTAAAATAAAATTGTTTATAATCGTTTAGAGAGAGTACATTACTTGTTAACAATTTAATTGATATAAAAAAAATAATAACATAATTTAACACAAAGTACGTATATTGTAGCTTATATAATAATTCCATGCTTTGTCCCATAGCAAGGTAGTCACAGGGAACCTAGCGTCAAGACAAGAAATATTTTAAATATATTCGCATTCACTCGAGTCGGATTTATATGATTTTTTTAATATGGGCATCAAATTATCAATACACTTTACATTTAATATATATATATATATATATATATATATATATATATATATATATATATATATATATATATTTATATATATATATATATATATATATATATATATATATATATATATATATATATATATATATATTAATACTGTTGAGACAAGGACAGATCGCTAATCTGAAAGTCTGTTTCCAATCACATTGCGATTGGAAAAGTGATTTTCCACTTTGAAGCCGAGGCACGATTTACGTCCATCTCACCTTACTGACACACTCGCGTGAGGGCAAAACGAACCTACTATATAATCTTGTTAATAGACTTTTTCACAAAATTGAACGCGTAATGTAACAATTTCCAACATAAGCTTAATAGCTTCGCTTTTTGTATGTTTATATTGTATGCAGGTTTACTAGAAATGAAGGTTAGCTACAAATTACAATATTATTGCGATTTAGAAAATACATGCCGAGTTTTGATTGTAATTTTTGTAAGAGTTTTTTTTTAACAAAATATATCATAGAAAATATATGAAATCAAAATTAAAATGAAACGCAATATTCGTTCTGGTTAGGTGTAGCGAAAGCATCTAATATGAGTGATAATATTTTATATATGATCTCTTGTTTTCAAGCTCTCTCTTAATGAAATATAAGACAAAGTATTTTATATACTGTTCGTATAATATTTTAAAGGTAATAATTTTCGCCTAACCTAATTCGTTGAATGATTGATGTTGATGTTGAATGATTCTATCAATCAATAAAAAACATAATTACAAAAAACCATTTATGCATATTAAACATATTTCAAGACTAATTTTGACAAATAAAACTTCAACCTGCAACCACTGACTGAAGTTACTCACATAATCATCATGTGGGCTACTAGTTGTAGTCTCGTTTTCATTTCTAATACAAAATATAAATAGAAATTGTAATAAAACATTAATTTATATAAGAATATAGGTCATCGTAGCGCAAGAGGATATCGAACTTAAACGCGGTTGGTTGTGAATTTGATTTCCACTCGGGGTAATTATATTTAAAGTACTTTCATTTCTGTGCTCTGCTAAAACAAGACACGGTATTGTGCTACTCACACGCAAAGTCTAGATGTACGTTTCGTAGTGTCTTGACATTAGGGTCTCAAGCTATTTATTTATAGTTAAAGTATTTTTTATATTGACCTATAATCTATACAAGTAAATAAAATTCAAGTGTCTGTTTGTAATATTACAAAAATTGCTTTTACATGGCACATATACCAAATGTATACATGGTACATATACCAAAATAATGTTTTTTCAACTTTTGTCTGTCTCTCTGTTTGTTTCGGCTAATCTCTGGAACGGCTGGACCAATTTTGATGGGACTTTTACTGGCAGATAGTTGATGTAATAAGCGGTAACTTAAGCTACTTTTATATAAAAATTCCTCCCTAGCGAAGTCGCACGCATATGCTACTAGGTCAAAATGAGTTAATGCAATATACTTTCGACGTTTAAAGTATATTAATTCTATTTGAATACACAATGTATTTCACACTTGAAGTGATGAATTTGGATGGCTTAGATATCAAATGACTAGGTTTGTATAGTGACTTCATTGTTGATGTAATAATGGCAGTACGCAAGCAGGCTCGGTTCTAAAGTAAATATTTATAATAGTGTTAAGTCACTCAAATCTCAACTTATTGCCAAAGTGAGAAATTATATGTTAAGTGTGAAAATTTAAGGCGGCATATCATACGGCCGACTTGGCTAACATTAACATATATATTTTTTAATACTAATAATTCGTAGTTGAGGCCATCGTGGTGCAGTGAAACTGCGTCTGACTCCAAACGATTGGTTGTGGGTTCGATTCCTACTCGAAGGAATGATTACATATAAATTATTTTCATTCCTCCGCTCTGGTGAAAAGACAAAGAACGGCGTTGAGTTCCGCCACCCAACACGCTATGTCTCGTAATCATGCGGAAAATGGCGACCGAAATGTCTTGATGCTAGGCTCTTTTTAATCTTTTCTTACTTCCTAAATTTCATCATGTGTCAGGCGTAAATTTTAAGTATTCTCCGTACCATTAGAGATAGAAATGTCAGGGGTAGTTAAACTGTATTTTAAGTTTGGTTCAGAAAAAATACTGAGAACTTGTCATTTAGTTCTTATGTCAAAGTGGTTTCAGATATAAGTAGGCACAAACATTAATATGTCTTCTATTTTCTTCTTCTTTTATATCGTGTTTAATAATTTTAAGTAAATTCAATAAACTAAATAAACCTTTGGAAATTACTTTTAAATAATGTTTACAACAAAAAAAACTTGATATTAATCATAATTCTTTGGGAAAGTTACGAGATTTTAATTAAAAACGTAAAAAATACAACTAAATAACCCTAAACAATTAGGAAAAATAAATATTATTTTCAGTACAGTAAATGAAATTAAAAAAATATAAAACTTTACAACAAAAATATTTGTTAAACTTTCAAAGTAAAACTCATGTGTAACGATACTACATTTACTAAATAATTATTAAATTGAAAAACCTAGCAATTAATATGCCAATAATTAAGAATAACCGAAACAGTTTTGAAACCCTGAGGCGGAGAGTTATCTAGCGACAGCTGTTGTATAGGTTTTCGTAATGGCGTTTTGAGTTAGCTACCCAAGTTTTTTTTTCTTCTTTTCTTTTACACAATCTCATTGCCCATTCTTTTGCCTTCTAGTCTAAATACTTTTTACGATCTGTGTTTATTTCTGAATATTTTCTTATATTTTGTAAAATTCTCTCGTTTCTGTTGTAATTTTTGTTGGCTTTCTTCAGCATCCTTTGATCTTGATCACAAAAAACAACATTTATTCATTTAACTAAAAATAAATAATACATTATTTAAAAACATTATAAATGTGATGTCGTCAGTGATGTGACGTCACGATACTAATTTTGTGACTAACAAAATCGATATCAGGTAATAATAAGCTAAAATGTAATTCTAATTACCGTCGCTTTGGCCTCATTACCGCCGCTTATAAAAACGACGGTAAACGAAGGCAACGAGGAAGAAGGTTAAACATTTAAAAAGATTTAAACAGTTATACCGTTTTTTGCCAATATTGTCCAAACTACAAATGTCTTGAATATTTTAAACTGTAAATATACTTATAAGACTTGACGACAAGGTGTATATTAAACGAAATAATCAATACTTACATATGAATACAGCCGACAGGAATGATAACCGTTTCGAAATAACCACTTTGTACAGTTCTTTAAGAGAACATTATTTTGTCAGAAACTAGTAAGCTCCTGCTTTAATCTTTGCTTGCTGCCTGACAAGTTTACGCGGGGCGTAGTACTGATGGATAGAGAGATGAATTTAAAGACACTATATAAATTTTTATTGAACACTAGCGACCCCCTTTGTAAACTAAATGACTAAACTATTTCGCGCGTTATAAACACTAAATGTTAAGAGAGGCTTACAACAATACCATATTTACAATTGCATTTTAATTGGTTAAACCGTTTCTGACATTAGCGTGCACAAACAAATTTTTACAAATTTCTGCTACCCAAAGATTATTCTACGAACAATCGTCTGGCAAGAGAGAATGCTTTTTATTAAATATATATTTTGTTAACATTTTTTAAAGTGTTATTCCCACACTTAGGAAATTGAAAAAGACATATTTAGAAAACGTATAAAAGGGGCGGGTTCAATTCCCGCTGCGTTTAAATTTTTATACGTTTTCTAAATATGTCTTTTTGAATTTCCTAAGTGTGGGAATAATCAAGGACCGATGAGAAACTAAAAAGTAAAGTATAATTCTAAGTATAATAATAAAGTTATTGACGAAAATTAATATTACTTATATCTTGGGGTGCTTTGTACAACTATTTTTGAACTACTTCTGCGTGAAGGAATAAAATTTATAAGCAACCTAACCTAACAATTTTGCTTGCGCTGTAAAACAAAAACTAAGAAAAATTTTTAAAACTTTTTACTTTGTATTAAAAAAATTTAAAATAAAATTTACTACCTAAATGAACCATTTTGTCTAAATAAAATAGTAGTAGTTATAAATGTGAACATTTTTTTTGCGATTGATCATATTATATCTAATTATTAATAAGTGAAGAAAAACTTTAGATTTCGATTAAAAAATATATTATTATGATTCATTAAATTATTATAGTAATAAATTATGTACGTACATTATGAAAAAATCAGTATGAAATTTAACATAGTTAAAGTTTCCTCGTTCCACACTCGTATCAACGAGTTTCAAATCGCAATGATTCTAAAGACCTTTTTTTAAAAACGAAAAGTTTTAATATCTGCATATATTTCACTGTATTTTTCTCTAAATCTAATTGAGCACAATATGAACAATGTGTGAACATAAAAAATATTATACTTAACAAATAATCTCCAAACAATCGACTCTATGGATTATAAATTAGTTTTTTTTTATTTATAAAAAACTCGTTTCATTCAATATGACATCCATTTATAGAACACATGTCACAATCAGTGAGGCGCCAGTTGCTTATGTATTTCCATGGGAATCAATCTGCAGTCTTGTTCTAAAATAGCCGTCCAGTGTAGCACTTTCGATCATTTTTCCAACTCTGCCCAGGATTTATTGTCTCATGGAAAAATTCCTTTTTTTTTTAATAAAGAAATCCTTTACCGATAGCAGGCCGATTGTACTCAGACGTGGTTATGTGGGACTCCGGACTGTCAGATAGGCCGTCCGTATAAAAAAATCAGATAAAAATAACAAACGTTAAAGGTTGTTATTTCGTTTTATTATTAATATTTATACTTCCTCATAACGCTGTAAGTGGTGTCGAACCCACTGTCCGAACATATTTACAGTCGAACGAACGAACATTTTTTATTTAATAACAATGTGTGTTAGATATATGAACTATGGAGCTCCTAACAAGACCGGTATATAAAGAAATCCCATAAAAAGAATGAATTTCGACAATCGTCATGTGCAACCGAGTACTTCCCGTTACGGCCTAAATGGATACAAACAAGATAAGATTATTTTTATTTGACGTCAATAAATGTCGATGTATACTGTATTTGCGATGGGTGGGTTTGATTGCCACTCAATGTCTAGGATCTGGGTGGAAAGTAGAGAACGGATTGTCTTGAAATTAGGTGTCTCTCTGCCGACTATCCCGTGCTAGATAAAGCGTGATGCTGTTAAAAATGATAATACGTGAAGAAAGGCTTTTGATATTAAAATTTGCACAGTTAAAGTTTATAAGGGGAAGTAGTACAGAAAAGCAATATTTTTCATAATAATGCATTAGATATACATTAAATTAATACAATTAAAATATTGAGGTCATTGTGGCGCAGTGGGACAGCGTCTGACTGGTGAATAGGCTGTGGCGATGGTTCTGGATTCGATTCTCACTCGGGGAATGATTGTATTTAAACTATTTTCAGTTCTCCGCTCTATTCCGCCATGCAATACCTAGGGATTAGGGCGTAAATCGGATAACATCTTGTGAAGTGTCTTTACACTTGGTGTTCTCTGCCCACCCTGTTATGCAGGAAAAAGCGTGAAGCTGGAACAAAAATACTTATTTCTACATAACACCATATGCTTTTGATTTACTATATACTTTTCTATAGATATATATTGTCTAGACTAATAAATTGGTAAGGCAGTGCGTATCTTACTTGCCAATAGTAGTTTTTTTATCATTAGCATCAAGAAGATGTCAATATAAATTTTTTTATTATTCTATCCAATCAAACCGTAAATATTAATCGAACACTCTTGGAAACCGCCAAATTGCTTAATCCAGTTCAATAACCACTAACAACAAGACGTACGCAATCCAGCTTATTTCGATATTCTATTAAAATAAAGCTTTATTACTAGTTGCAATAAAAGAGAAATAAACAATAAAATTAAGCAAAATATTTGACTTTTCAAGCAGATATTTTAATATTAAATTAGTCAGAGTTTGGATGAAAACTGAAGTTACGGACGCAATTAAACAAATTATTTGCAACTCCAGCATTTGATGAGATAATACAAAGTGTATCTGAATGTTGTACATTTCACGATAAATACTTAGTCTTTATTTTAAGTATAAATATAATAAATTACTGGCAGGATGTTGTCTGTAAATTTTTTTTTTTTCAATAAATATAAATTTATTTTAAATAAATATGTTATTTTTTACATGTGTTTTATTGCGGATTCGATTTCCGTCCAAAGGAATGATTAAATTACATTTAAATTACTCTTATTTCTTTTTTCTGGTTAGACGAAGCGCGGTGTAGAGTCACGCTTCTCACAATTCAATGTCACGAATCCGGACGGAAAGCGGAAATGAAAACGTAAAACGGAGTGTACTCACCGACCTTCTTTGCGAAAACTAAGCGAAAAAAAGTGTAAGTTGCGATAAAATATATTTAAATTAACCTAAATCGAGGATTTTGCGATTTAACCAGAAGGCTAATCTAATGACATGTGATGTCGATGCATACTTTTCTTTTACTTAGACATAATATCTGCTAAGATGCAGTCGATATTGGGATATGGAAAACTTATTTCAAACACACACAATTTACCTTTCATCTTTATTGCATTTCACAAGCATCTGCGGCTTGACGTCGCCACGGCTGAATATACCTCATTAAATGACTATATTTTTTTTTATATTTAAATGTCTTATAATAGGGTACATAAATCCTATTATGACAATTCAATAAACTAGCGTTGCTTTTAATTATAAATGCATTTGAAAGCTTATTTGCTTGTAATAACATTTAAAAATAACACTGCTAACTACATTTTAAATTTAATAAAATATATTGTTAGCTTAGTATTAGCAATACAATTCGTGAACTGGATAGAAAAGCTTATTTAAATACTACAAGAGATCTTAAAAGAACAGAATCCGTTGTATAGGCGGACTGTTATTCACAAATAAGCAGAAGCAGCGAAAATGTTGGTATATAGGAAATGTAGGTATATAATGACTAAAAGGCCGTAAAATACAGAATGTGTAAAATTTAATAAAACATCAATGCTTGACTTTATTGTTTTTAATATATTTATAAGAAAATACAAAACAATATGATATCAATTTAAAACAATTACTATATTTCATGTTCAAGTTATTGTCTCTGAAGCATAGTAATTTGTATGGAGTTAAGTTAGAAGCGTTATATTGTGTTAATACAAATAATACAGAACTCTTACTTAATAAATTATTTAAAAAAAATATCGCTGAATTCTGACCTATTCCCAGCAGACTTACTGTGTAGTCTTACCAGTAGTACTACTTTGGTTTTCTTTCCTCGTGACCTCGTGAGTGACATTTTTTAATATTTTTTCGGCAAATTAATGTCTATATATCAATTCCGATGATATCAATAAAATGATTTATATGCTAATATTGTTTTGTTTCACTGGTGTGTCTATTGGCATAAAAAATCCTAGTAAATCTTTTAAAAAGGAAATTGTCTGTGGTACTACTGGCAAGACTGCACGATAAGGCTTTTGGCCTGATATCTCTTTTTTCTACTCATATACTCGTAGTTTTAAAAATACAGTGCGTGGTACCCACCACCGTCACCGAAATTCAATCACGACCATAAAAATTTAAAAAAAATACTAGATGATCTATGGAAAGGACAATATTCTATGAACATAAATTGACTTGATTGACGGACTGATATAAGTTTAAATATACATAGTAATAAAAATAAAATTGTATAGATCCAGGTTTAATCAGACTAATAGTAACTACTCTACCTTTTGCGAAACAAAAGCGTAGGCAAACTGCATTGTTGCAGCTCAAGCTCCCACAAATAACCTTGAAAACATTTTATTAAGAGCAGCAAACAAAGAATTGTATTGAAAACATTCTAACTACTTAGTATTTTTTAATGAAAATATGAAAATTAATAAAAGTACTCGTATTAAATTAAATATAACTACTATTGCGAATATTTATGTGTAATTTTTACCTAAAAAACATTTAGTTTATACATTTTATTTTTGAACTAGATGGTTTGAATACAGCAATATTTTGTACTGTGAAGTAGACTAATTTATGACTTTACTACGTTATTAAGCTTAAATTAAACCATATTTGCTTTATGTATTGATTGTTTCTTGGAATCTTGCAAAATAAGGTGAGTCGAACGTCTGATAGAATTTATAAACAACTACGATAGTGTTTCCAGTAATATTATTTACTATTAGCATATTTTAAGTCTCGTACAGCCACATTGGATCTTTTTGAATACATATGGTCTTAACCAAAATTTGAAAATTTATTAAATATAAGTTCAACAAATACTGATTTTAAATATCGTAAGTTTTCATTCATTCATTGCAGAATATTTTTCTTTGTTTAACCAATATAATATAAGCCACATTTATAATAAGGTGTGTATACTACACAATTTCTTTCTATTTCAATAGTATTTTGCTGATTTCAAGGTCGTTTTAAGGTTAATAGAGTAATTTAATACCTTCCGTCTTGTGTTCCTTTACGTTGGTTACGTTGGTCGTCGGTTCACTGTAACCGTATTTTTAATAGACCTGAGACGCTGAAGAGATATGCTAGTTATTTTTTCACAATAGATATCGATTGATGTTTATGGATTTCTCATACTGTTTCTATAATATATGTATCTAGGTTTATAAATATGATATATATTTTAATATATCAATGTTACTATATCATTGTCGTTTTTTATTGTATCTTTTTGAATCTGCTTTGCTTGGCTTGGCAATGCATATTAATTAGAACAAGTTTTACATCTTGTTTCTCCAGTTGTTTTAATACTGAGATACATATTAATATAGTATCTAGTAGCTATTAAAATACATAATTTATGTGCTACAGTCATAAACTTAAAAGGTTTCTGATTATATTACTTACACTTGTATTTTATTTCGTTCACAATTACTAAATAAATATTTTGTTTACTATACTTATTCGGTAGAGTCCGTCCAAGCGCTCTGAACGCTAAGCCATGCGTTTAGAACGCTTGAACGGTTGAACGGCTTTTAAGAGGCGCGGGTTTAAATCCCTCTACGTTTAAATTTGTATACGTTTTCTAAAAATGTTGTTCATTTCCTAAGTATGTGATTAACACTTCAAAGTCTTAAAAGAATCGATACTATTTTACAACAGTGCTTTTATACGCTTGACATGCTTCGCAAAACCTTCACGTACTCCAAGCACCCAACATATTCCCTGGTCGGCAAGGACAAGCTCTGTTATAATAAATTTTACTAATAATCAACTGTCAATCGTGTAAGCGATAGTCTATACATCAAACTGTGTGCTAGAAAAGCTTAGATGGCCTTAAAACTTTGCGATTTTCCGAAACCATTTTCAACTTGCTGTTGAAATGGTCACGTATTCACATAAAATACATTGTAATAGCCAGGTAATACGAACACATTTATTTTTCATTTGGCATGTTAACGGTCACACTAAGAGTAAGCCTATTATGCAAAAAACTTCACAAATATAGAATTTTGTCTCTATATTTATTCAGCAGCGTCTGATTTTAAGCACGATGGGTTGTGGGTTCGATTCCCACTCAAAATGTATTAAATAAAAATTCCATCGTATTCGATATCGAAATTTATTAAATAAGATGTATTAAATAAAAAAGCCATCATGGGTCAGCGTCTGAAGCACAGATTGATTGTATTCGGAGGAATGATTATATTTAAAATATTTTAATTTCTCCACTCTGGTACCTAAGACGAAGCTCCGCTAGTGTACACATACTATCTCGATTTCGGGTGGAAAGTGGAGAACGGAGTGTAGAACTAAGGTCTTTCCCACTACCTTGCGGGAAAAAGCGTGAAGCTATATCTATATGTTTATTAAACGCCTTTGTGTTATTTGTATGTGGAGAAATTCTAATTATAGAAACTTATACAATTTCTATTTGATAAGATTCTTTTTTTTAGAACAATATTGGTTTGAAACTGTAGTTAAAAAAATACTTTTTAGTTAGCTAGCTGCTTTTTATCTGTTTTGTACTAAATTAACCTTTAATATAAAAAATAGTTTTTATAAAAGTAAGATATTATTGACGTTTATAATGATTATTATTTATAATATTTTAATTAAATAAAATATTAGATACTTTTATATAGTATTCAATATTTTTAGGTCAACGTATTTCTTATATGGCATATAAAGTATGCAGAAAAAATCTAGTGTCAAGACCCTTCGTTCTCCGCTTACCTAACAGAGTGGCGGAACTCAACCATGTGCCTTCTCATACCACAAAGGCAAAATGAAAATAATTAAAATATAATAGTTACTTCGAGCGGGGATCGAACCCATAGCCAATCACGTTTACATTCAGACGCTATCCCACTTCACCACGATATACTCGTACCTACCTATATTTGTTAAATTTCCCACAATTTATGACGTCAGTAATTTTTGTGCCTAAATACAACTTCCGTTACTTATCATTTCTTCGTAATCATTCATGGACAACAGATGTTTTTAAATATGCTTTGTGCGCACCATTTTTGGCCTTCTGTATGATCTCTATATGTATTTATGTATCTAAGCTTACATACTGTCTTGTATTTCATAACACATTTAGTATCATGTATTTTTTCATTTTGGAATGAGAATGAATATGTTGAAATTGGTGTTTTTTAAACGATGACATGCATGCATGCAGTTACAATATACAATACACAAAAAACATATTTTTATACTATTTCTAGAATATGCGACTATAAATCTAAAAACATGCTTTTACTAAACTAGATATTTTCCATGAATCTACATAGCAATTAAATATCTGGAAAATTTGTTGAAGAGCCATCAAGATCTTATAGACCAGCTAAACTATAACAAACAACTAAATGCCGATTTTTTTTAATTATGCACCATAGTGGTCAGTTTTCGTTTAGAAATGAAAATCATTGAAGATTCGGGCCAACTCATTAGTTGCGGGTTTGACTCCAACTCGACGTAATAGTTATTTATAATCTGATTTTTTTTGATGATTTTCAACGTTTGAAATCGGCCCGAGACGGAGTGCCACTATTTCCTTTAGGTCTACTGAAAGAGAAAAGCATAGAACTGAAAAAAATACAATCATCTAGAACATTTGAAATCAAAAGACAAGAAAGTTACCTACTAAACGAACGCCATTTTAATTTTGGTTATGTTTTATTGTTAACATGTAATTGGTAAGGCAATAGGAAGTAGCATATCATAAAGTCCACGCAAATGAATGGATTAATACACACATTTCGCTGATTTAGTTGGTCCATCAGGCCATAAGTTATTGCCATAATTTAAAAAAAAGCAGAAAACTTTATAAAAACAAATTGCATATAATATTTAAATTGTGAATAGAATACTTCTAAAACACTCACAGGAGTTTTCTAAGTAAGAACAATTAAATTAGGATCGAATTGACTTTCGAACGTTTAAAATTCACGTAGCACTTCTATTTTATTAATGAGTAGAATAATTAATGTATATCACAAACACACGGTAAAAATAAACTTTTAGACGTGTACTTTGAAGAAAAGCATTAAAATTAACTTTCATCAATTTAAACGACTTTTGCTGAACCGGAAGCCGATTTAATTTCCATCCAGAATAAACATTTATTTTGTATAGGCATATGGCGTTCGTTTGTTTTTATATCGTAAAAAACAGACTGTCTGATTTTTAGTAAATCGATTTTTATGTAATATTTATGATGAGATATGTTTATTTAAAAGTGAATTAAATTAATATTTATATTCAATACATTAGCTTGGTTCGCCTTTTAGTTTTTTAGAAATCACTAGATTTAGATTATGACACCAGAGTTTAGAGAGTTCGTTAGTTCGGTCATAAGGACGGTTGCACACATTTATGAAATTAGCATAGTAGGCAAAGGGAGTGTTGAGGGTGAGGGGGAGAGGCGATTTTTGTACGATCTCCACCAGGGGAATAATTATGTTTAAATTATTTCTATTTCTCAGTTCTGGTTAGAAGCGCGGCGCGAAATTCCGCCTTTCAACACGCAATGTCTTGAATTTGGACGGAAAGTAGAGAATGGAGTTTCTTGACACTTATTTCTATGCGGGAAGATGTGTAAAGCTAATAAAAAACAAAAAAACATCCTTAAATTATATACTTGTTTTGGCTTTAAACAACTAAGAAGGATAAGAAAATTTATATTGACTTTTTATATTGATAATAATTTCGATTATAATAGGTATGGGCAATATACAAGCAATATTGGAATTGAAATAGCACTTCTGTGAAATTTTACTGTTTTGTCTGGGGACATAAGTTTTTCTTAAATTGATGTGATTGTAATTTACAAAATTAATTTCATAATAATATAACTGGGATATAGCAGTAAAAATATACTTTTATTATTCTAAAAAGTATAGTTACCACTTAGATACAAACGAGTGGCACGTGACAGCGTAGGACTGGAGGAACGGGCTGACGGAATGCTTGTGGGTTCGATTTCTACTGAAGGAATATAGTTTTTTAAATTATTTTTTTATTTCTTCATGCTTCAATAGTATGATAGTATATATAGTATTTCTAAATCTCGACAGCAAGACAAATTCAATTAAAAATGTTGGGTGGCTTAAAGAACATGCTTTAAAATAATTGTTCCTTTTAACCTGACGATCTTGGCAAAAGAACATCAGGTTGTTATTATGATAATATTAAATTATCTCCGAACAAGTGCTCATATTTTCAAGTAAATCGACTACAATATGCGTCACAAAATTATACTAAATACGTAATTAAATTTCTCAATTTTATAAAATTTAGACGTACTCAAGTACATACATATACTTATATATCAGCTTCCTGTTTTTTTCAGCATTTCCTACAAAGCAGGATACGAGAGAGCCTTTTGTTAAAATATTTAGTTCTCCACTTTCCGCCTAAATTACAGACATTGCATGTAGGGCGGCGTATCTCAACGCCGCCCTTTGTCTTACCAGAGCGTAGAATGATTAAATGTTATTTATTCATAAGTATAATCGATCATCTACATTACTAGCATTCACGTGTCCGAATTTATATCAATAATAATATTTTAATTTCCTATGAACACAGCGATTTCTAACACTTTTCCCTCGCTATAAGCACAATAGCGGAACTGCATATCTATAGCAGATATGCAGTTCTTACTTAATTATCGATATTTAGTTAGTACTTAAGTATTGATATTATTAACAAATTTGACACATTAAGTAATACATATTTCCCCGCTCTGGTACCTAAGGCGCGGCGTTGAGTTTTAAGGCTATTTGCTACACAAAACTGTCGCGCAATGTCTTATTTGTTTATTGTCGCGAAATTCGGGCGAAGAGTGAAAAACGGAGTGTCTTGACACTAGGTTTTCTCTGACTACCCTGCTATTGGGGAATAGTTGTGAAACTACTATAGCATTGTATTAATTATTCTGAACTAACATAAATATTGCTTTGAAAAAATGTAAAATTTGATGACATAAATATTATGAAAATTTAGGACAAGCAATAACCGACAGTGTAGTTTTTATCAAAACATAATTTCGATAAAAATGGCGCATTTTTGTACTATTATTTACATTACACACCTCTTTCCTGCAAACACTTCAACCATTTAGTTATGTTAGTACCCTAATTTAATTTGATAAGATATCCATTAATAATCTCTATATATATATATATATATATATATATCTATCAAATATTTTCAGCTAAAAAAGTAATACACAACAAAAATACAGATAAAACTGACAGAAAACTTACAAATAAACAAAATTTTTAAAATGTTATTCACACACTATAGAAAAAGTATATATATAAATTTGAGCACAGCGGGATCCGACCCCGCGTCTCTTGGACCTGTCCAAGCTCTCTGGCTAAGCCATGCGTTCTACATCCGGCTTCGTCGAAATTCTTATACGCTTATTACAATATATTTTTTTGTTACACATTTTCTAAAAATGTTAGTTATTTATATATTTTTTTATTCATAGGATTCATGTGTTATATAAATAACAAAACTGGGTCGAGTTTTGTGCACTGTTAGTAATAAATATTAGTGTTCTATCGTAAAACTAATAGTGCTATTTTTAAATATAAGGTGAAGAAAGCTTTCAGACATATTTATATATCCTAAAGTACTAAACTAAACGTGAGCCAGTAGATAAATGAGCTTTTAAATTATATGTAGCTTACTTTAGTTAGAAGTTTTAAACCATGGAATAATATCCTTCGTGTTTCTGCCAAAATAATTAAGTAGATATATTTGTTTAAACTAAATATTATTAGAAGACCAATTCTTTAAAAAAAAAAAAATAGTAAATCGTTGCTTTCATGGAACTCCTTAGAGCAAGGAAAAAGTAAATTTTAATTTCTCTAAACCATCGCATGTACATTATTACTAAGGCACGTCCGCTTCACGCTTTACAGCTACTTGATTTTTTACGCATAGCAGGATACTCACAGAGAACCTAGTGTCACGACACTCAGTTCTCCACGAAAAAGTTCTAAATAGTTTAGCTATTTATATATTAAATTATCTGTACTTAGGACGACATACACGATATCCTAGACATATATGTATATAATATATATTTATATCTATTTCCAGTATCGATTTTCGATTCATCGAGCTTCTAATTAAAACGATTCTTAAGAAGTGTCATTACGAAAAGGGAAGTAAAAGCCCTTTTCGTTAAAAGGGAAGTAAAATCTATAAATATTTAAACAACTGTCAGAAGAGCTGTAAATATTTTCTCACTTGAATACCGTAAATAAACCGTTAAAGCAGCTTTCTTTTGAACGTGTTTGTCACACCTTACGGCGAGAGGTTAAGGTCAGTATTTGTGACATGACGTCGTATATGTTATTATCATGAGTATGGTAATTGGCTACAGTGGCGCAGTGGGATACCGTCCGCCTGTATACGGCGATACTTGTGGGTTCGATTTCCATACAATTGAATGATTATGTTTAATTGTTTTTCATTTCTCCATTCATTAGTGATGATGATTTATGACGATTAAAGATTGTTTAGTATGTGTTTCAGAAGACGACCAATACTCTATAAAAAAAATATAAAAGAAATCTAAATATCATTTTTCCGTTTTGGTATGATAAAGCGCGTTGCGTTCCGCCAATCAATTCGGATTGTGACGATAAGTGGAAAACGGAGTGTCTTGACACTAGTTAATGTCTGCGTATCCTGCTTTATAGAAAAAGAGCGAAGCTGAGTATGGTTAAATTACATACATTTAAATGTTATGAAAAACTACTTGTTAACAAAATATTATTTTAACATATACCTACATTACATTGTGTAAAGTAATATGGCAGTAATGGAAAACTGTGTACCAATGAATTAGAAAAATGAGTTTATTTTATTAAAATCAACTTATTGTAGGCACTCTGTAAGGTCACCAATAAAAAAGTAGATATATATGCAGCAGAACTCTTATATTGATATAAGCTATTTTATAAAATATACAGTGTTTACATAAATCGATACAAATAAATAAAATTGCAGTGTCTGTTTGTCATATTAAAGTAGCCGCTGTTGACTAAATGAATATGTATGTATGTATACACGGCACATACTATACTAAATATTTTTTTTTATTTTTGCCTTTTTGTCTGTTTGTTCCGGAAATTTTGACGGAACATTCACTGTCATATAGCTGATATAATGAAGATTAACTTAGGTTACTTTTATTTTAGAATTCCACGTGGATGAAGTCACGGGCACAGCTAGTATAACAGAAAAAAAATTAAAATGTTAACCCTTTTACATTTTACAATATATTTTTCAAAACTTGTTTGATGTAGAGTTAAATCAATGTTTGACCAAGTTTTAGTATTTTAATAAATACTAATAATAAAAGTTTATCATTTAAACGAATTCTAAATAGAAAACTTTTAAATAATATATGCCTATATTGAAAAAAACATATGCTACTGTTATTTGTACTATGAATTAAACCAAAGCCGATATAGAACAATAAAATAAAGCTTCTTCTTCTACATGGCGCTAATCCCGGCCTAGCCAGGGTCTGCCTTCCTACTCAATCTCCTCCATTTTGCACGATCTTTGACATTCTCAGTATATTTCATCCTGCTTCACGACATCCAGCCATCGCTTCCCTGGGCGTCCGGGGGGTCGTGCTCTAGGGACAGTAGCTTGTTTCAGTATATTTATATTTTTTATTTATTTTTTTCCCAGTTGCATAGTGGCAGGCAATATAGATCTGATTATATATTATATATGCAAATTTCCTATCTGGAAGTAAAACACATTATTAAATTAATTAAATAACTTTTTCAGATAATTTTACGTAATTATGTAAAAGTCTCAGCTCATAAGGTAAACTATGCTTAGTTCATATAAACGTAGATAGCTAACTACATTTGTATACTTAATCCTATTAAATATTTCCACTTGGCAAGAAGCCGGTTCAAGTTAGTCACAGACGTTGTAAATTTTCTTCCTTAACAACAACTGCTACAGTGAAGATGCGTGAACATGGACTTGAAATTTATCTTTTTATTATTTTACTTTGCTTTTATTTACTTTTACATAAGCATATTGGACGATAGCCGGAGACTTTGGAAGACTTTGGTAATACATCATTCTATTCCCCATTTTCAGTGTAATAACAAAAATGCTGGCTGATAGGAGTCTCAATCACTTTGTCTAATTGGACTACAAATATATATATATATATATTGCTCAAATTATTTTTAAATGAGGAACCACTTAGCTACTACTGAACAGTGTCGTTTTCACTTTAATTTATACAGATTAAAAATTACTAGTTGTTGCCCATTGTGGCGCAGTGTGATAGCTGTAAACGCGATTGATTGAAGGTTCGGTTACCGTTCGAGGGAACGATCATATTAAAAAAAACATTTCTCCGGTTTGTAAGACAAAGCGCGGTGTTAAATACCTCAGCACGCAATGTCCCGATTACGAGTGGATAATGGAATAAAAACGGAGTGTATTGACACTAGACTACTCTGATTTGCGGTGAAAAACGTGAAGCTAAAACATATTACTAGTTGTTATCAATGCCTTTATATCCATGAAACCTAATCTTTTGACAAAGATAAAAAGTATCAGTCCGTCAGTTTATTATTAGAGCTGACATTTGAAATTAAACTGAACTATAATTCCATTACTGTTAGACCAGTACAATATACATTCCAACTCATGTGAAATGGAACAGATTCCCAATTTGGTTCATTAAATGAATTTATATACTTAATAAATTAAGTGGCAATTTCTCAATATCTTGAAACTTGTGTCACTATTTCAAAGCTGGAACTCAGTTGTAAATTCCATATAGGTTTTCACTTGGCAACGAGCCTACTAGTTAAGATGGTCTGCTTAAGGGGCTTTACAGGAATGGTAGACAGGCGGGGCAAATTTTATTAGGAAAATAGAATGTAGGCATGTTATATGAAAACGAATTTCTTCAAGTAATAACGTTAGTATATAAGTACTTTCAGATATAGTATTAGTATCTTATGAAACGAATAATATATACGCGATAGCATAAAGTTTGAAGTGGTGACCAATCTTCTCACCAATTTTATTTTTTAGACGCTGCTATTCCACCCATTTTATTGATATTGTTTGTTTAATCATTTAAAACATTTTGTATATCGCATACACAAATATTGTTGATATGTAACCCTTTTACCCAGTAAGTAACGACTGACAACTATTACTCGTACAGCAACCTGACTGCGTTTTTCTACTTCACACTTTTTCTCGAATAGCAGTGCAGACAGAGAAAACCCGGTGTCAAGAACCTCCGTTTTTAATTTCCTAATCCTATAATCCTAATCTGGGATCTCCGTCCTAAACCAAAACGGAGAAATAAAAATAATTTCCAGGCATATTTTTTTTAATTACTAAGAACTGCAAAAAGACTACAAAACTAGAAAAAGCGATGAGGCTAACTTCATGTAACGGTATGTATACATACATTTAATATAGCATCAATCAATTTGACTTGCTAAATACTGCATTAGGTCCCGCTTATAACACACAATACCTCAAAATGAGTACGGAAAAACGACAACAGTTTGATGCCTAGGTTATCTTTGCATATCCTGCTGCATACGAGAGACACTTCAAGAAATATAATTTTACTATATACAAGATTTTAATTTATGAAATATACACAAAAACATGCACTCAAATTATAAACAAAGTCTTATTAAATAAAATCTACATTTTAAGCATGGCATCTCATTTGCGGAACAAAAACCGCTATACTGTTCTTATTAAATGAATATAATGGCCAAATCTTAATATTACAACAAAAAATATTTTCCTGTTCGTATTTAATAACCGGATTTATTGGTAGGATTACTTAAGGCTATTATTGAATAAGCCAAGGAATACATACAAAAATGAATCAAACTAAAATCCGTAATACTTTGCCTTCCTGGTTCTCGACAAGGTTGTTTGATACCACTTTGCTAGATTGAAGTAGAAATGTTATACTTTCATTCTCGTTATTTTCCGCTCTTATAGAAATATTATATTATAAAATTATTCTAGCTGTACCCGCGTCTTCGGCCGCGTGGAAATTTCAAACTAAAAGTAGCCTAAGTTATCCCTAATTACATCTGCTATCTGCTAGTCTGCTATCCTCAACATACCGTACCGTCCAGCCGTTCCAAAGATTAGCCGGAACAAATAGACAGACAGGTAAAAATTAAAAAATATATATTTTAGCATATATAGTACCGTGTACACATACATATACATTAAGTAAAAAACGTATTTTTTAATATTACAAGCTAACATTTTATTTATTAGTATAGATAGAAAGCTGATGTTAACGATGTAATACAATCACTTTTCACCTTACAGTCAATGTAAGATTGAAAGGAAACAATTCAAGGCAACTATGCCTTGTCTTAAAATCTGTATGTTTCATATAAAAATATGTAAAATTTCATTAAAATAATTTTAACTATTGACCCTGTTGTCGACTTAAGTACGGGTTCCCTAACATACGCGTATGTAAACAGACGTGTCATAAAAATATTGTATGATTTCGGCATTTGCACTCTTTCTCTATATAAACCATAGTATGCCAAATTTCAAACTCGTCCGTCCGTGTAATTTTCGTACAAACGGTTAGAAAGTTTTTGCTTAACGTATTAACATATAGATCACTACAGCTTCTCGCTTTTCCTACATAGAAGGCTAGGCAGAGAAGCTAGTGTCAAGACACTTCGTTCTCCATTTTCCACCTAAATATGAATTATTCAATATAAAACGATATTATGATACGTGTAAAATGACATTGTGCTATATCTAGGGAACTTATATTTTTATATACTTTTTAATACTATAATTATATATTTTTTAACTATAGCTTAGGATTTTTTTTAATTCATTACAAATAGCAAATGCAATTTTATGCCTTACTATGAACTTAAGCTATTTCACGCTTTTGCCCGCATAGCCGGGTAGTCAGAGGGAACTGACTTCCACATTCTGCCCCAAATCTAGTGTCTGTCTAGTGACGGATTCAACATAATACATTTGAAATTAATACATTTATATCATATCGTACCTGTAAAACACCCTATTAAAATAATTTTTTAATTTCATTTATACACATCTTTGTAATAAATACAAATGACCAAAACATAACCTAGCTAATTGAATTACTGCAATCAATATACAAACATACGATAAATTCAAAGATTAACGTAACCGAGCACCATTCGCTTTTGTGTAACACAATTGATAAATCACTATTTAGTGGATGTATTAGGGTTGCCAATGACCGATGAACACTGTAATGTAGTGTTACAATATTATTTACTAGTTGTGCCCGTGACTTCGTCCGTGTGGAGTTCTAAATTAAAAGTATCATAAGTTACTCCTTATTACAACCGCTATCTGCCAGTGAAAGTCTCGTCAAATTCGGTCCAGCTGTTCCTGTTAGCTGGAACAAAAAGACAGATTAAAAATGGAAGAAATGTTATCTTGGTATATGCACCATCTGATACACATTTAGTAAAAAGCGGTTATTTTAATATTACAAACAGACAATCTGATTTTATTTATTTGTATAGATAACGCTTAATACAATAGCCAAATACGAATTATTAAGGCCATTTCATCATGGTGAAATGATACAGTGTTTTACTGTAAGCGCAATGGTTATAGGTTCGATTCCCATTCAAATGAATTATATTGTCAGTATTAAATATATATTTATTTGGCTGGTTTGGTAAATATAAGTGCGGGGTTAGGTTACGTGAAGAACGGAGTGTTTTATACTACTATTATACTTTTTTTATTATATGTGGTAAATGTTTGGGAATAAAATAATATGAAGGACAAAATAAGGAATAGAGAAAAAAAAATTACAGGTTTTTTCCTACATAGCAGTCAGAAAGAGCCTAGTGTCAAGACACTCCGTTCTTCAATTTTTGCCCGAAATCAAGGCATTGCTGTACCAAAGCGCGGTAATAAAAAGATTTTAAATATATTCATTCAATATTTTAAATTTTATAAAAATCGAACCCACAACCAGTGGCGTTTACAGTCGTGTTGTCTCTTAATTTATTTGACAGTGATGGAAATTATATATTGACTCTATTGCTGTTTGTCGTAGCGGTCAGAGCGCTTGGACGGTTTCCGAGAGGCGTGGGTTCGAATCCCGCTGCGTTCAAATTTTTATACGTTTTCTAATAATGTTTACCTACCTCATTTATCAACGAAATTTACACATTCACATACATCAGCTACTATTCAGTAATCACGATGTTTGTCTAAATTTAATTACTGTATTTATTACTGTATTACGTGATTTGACAATTTCTATTCAAAATCAATATCAAATACAATTTAGTTTCATTATTCACACGGTGTTAATCTACTTCACAATAGTTCAAGCACTCAATGGAACACTGTATACGATTTTCTCAACTGACGCTAATAGTGAATCCCATTAATGCTTTATTACTTCCGGTGAAGTTCCGCTTCCTGTGTCTAATTCAAATTCGAAACTAAAATTAGTCATAGAGGGAAATGTTTGTTTATTGTTTAATCGATTTGTCGATTACTAATTTATTAACCGATCTGAATCTATTTTTTTTTCGTCTAAAATGTACTTGCCTATATATATATACCTTTAAGGTATTATGTTTATTCAAAAATATGAGAGGCCACCGTGGCGAAGTGACAGCGTCTGTCTGTGCACACGTCTGGTTTAATAGCACAGCTCTGGTAAAAAGACAACATTTTTAAATTTGATAAATGAAAACATTTTTAATATACATACAGAATATAATTAAATATATCTGTTGTAAATGTATATGTTTTGAATCCATATATTATTTTGTAAGCGCCTACATAATTTTATTAGCAATTAACTATAATGTAGTATTGACAACTTTTGACTGAATTCTGCTTATGATGAAAAGAATGTTACATAACTTTGCCATCTCCAGTTTTATATGTTTTTTTAAATTTAATTATAGTAGAAATTAAAGAAAATGAGGACATTGTTAACTTAACTCTACGTCAAAATATTATTATTTTTAAACCAGAAAGATTATTCTTTAATAAGAAGATCAATCTTCCTTTTTTTAATTCACAAATTTACTGGTGGCATAGCTATAGAGAATAAAGTGACATGAACCGTCATTCTCTATACTCCATTTAAAAACAATACCAACTAAGTGACGCAATTCTGAATAATAAACCCTCTCTATTTAGAATATTTTATCGCCTCATCGAATGCCGTAATAATGTTATCACCGAAGTTTTGTCATAAATTATAAAATCAATAAGCTTAACTTGAATTGATTGTTTTATAAAAACACACACATATATATATAACATCTATATTTTAATATGTGAAAATACTTTTGGATCTCGTTTCAGGAAAATTTTGTCGACCGAGAAATATGTCATGTGGCATAGTTAAAGTTTTTATAGAGAAGAAATGTGCAGAAAGATTTCAAAAAAATAAAATTATGCATTAAATATACATTAATAAAATAAATATTACACACACTATGTGTTTGGCATACACTTTTCCATAATGTCAATACGGGATTACTAGATACTTTGTATAATTGCAGGAGGCATATCACAACAATAAATACCTTTTTCATTAAAAAGACCGTCGCCGCCTTTGATGTTCGGTCAGAAATTAAATTGGCTTGTCCTTAGTCCAATCTAAGTGTTATTACGAGCTATAAATTAATAAGGAGCCGTTGCTAAGTGACGCTTCTATTGACTGTAATTAACAATTTGTATTTTGTTTTGATCTATTTTTATTGAGAAATTTATTGCAACTTAAATTTATAACAACAAGCGGTTATCAGTAGCATTGTATGTTTTATTTAGGTCACAAAAATTAGGCACATGGGTTAATTGATAAATATCTAGATACACAATGCTTCATGCTCTATTGAATTGCGAGCTGAAAGTTTTTAGGAGAATAGCTATAACAAGTTGTCGTCTGCCTCTTTTACTTGAACTTTATGTCCCTTGACATGCCTACATGCATCTGCATGCGACTTGCATAGATAATTTCGCATGTAATGTGGCCATTGTGGCGCGTTGTGACAGCGATTTAAAACGATGGTTGTCGGTTCGATCCGAGTCGGAGGAATAATTATATTTAATTTATTTTCGTTCCTACGCTCTAGTGACAAGACAAAGCGAAAGTGGAAAACGGAGCGTCTCGACACTAGGTTCTCTCTCACTGCCCTGCTATGAGGGTGTAAAAGTGAATAAGTTAAAATTCCTCTTGTTTCCGTCTCGTAGATATTTCGAAATATACTAAATTTTGACTGTGTATTGTTTGTCATTAGCTCAATAAGTAATATAATAGTTTTATATAGCATATTGATATTAATTGAAGATTATAAATAAATTCGTTTAATATATATTAAAATTGTGCAAAATTCTATTCAAATAGAATGAATTATCTGTTGTTGTTTAACCAGACCGACGAAATAAAAAAAATAATAAAAAAATATAATTGTTTAGATTTCCCGTCGAAGGAAGTTCGAACCTGCGACAATAGAGTCACATCGTATAACAGTCAATTGCTTCCGAACTGTGCCACCATGGAATCTTAATATCATAAATAGATTAAAGGAAATAAAAAAAGTACATAATCATTATTAATAATAATAAGAATTTCGACATTAAACATAATAAAGCTACGTAAATTAAACGTACAAACGTAAGTAAACTTTGCAATAATAAATTTATAGAAGTTAAAGTTACAAATCTATAGACTTTAGTGAAAGCATTTCTGCGCTAGTTCCTTTAATACCAACTGAATCATAACTTTGCAGTTTATGTACTGTATTTAACATTAAATAGCTATTTATTATTAATATTTTTAAAGTGTTATTTACACATTTAGGATATGAAAATAATTTATAGAAAGGGTATAAATATTTGAACGCTATGGTATTCAAACGTGCTCCTCTCGGAAACCGTCCTACTCATCCGCTTTGATCGCTAAGCCATGCGTTCATAGCTATTTAATGTTCTCTTTTTGTTTTTTTTTGTTTTACATAATGTGGAAATGTGAATTCGAAAAAAGGTACTATTTTTTCGTGGCACAGTTGAAACATATCTGTTTACACACGATAGTTGTAGTTTTAAATTCTACTGACGCAAATATATATGTTTGCTTGAACTTCGAACCCCACTTAACTGGCTGGCTGCCTAGATTGCTCTATGTGCAACACCGGCCTGGTACGCCCTCACAAGTCACTCTTCCAGAAGTAAATTACAGGTGTTGCAGAATACCGCGCTTTGGTGCTTCAGTCAGGCTGTGTGGTTCGCAAGGAACTATCCATCGCGACCTCCATCATCCGCAGATATGCTACCAACATGGTACACTGCGCTTTCCAAGTTCCAATCCCTGAGCTACTGCCGCGGCCGCTGATCGCCTAAGCTGGACTTCCATCGCGTCGTCGAGGGTCTCACCCGATTGAGATGATCACACGTGCAGTCATTAGCTTTCGCGGGTTTGAATCCCGTTGCGTTCAAAGATTTTATACGTTACCTAAAAATGGTTTTCATATGAATATTTGATGCCATTTAATTTGACTAAGTATGATATGATTCCGCCTCTTAACTCTTTTTACGTGACTTTAAATACAAACATAATATATAAATAAATATATATATATGTATTAATCTTACAAAAATCAGTAACCTTTCGAATTTCAGTTTCAGTAAAAATAAATGCATTTACATAACATATGTAGCTGCACGCTGCAATGACATGCATGATATTTTACTTAGTCTTATATACGTAGGTACAATGAACTTGTAAAAAAAATTCAAAACTAGTTTTCTTATTACTTCTTACACAAAAAAAATGTTAGAAGCTATTAACTTTTGAATACAGTAACGTTCATGAAAGTTTCAAGAAAGTTGTGCGCTTAGTTGACCACACGGCCAAATACTAGAAACTTTTCAGCAACGGACAAAGACATGGGGATTAAACTGGGAGAAACTCGGTTAAAGTCCAATTTACTCGTTTATATATAACTGGTACAAGGTGCGGTACACCGTCATCTGAGCTTAATTTTATTTGTATGGATCGATTGAATTTAGTTGCAAGTATACTTAGATTTGCTCTTGAATGCATATTATGTTTTTTTATAGCCTATTGTCAAGACATTTCGTTCTCGTTTTTCCATCCGAAATCGAGACATTGTGTACAGAACTCAATGCACTTTATCTTACCAGAGTAAACAAATGGAGTAATAATTAAATATAGTAATTCCATTGAGTAGATATTGGACCCACAATGAATGGTGAGAATATAAAAAAATGTCATATTGACAGACAGAATGGGTCTTCTCTCTCCTCCTGGAAGCAGAGAGGAAACGGTGCCAGGGCTGAGCCCTATGACAGTAGCTCTCCACTCAATCCATAAATATGAACCGGTCCTCGAGGTGAAAGTACCCTATGAGGGGCTGGAGATGTGAGGCAAAAAAGGGGTCTCTCTCCTAGCTTTTGTTAGATGGAGCTATTGTTGAATGGGCGGTCTGCCCAGCCAGGAATATTTATAATTAAATTATTTAAACTTATTTTTCTGCCTTCATATTTTGTATTATAAGACAAATGTATAGACAAGTAATCTTTTAATTGATATAATCTTAAAGTTAGCGAGTAAGTAACATAGCAAGAGTTTTAACTTTCAGTAGTCCAAAGTCACAGATAGACTTAAACACGTCCACTTGTGACCAATGACTACTACAAAATGTTTGAAAAATCTAAAATGTATTTTTAAATACTCGATGATTACATAATCCCTGTGTCTATCAGACGTCGTCCTCAAAAGTAAATTTCCAAAAATATGTTACTTTTAAAGACACAAAATGTTTGGTTCAAATGCATATTATGATATTATATGCATGCCATGAATTTTTGATTCTAGGCGGAAAGTGGTGAACGGAATGCTATGACACTATATTCTCTGTGACAACTATGCTTGGAGAAAAAAAAAGAAAGCTGCTTATGCCATAATATATTAAAGAATTAACCAAACTTAATATTAAACTCAATTCTATATAAAAATGAATATCAAACAAACCAGCCAGCATCTAGGACGTCTACGTTTAACAATAGGATTCAGCTTGCAGAGTGGACTCAAGGAGTTTCTCGGTGCGAAATTTAATAAGCTTTATTAAACTTAGTTGAATGCTACTCGCTCACCAGTTATGCTCTATTGTAGTATAATATAATATAATATACAGTTTCGCACTAAAGGATTAGTAGTAGGTTGTAATTAAATTTTCAGTGTAAATAATTCACTGAACAGGAAGTCGTATAAAAATTAACGATGCGATAGCTTTTGTTACAAGGTTTCAAAGGTTTACATCCGTCCTATAATTGAAACTGCAGGTCGACCTATATGTGGCGCATTTTTGGATATTAGAACTTACTGCACAGTCAACTTTCATATTCTTTTTTCTATTCTAGAGATAATTACTACCATTATATGGTGTATAATAAATAATATTATATATATCTATTATAAATCCATTCATATGAATGGCAAAAGTTTTGTCTTATAAGACAAAAAAAAAAACAGTATACTGTTCACAAAATTCAAATCAAATTGCCTAGATTGTTGTTCTATTAACAAAAAAAATTAATAACGCACATGACAATATCTAGTTTAGAAGCTTTTATTATTGTACAAAATAATACAATTTAAAACGATTACAGCAAAACTTCTAGTCTAATGCATTAAGAATTCATTAATTTCCCCGTCTAATTCGCTAATTACACTATAAAGCAAGTTAGACTTTAGCCAAGCTCCAGTCAAGTTTAAGTCGTATCTTAGTTTATAGTAAACACGTAAGTTCCTAGAAGCTTGTATGTGGTCAGCATTCGACTTAGCTAAAAGTTCCTGAAAGCTTAATTACGATAAAAGTTAAAAGGGTTTTTGTATCTGAGCCTGTGGTTAAGAAAAGGTGAGTTTGAAGAAAAAATAGGTGTAAGCTGTGACTTTTTAAAAATGTTTGAAAATAATACGTGTAATTGCTTAGTTGTTTTTAGCTGCAATAGAAAAAAAAATCGTTAAATAATCTATGTAAATAAATTTATTTGAATATTATATAAATATTAGAGATGAAATTAAATGTATGAACGAATTCTGTTAATAACAACGATCTAACCCATTTGGCTTGTTTTTAGTAAAAAAAAAGGTTGATTTTGCGAAAGAAATATTTAAAAAATTATCTATAAAGAAAATGTTTGAGAAAGAAGATATCAAAGTCACCCCTACTATGTGTTTATAAATGTAATATCTTTATTTTTTTATATTTTATTTTTTTTATGTCATATACTAGTCCACAGATTTCCACTTGAATCCGAGACCTAATCTATTAAGTGGCCAGAACAATAAAATTAAATAATTTGATTCTCCCTTGAACCCACAACCATCGCGATATCAGTCAAAGCAGATGGCCTTATCCATTTTTTAAATGCTTAAAAAGGGTTCCTAATGTCATAGTATATAATTGTTCAGATGAAATTTAAATTACATAGCCTCTAATTACACTAATGTGTATAGTTTCGATCCCACATCTAATGGATTACTCACGTGAAACCTTCACATGTGATTAAGAAATTATCAAAGATCGATTGTCTTGTCGCTTCCCATCACACAAATATTATACATATTACTATACGTTAATGGTTGAATATCGTGAAGAGTGTTATCAAGAAAGTTGAAGATTATGAATCTACTCAATATATCTTATTTCAAAGTTATAATCGGCGTTTGTAATTATTGTATATACGTTTAGAAGTTATGGACGAAATAAACAAGTGTTGTAATATAAATGTAATAATTTCTCAGTTTGTTGGTTAATATATAGTAAGTTTTATTTGTTTATATTTTATTTGTATCTAAGATCACTTACTTGCAATAAAATGTGTTATTTACGTAGAAAATCGCATAATAAAATCGAAACTTAACATTTTTCACATTTTTTTAAATATCAATGTAATTAACACTTATGAAATTGGAAATTGAAAAACATATTTTTAGAAAGCGTACAAAAATTTGAACGCCCGCTGCGTGAAAACCGTGCAAGCGCTCTAACCGCAAAGCCATGCGTTCTACATTTAGCTGCGTCGAAATTCTTATACGCTTATTACAACTTATATTTGTTGTTAGCTTCTCTGTAGAGAGATTTTTACAAATTTCTGCTACCCAAAGATTATTCTACGAACAATCGTTTGGCAGGAGAGAATGCTATTTATCTTTTTTTTTATCTTATCATCTAAGAATATGTTTTTCAAAACTAAACATATATAAATGTAGTATTCGTCACCTGCAACTAACTTTATGAGTCTGGTCACATGATTTTCATAACTTTTGTAGTTTCTACTGAAAGTTAGGTAAGCAGGGGTTGAGTGTCAATGGACTTTCATTTTCAGTTCAAATTCGATAGATTGAGTATTGAATGGTGTAACTCAACGCCGTGGTTACAAAATCTCCACGGCGGCTTCTAAATTTTTAAAACTTTTACAATATTATTCTCTCATATCCTACGTTTTTACAGCAATAGCTTTACAATTTTTTTATTTTTTTTTAGGAATTTTAAGTCAAAGCACTCCATTCTACACTTTCTTATCTTTCCTTCTTACATCTATATAGTCGTAGACATTAATATGCATATATATAAAAACAATTACATATATATTATAAACTTCAGTAAGTTAAATGAAGTCCTTCTAATTCTGAGCCTCTATAGCAGAACAACGAAATGCTATTAGACATGATTCGTAATCAAGCAAAATATATATTATAATATGTCAGAAACTTTGTACTTTACAGTTGATTCGATTAAAACATTATTGGTAATTGTTTGAAATAAACATATTACCAATAATGTTTTATTTTGTTTTGTTTTCAAATTTTTATTTTTTAATTAGTAAATTGAATATAAAATCTACTATTTTTTTTTAAATTAAAACTTCAGTTTCATGAATATTGAAACTCAAAATGTTCTTAAAAATCAAAATGTACTCTTAAAGTTTGAATTATTGACACATTTATTTTCACGATTTCGATAAGGCAAAGTATAGATTTGGAATTATGTCCTCTATTAGTAAAATTTATATCTATACTTTTTCAGCATGCCGAAATTTGACTACTTCGGTACATCGGTATACTAAATATCCCGTCGAGAGACCTTCAAGAAAAAGGATATAAAGTTTTCCTCTATCTCCATCTTCTATCCCTTGTTCGTGTACTTACTGTGGTTAGTGCAGGTGATGGATAGTTTTTGTAATGTTGATGGCAAATATGTTTCGTGTCTGATGTAGACATGTGTAAAAAATCTTGTGTGTTGTGTGCTTGGTGCATTTGTCAAAGTGAATATCACGGGTTCTATGGAGAGTTTTATTTGTTGCTTCTTTATCCATTTAAATGAACCGTCTTTGTCTATATTAGCCTGTTCTAAGACTACTTTAGGCAACTGTCCATGTAGTTGAATGTTTCTCTATTTATCTTTCTGCCTTTTAACTGTAGCTTGTTTAATTTTCTTATTTGTATGTGTATTATTTTGCGGAAGTCGAAGCTCTTTTCTGTTTCTTGTATATTCTAAATTATATCCATAATATTATAATAATGTTACAATTATATAATATAATAATAATATATATTTTTAGAAAACATATTTTTAAAAACATTAAAATTTGAACGCAGCGGAATACCAACCCGCGCCTCTTGGACACCATCCAACCGCTGTGTCTGTTAAGCCATGAATTCCACATCGAAATTTTTATACGCTTATTACAACTTATTTTGTGTTATCAGCACCTGCGTAGAGAGATTTTTACAAATTTCTGCTACCCAGAGATTATTTTACGATCAATCATTTGACAAGGAAAATTACTTTTCATCACTAATTCAACTCAATTAGAACGCAGAGGGATTCGAACCTGCGCCTCTTGGGGCACCTTTAAAGCGTTCTTTATAAAGAGATCACTGCAGAGAAACGCAGCATTCAACGATTCTGGCGCAGATCCAAATAAAAAATTGCTTGCTTTTCAACCATATGCCAAAAAAGCATTTTAACATATTTCGGCCACACAAGCAGGAGCGATAATCTAATAGTAATTAGAAATACCATAGACAAAAATAGTGCGATACAAAAAAATAGTGTGCTTGACCGACCAAGTGCAATAATCGTCATCATCTAAACTTACCTTAATACCTTTGCTTGCAAGAGACGCACTAAACAAAAGCCGGTGGATACATATAATTGGTTTTAAATGCAACCCTGATGCTGATCACGATCCTCAGACATGAGGTTCTGACGGCGAGATTTATGTCAAACAATGAATGACATGTCATTAGTACATACTCCAGGAGATACCTAGTATGTTGTTAGACCTGTTAGTTTTTAGCCAGAAATTTCGATTGAATGGCCTATAAAACGTAAAATCCATCTCCTTCTCTTAGGAATTTTAAGGAGCTACACTCCCTAAATAACCTGCCAAATTCAGCTATCTACGCTCAATACTTTCTAATGAGCGTTATCTGTTAATTAAACAATTACTGCAAATTACATACAGATAATATGAAAGACCGGTAAAAGTACGCAATACTTCAGAGTTAGTTTCATTGTAAACGAGACATCAATTACACGGATTTCAAAGAAAACAAGTGAATGTTGAACAAAATTAATTTATTACAAAGTTTTCAACATATGTCTCAGTTGGTAAGTAATTAAAATATTGGCGCGATGCCCGCTCTTAACAAAATACAACGCGAGCACGCGACAAGCGACCGCTAAATAAATTCAAATGCACTCCTGTACTTTCTTTTAACAGTTTATTTACGGCTGACAACGTAAATTGAAGCGTACATAGTGTACCTTTGTGACTGTGACTGGTGGTCGTGGTTTTGCCAAAGACTTATGTTACTTTTATTCTAAGTTTAACAAAATTGGTTATGTAAGTTTTTATTATATTATTATCCAATAATATTATCATAAATACATAACAGACATATTTAGAAAACGTATAAAAATTTGAAACCAGCGGGATTTGAACCTGCGCCTATTGAAAACCGTTCAAGCGCTCTGACCGCTAAGCCATGCGTCCCACCTCCAGCTACGTTGAAATTCTTATCCTGCTGCGTTCAAATTTTTATACGTTTTCTAAATAAGTCTTTTTCAATTTCCTAAGTGTGGGAATAACACTTTAAAAAATGTTAACCAAATAAATACATATCATCTAAAGACAGTGAGTTTAGAAATATGGCTAATTAGTCAACGTCTGTAAGAATTAAATAAGTAGTAAGTGATAAATTTACATAGGTTATTTAATTTTATAAAGATGTATAAATATATATGATTATAGACTGAGCCATGACAGCTACTGGATATCCTTTAAATAAGCTTAAGTACTGCATGAAAATAGTACACAAAATATTACTCAATTTCATTGTCATAAAAAAAGAATTAATAATTTTGAATTGAGACTATTATTAACCGTATTAAGCGCGTATATTTATAATTTTCGAAAATACAATTTAGAAACCCGACGTTTCGAACACTTTACAGTAGTTCGTGGTAGACTGAAGTGGCATTCGTCTGTCAGTTGATACAGTTATTATATCAAATTACTGCCAACGAGTTCTTAGTTGTCTCGCGTACTGCTCTGGATTCTTGCAGAATGAGCTGACTGTATCTTTAATAGCTTCATTTCAAAATTCGTGTTGAAAATGATAAAAAGCAATAATAATAACAAATAAATATCAAACATGTACATACAATTATTGTGACTTGATTATGAAAGTTACATTTAATTTAAGACAGAAGTATATTATAAATTTAAAATGAAAATTGCACAAATAAGAAAAATTCTCTAGTAAAGTTGAAAAAGCTAAATATTCCTATCGCTTAATAAAGTCGTTGAATCATTACAAAATTGTCTGCTTATTTTAGAAGATGTCTTAAGTTTATTTATATATGGATTTATTATAACTTTATTCCCATGATGTATGTAGGAGTTAAAATTTAAGAACAAGTCTTTAATTATTGGTTCATAATACAGATATATTATATATTGTATATAATAAATAAGTGAATACTTTCAATAGACTTTAAGTTAATATAACATTAAACAATAATACACGGAGTGTCTTGACACTAGCTTCTATCTCATTATTTTGCTATTAAAAAAACCGTAAAGTATTATTAACGTAACTATTACTAATACATTAATTATAATCAGTTAATATTAGTGAAAACATTTTATTACTTTATCTTCACGCACTATTCTCAGATCTGGAGAAGCAGAACGAATCTACTCATAGTATTAATATATAGCTCCATTCCGCTGACGCAATGCCGTACTTCAATAAACCTAGGAAGCAAAAAATATTCACTGAGCCAAAATTTAATCAGGTCCATTGTATACAATCAAATTCATAAATTTTACCGATATGTAACGAAAATTTCTTGTTAATATTATATTGTATATAATAATTTCCAGAAATTTTAGATATTTATTATCAAGACTCTAGATATATTTATTACAATTTTTCTAAAAGATTGTATGAATTTTTTTATTATCAATTTTGCGAAAACCCAAAACGAGCTAGCTAGACATTTTGCTAATTGACATGAAAATGTCAACTGATGTATTAAACGCTAGTTAATGAGCGCCTACTTTATGTTTGAAACTAACTTTAATAGTACCCTTTGAAAAGTTAATTACTTCTCTGTAATTCACATAAAAGGCTTAAATTTCAATGAATAGAGTTGAATAGATATCGTCGGTGTTAGAAGAAATGATTAAACGACACCGTCGTTTTTCCATCAATTAATTGTACTGGGTGTAAAGACATTTATGATTAATTCATGTCTTGTATTGATTTATTAATGATGTCGATTTCATAAGAAAGTAAGAAAATCTTGTGTATATATCACACATAACATAAGAACTTATCAACTTTAATATTGATTTAATTTTGTAGAGAGGTCATCGTGTTTGGTTGTTGGTTCAATTTCCAGTCTTAGAAATGGCTATATTTTAAAAAAAACATTCTGGTACTTAAAGCGCGGCGTTGAGTTTTGCCATTTACTGGTCTTGATTTTGGGCGGCAAGTGGAGAACACAGTTCTATCTGACTGCTAGGTGGAAAAAAGCGTGTAACTGTAAAAAAAATATTACTTTTTAGGAAATTGGGAAGAAAAATGTTTTTTTATTTTTATTCAGGTCTGCTTTGCTAGAGAAAACCAATGAACTAAACAAATACGTATAGTAATTGTATTATTATTCTTATTGAACGTATAGCTTTGAATACGTTTGCGTTTGCATGCAGCAATGTAGGTTTTAAGTATACAAGTATTTATATACACAATTTCCATATCTGAGGCCATCGCGGAGTTCGGATCGCGGATTAATTTCCAGAACTCTACAAGCAATGTTTTGCCACTTCGTTCTGAATTTTGAAACTGAAAAAATAATTAAATATATTAACAATGATCTGTATATAACACGTTTAATTTTCACAAATCATTATTATTTGTTAACAAAAACAAACACCAGTCAATTTGTATGATTATCCCCCTAATTAAGATGTTACACAGCACTCGGATCCGTTTAGTCGGCTTTACAACTCGTTACACAATAAAGTAAACTGGACTTTAGCTGAGTTTTCCCCGAGTTTATTCTCTATTGGCATTCAGTTGTACTCAGCCAGTATAAACTTTTCTACACGTTAAGATACAGGTTCTGTGATGAAAGGATAGAGAAGAACTTTTTATTGCAGATTCATGCTTTTTGTTTTTGCCGTACATCCCGTATTCTGAATATCTGACTACCCAGACTATCTAACCTCCCATTCGACACTTGCCGTCCGAAATCAAGTCATTGAGTGTTGGGTGCCGGAACGCTGCGCTTTGGCTTAGGTACCGGAGCGGAGAAATGAAAATATTGTCAAATATAATTATTCCTCCAAGCGGGAATCGACTCCAGACTCCACAACCAATCTCGTTTCAGATGCAGTATAATTGTATTATTTTGATTGATCATTTAACGCAAATTTTAGAAACTGAATTAATTAAATGTTTAAAAATGTTTTATTTTCTTAATTTCTTGAAAGAATAAATAGTAATATTATGATTAATGTACAAAAAAAATCTGTAGCGAAACTCAACGCCACGCTTCATGTTAGCCGAGCAAGGATATGAAAATAATTTAAATATAATAATTCCTTCGAGCGGGGGTCGAACCCACAATCATTGCGTTTATAGTTAAACTCTGTCTTGCTGCAATCGGATTGCTACAATTAACATATTTTTAGAAAAAACTCATTTTTAGAAAACGAATAAAAGTTTGAACGCAGCGTGATTTGAACCCGCGCCTCTTTGAAACCGTCCAAGCGCTCTGACCGTTAAGCCTTGCGTTCTACATCCGGCGACGTAAAAAAATCTTATACTCTTATTACAACTTATAATTTCCTAAGTGTGTGAATAACACTTCAAAATAACACTTAAAGATTGCTACGATTCATAAAAATAACTGTTCAGAATGGAGACCGTTAACATACTATTTTTACGTTTTTACAGAATTCTATACATAACATATGAAAAAGTTAGATACCTAATTTAAATATAACCAAAGCTCGCTCGCTGGCTATAATTTTACACCGGCCTGGTTTCTGGTTCTCTCAAAACTAGTAAAGTCCATTACCAGAATCCATCCATGTTTTATATTGACTGAGAGATTTATAAATTACTAGCGGCCCCCTCGCGGCTTCGCCTGCGTAAACCACATGAACTATTTTGTTTTTTAGACCTCCCGCGTTATTATTTAAATAACAAACTTTTGCTTAAATTGATTATTTAAATGGCTGTTACTTTTTTTATTTATGAATCATTTGAAATTAAATAGGCACTTAATATTAAGGGAAGTTTGCCATAATACAATAGTCAAAACTGAAACAGTTTCTGATTGGATCAGTTAAGCCGTTTATGAGGTTAGTGCAGAAACGCACAGACAAACAGAAAAAAATAATTGAACATCATTGGTTTAGGTTCTATTTTATTCTATATTCTATTGATAAAAGCCACCAATAATATATTTTTTTCATAAATCTTCCATGTACAGACAGCGATCAATCAAATCAGCGAATGTTAGTTATTTTAGCTCATTTTGTATTTAACTTTAGTAAATATTAAATTTCTCTAGTGACTGGGCAGAGAGAGATTAAGGGGATTAAATTGTTGAGTTCATGTCAGATCTAAGAGTCTTTGGGGTAACTGGTGTATACAGACTTCAGGTCCCCCGCCCTACAGAGTGTTTGTATTTAAGAATTGGTACATGAAAATGGAAGAAGCTGATGTGTACTGTAACTGTAAAACTTTTCATCTTGATTATACTGACAAAAAGTGTTTGCAAGTTATTGCGTTTTTATAATTTCTGCATGAATTATCAATAGCATAACCTGTATAAAAAATATAATTTTTATTTCTCCGCTATTTCTCCGCTCTGGTTACATGACGGTACGGTGGCGGTGTAGGGTTCCGCCACTCAACACGCAATGTCTCAGATTCGGGCGGGAAGTGAAGAACTGCGTCTTAATACTAGATTCTCTCTGCTAATGCTACTAAGAGGGAAAAAGCTTGACCCTGAAAAGAAAACAAAATTATTTCCAAATCTTGTAATACAACATATATTGTAATACAAGCATCTACCTAGTCATAAGCCAAATCTGCAGAAAATACCGTAATGATTATAAATCTGCATGACTTTACAGACTTTGAATTTCGCATAATTTTTTAAATTCAGTCATATTGGTAATTAAAAACATGTTTCATTAAATGTTTTGATTAACTCTTATATTATAGACTTTTAATATTTTTTTAAGAACAGAAAGTCTTGACACTAGGTTGTCTTCAAATGGAGGAGTTTTCATGAAACGGCCAGAAAAAAAAACATTAATTAGTAAGTTAAATTGGTTGCTATCGAAACCATATCGCATATCAATTTGAATACTATATATTCAATTTCTATGTAACTTAGACAAAATTTTAAAGCTGACGTGCGAGTCCATTTATGCAACGTATCAAATATTCATGAAATTTTCCAACCAGATAGCAGTTTCTAGTAATTTATGCGAAAAATTAAAATCTATTTGGTTGGATGGATTTTAATATTAATATTTAAAAATCCTATAAAGTTATCAAGGATTTGTGGTATTTATTACCATTCTAATATATAGGATCTTTTTATTTAACATGCGATACATGCATGTTTTTATATAATGCATATTTACACGCATATGCGTACGTTCACGTGTATGCATGCACTTTCATTTTCGCGTAACTATGTATAAGTGTATGCATGCGAATATTATACCTAAAATGTAATTTGGATTTTTTCTACATTTCATATCTATTATAATCTTTTTGCGTAGTTTGCCAATATACCATAAATAAAAAAAAAACATTTTGAATTATAATTAATTATTAAAAATAAGCAGGACATCATAATATGCTTATACAATTAACATAATTTGAGGCCATCGGGACGCAGTGGACTGTAATCTCGGTTGGTTTTGAGTTCAGTTTCCACTCGTGGGAATGATTATATTTTAATTATATTCATATCTCCGCTCAGATGAACAAAATATGAGTTCCGAGAGTCGACTTGTGATATCTCGAATTTGGGCAGGGCGCGGAGAACGAAGTGTCTTGAACTACTACTTGACTACACTGCTATGCAGGAAAATAACTGAAGATGAAAAAATATTGCAGTATTTTATACTACATATTAATTTGCATTCTCGTATAGCAAATTAAAAGTTTTTATATTTTACAATGTAAGTAAAAAAACGAGTTACATTGATATACAATTTTAATAACTAAAAGTAATATTCTAAAAGGGTTTCGATGTAGTGCACTTGCAGCTACTCGGACTTTACAATAACTATGCTGGAATGCAAAATATAGCTTTGTATTGCATTTTATTTCATATTAATATAGATAATTTATTCAATGCTTACGTTTATTCTAGTTACATACATACATATGTTATTATATTGGCTTCTTTGAAAACCATTTTGTTTTTAATATCCTATGCTCATTAGTAAACAAAAAAAAATGTTCAAAATAATATTATTTACATTAGAATAATATTATATAAGAATAATAATATATATAATATTAGGTTTTATCATTTTATCGCACTAGTAAAACAAAGCTCAGCATCGTGTTCCGCCACTTCACACGTAATGTCTCGAATCCGGGTACAAATGTAGTAATCAAATGTCTTGACTTGGTTCTTTCTACCCTGTTGATAACTAAAAACGGTATAATCCTGCTCTTTTACTTATCTTTTTAGTTATATTTTTATATCTCTCTTTTTAGTTATATTCTTATATGTTTTAAAACATATTGTACCCAGCAACACGTTATGTTTCTAATATCCACGCTACATCTCACTGGATCTCCACGACGACGATGGATGGATGGACGACGTCCGATTCTAAGATTCCTGCATCCAGCGGCTTCCGTCAACCTTGAGCTGATCGTCGGTCTACCTGGTAGAGTATTTTCTGAGCTGGTTCCTGATCACCACTCGAGAACCTTTCCTACCCAACAATAATTATAACACCTATACAAATATTTAATTTACTCTATCTCGAAATCGAAATTTCAACTAATACCAATATAAAATGAAAATTTAATTATGAATGTAAATTTGAAGGTCCCTATTTTATGACATAATATCATGTAAATTATTGCAACACACGTTCAACTAATTTGCGCTATAAATTTGTAGATACTTAGATAGCCCGTTTACTTAGTTTGGCTTAAAAGAGATATATTATGTGTTGGAAGCAATATCTGGTCTTAGTGAAACATTTAATTAAATTGTAATGGCTTTGTGATAGAACCGTGAAATTAGTTTTGTTATTTTAGAACTGGATTTGAATGTCAGTTTGACTGATTTACTGTTACTTAAATTTATAAATTATATTAATTTATATTTTTCACTTATAACAAGGTGTGATACCTTAAACTTGTGCACTTTGGATTTGGATGTACATTGTAATGTGTTTTGTAATTATTATTAAATAACAAGGGAGTTGTGAATGCTTGACCAGCCTTGAGAGTGAAGGTGTCTCTATACGCTTCACGCCAGAGATAAGAGTCAAGACACTTCGTTCTCCACTTTCAGAACTTAACGCTCAGCTTTGCTAGGCACCAGAGCATTAAAAATGAAATAAACTACTATACCTATTATCAAAATATACATCAACATGAGTAAAAGTATTTCATTAGTTTGTCGGAGCTAGAAAGACAAAGCACCGCCAAATCTGCTGGCCGAAAAAAGCTGAACACTCTACGTGAACGAGAAAAAATGAGATATTCCAGATAATAGTTGCAAGTAACAATTATTATAACGTACATATTAATACGTGAAGCAAAAACGTTGTACCCCTTTTTTTCATGAAAATAATTCAGATTAAGCAATATGAAATTATGCTTAAAATATATATTTAAAAAATGCATAATAAATATATTAACCTAATAAAATAAAATGTAACACGCTGCCCTATATTTGACATACACGTCTGTATAAAGTGACTTACAGTTTGATTAGGCAGTGTATGGTTTCGAGTCAGAGGGCTACTAATACTGCTAAATCTACGTCTAGAAACACTTTATGTTTGGCTCATGTTAATTTTCAGCAAAACTCATAATATTCTATATTATTGCATAATTCGTCAAATTAAAATGCTTTCTTTGAATAGATCGTTTCAAATTGTCACTACAACGTCTCGCTAAATATTTTACTACGTTCATCAAATTTTTTTGCCGGTCCCAAATGAAATACGTCAGGCCAGGGCATTGTGAAATTCATGAAACTACAAGGTCTCACTTCCAATATTGTCTTTGAAGTGGCCGTGTTTTGGAACAAATAGAGCTTATCTATATTGCTTTGTTTTTAAGATCGTAACATGTATTCGGAACCTATTAATATACTTTTTTATGCTAAAATATATTAATTAATATAATAAATTAATTAATTACATAAATTAAAGTGTATTTACCAGACTACGCCTTATGCATATGGAGAGCTTTGTAATATAATTTGAGTCTTAATTTCAAACATGTAAATTGACAAATAAATAATTTTTTAACATTTTAAAGTGTTATTCACACACTTAGGAAAGTGAAATATTTTTGTCCCAAATGATTGTTCGTAAAATAATCAATGGATAGCAGAAAATTGGAAAAATCACTCTACAGAGATTGCTCACAACAAAAATAAGTTGTAATAAAAGAGTATAAGAATTTCGTCGTAGCCGAATGTAGAACGAATGGGTTTGCATTCGGTCAAAGCGCTTGGACGGTTTCCAAGAGACGCGGGTTCGAATACCGCTGCATTCAAATTTTTATATGTTTTCTAAAAATGTTTTTAGGACTATATATCATCCCCACCACCTAGATACATGGTTTGCATCTAACGTATCTTCTCAAGGTCATTCTTCCCCCGTACTCGCAGATTGTGGAATTATCTTCGTCCTGAGGTTTTCCTGAGTGCTACGTTTTGGGAGCTTTCAAGCGTCAAGTATAGATTCACCTTCACCATCAAGGCATATTTTGAATATACCAACCACGAAAACGTTATATGTATACCTAATGATGATATGATGCCAACGTTTCGTGGGACAGTGTTTTAATGTAAACATGTTTCTTGTAGGTTTGATTCCCATTTGGGGGAATGATTACATTAATTTCGCCACTCTGGTACACAAGGCACAGCGCGGCGTTTAGCCCAACATGCAATGTCTCAGTTGTCGTGCAGGAAGCTGAGAACGGAGTGTCTTAACACTAGGTTCTCTCTGACTATCCTGCTATGATGGTAATACGTGAAGCTGAAAAAAAAGATAATACATATTTCTCAGATTAGAATTCAAATACACTAGCAATGTGTTTAAATGTTCAATTTCATAAAAGGCGAAGCATGACTTGTTTTAATGATTAATTTACTATAATAATTGCCAGTTATTAAAGATTTTCTATCAACCTGAATTAAAGAAAGTCAAGAAGACGCTCAATACATAATCATATGTTAATAGAAAAATATATGTATATCGTAATAGAAAAAAAAGCTATAGAACCATAAATATATTTCTATGGTGTCTTACTGTCTGTCAGGGTTAAGCGTATGTGGAAATATATTCATGTAAAAACGCTCCTCTGTATAGGCGCTTCGTGTGCGACGACATGGCAATATAAATCGTGTAAGCGTCAGGCCAAATCAAAATGGATGTGTAAAATAAAATACGTACTATATTTTATTATATAAAGAACTATTTCGTTACAGGCTATGATATTTTGTGTCAAATACAAAATAAAAGTAGAAGTGCCTCTAGTGTCATAAATTTCGAATAGTTTGCTGAGAATAAGAATTATATTATTAAATAAGAATTATAGATTATATTTGGAGAACGGCTGCAGCTAACTTCTTTACTTACAAGATTTTTATTGTTTTGTGAAAAACTAATTTGTATCTATATCATGTCCAACATGTCCAGGCAATACTCTAGTATCTCATTCATTCCTCTAGTAATGTAATATAATTTTCATACATACAGGTATACAAATAAATTAAATAAGAGTGTCTGTTTGTAATATTAAAATAACCGCTTTTTACAAAATGCATATGTTTCTATAAACGGTATTTGCAATACCAAAATAACGTTCTTTTACATTTTTTCTGTCTGTTTGTTCTGGCTGATCGCTGGAACGGCTGGACAGATTTTGACGGGACTATCACTGGCAGATATCTTATGTAATAGGGAGTAACTTAGGGTACTTTTTTTTAGAATTCACATATGAAATCCGTCTAATTCATACTTCCATTTATAAAAAACAAATCATCTTGACTCAACATCATCAACATCAGAGCATCTGACTGAAATCGCGATTGGTTGTGAATTCGATTCACGGTGGAAAGACCATAATTTAATTGCTTTCATTTCTCCGCTCCAGTGACCAAGAAAAATCGCGGCATTTAGTTCCTCCACTCAACACACAATATCTCGAAGTCAGGCGGAAAGTGGAGATCGCAGTATATTTTAATACTCTCCGACGAGCTATGCAGGAAAAAGTGTGCAGCTATAAAAAAAACAAAACTACTTTTAACTCAACGTAATATAACCAACACGTAGCAAGGTTGGAGGAGAGAACCGAGTCAAGACACACCGTTTTCTACTTTCTACCCGATTTCAAGACATTGTGTGTTGGGTGGCATAGTTGAAGTCCACGTAGAAGATTATACAAATTTTCCAGAGTAAAAATAATTCCGTAAAAATATTTCATTAAAAAAATATACTTATAAGAAGGAAACAGGATTATTTAATAAACCATACACACTCGAACCCACAACTTAAGTCTAAAAAGCACAAAATTAAGATGCCAGTCCAATGGAAAATACTTACATAATGAAAATCCTGTCATGCGTTCTTATGATTATCTTTATAGTATCAATATATGTTTTTTGTCGTAAAATCGCTTTGCTTATCGAAAATAATCCTGGCTGGGTCAATTTTTATAGGAAGGTAACTATAGATACAATCGCTTTATGATAAAAATATACTTAAGCTGAAAGGTTTTGGGGTCCCATAGTTATTGAAACTTGTTTAATATGATTAAAATGCTTTTTTAAGAATGTCTCATTCGCTCGCTTACTCGAGTAGACAATTTTATTTTGTATATATTATTATTATTTTTTATTTAAGGGCTACGAAGACATGAGTTCATATTTTAGTGTTCAGAAATGATTAATTATATTTAGTTATTGGAATATTTTATAAACCGTGTACATAACATAATTTAATAGTAATTTATTTTTTAAGCTTCGCTCTTTTACCTATATTGCTGTATAGCAATACAGGTAAAAGGTTTCCCGTATGGGAAACAGCTAAAATAATCTAGTGTCTATACTGACACTACCTTCAGCCCGAGTACAAAACGTTGCGTATTGAGTTGCAGAACTCAACGCCGCGCTTGGTCTGGACACATCACACACACAGAATAATTATAAGAATTTAAATATAATCATTTTTCCTGTGTAAAATCGATACGTTGTCACACTGTCGCCGCACTAACAGTAAGTAAAATTTTATTAAGTAACCTTAGGTCTCCATACAAGCAGAAACGGAATAAGTTATAATATTCATTAAATTAAAAATATTGTATGTGTATAGCTTTATGATATATCTAATTTTTGCTATAAACTTAATGGATAAATTAATTTGTACAAGAAATTTTCTATAATATATATGTATATATGCATATCTATTCACGTTCATCTTGTTTGAGAACTCTTAAGACTAAATCGGAGACTGTTTTAATTGAAAATAGTCTATTATTATGGTTTCAATAACATATAGTATAACCTGGTATTAGAACCTAGTACTTAACAAGCTATTGCCAAGAAACCATTCATATCAGATTATCAACGTATAAAACTAATATATCATAGTAACAAAAAATATATAAAACTGTTCACTTGATTGATAAGATTTACGTCATAAATCATCGGATAAAAAATAAGGATATATTGCATGATCGGACCTTGATCATGGCCGAGGGTAATAGATGTTCTACGCTGATAACAGTTATGTTTATTCTAAGAGGATTTACAGTTATAGAGTATAAATACCAAAATTTTATTTAATCATATGTAAGAGATAAAGAATGTCGTAATCATTTACTACGAAAATTTGAAATAATTATTCTAAATGTTATTGTTTAAGATCTAGGAAATCTTTATATTTTAAATCTAGAAACTCCAATAGACAGTTTCATTTCTTTTTTCATAGATTTTTCTTAAAGTACCTCCCATATGATAGCCGAGTAGGCAGAAAAATCGTAATTATTAGCTAACTTGCTTAGTGACTCAGATGAACCCAACACCGCGTTATGTCTAACTAGACCGAAATAACAGTATAGTAAATATAGATGTCACTTTGGAATGGTATTCGAACCAATAACCACTTACTCGATAAGATCATATAACAAAAATGTAACTGATCGCCGTCTGTATGGAAGACATATGAGAAAGGGTATTATTGGGATAAATTATCATCAATGTAATAGAACCCAAAACAGTTATTTTTTATTTTTCTTTTCTGTTTGTCTGTGCACTTGTGCACAGACAAAGAGAAACGGCCTAACCGATATTAATGCACTTCCAGACTATTTTATTTTGATATACTTCCCTTAACATTTTATCCTAAATAAAACGGTTAAAACAGTTTAAATTATAAATTTAAGCATAGTTTGTGTATTAAATGAGAACACGGGCGAAGGAAAAATGAAATAGTCGTTTTATCCAGGCAAAGCCGCGAGCGGATCGCTAGTCCCTAACACATTATCTCGGTTTCTCATAGTCACACAGCATTGAAGTGAAAAGTCAAATAATGACATTGCAGGTGACCTATATTACATTATAATGTTTCACAGAACAAAGAGTCTGTAAGCATCTTACAATATTTCTTTAAAAATGACTACAAATACAGCCGATATCACTCTTTATATAAAGGTCCATAGAAGTTATTTTCTTGTAAAATTCTGTAATGTACAAGTCAACATTTGTAAAACAATCTATATGGTATCGTATTAACCAGGGATTTGTCCAATTACTACTCGTTCTAGTTTCATGGCCTATTGTTACATGTATATTTTTCTTTTAGTACAAGAGTATGGAAAAATACGTGTAGTTTATGTAACTAAATATAAAAATTGTGTTATTTAATTTATTATTTATTTTAATTAGTTCACAACACCTGGTATAAAGAAATATAAGAATATATTCGATGAAGTTCCTAATGACGAGTTTGAGCGCGGCGTTGAGCTCCGCCACTAAGCACGCGTTTTGAGTCGCGGAACTCAACGTCGCCCTTTTTTTAGTCAGCTAGAGCGGAGAAATCGAACCCACAGCCAGCCGCAGTTACAGTGCTGTCCCACTGCGCCACGATAGCCTATAACTATTTGTAATAATAAAATATTAAATTCTACGCGATTACTAAGAAACAATGGTAAGAATAATATATGGTATGGTTGTAGACAATCAGCCAAGTTGCAACTGTGGTCAAGACAGACGCTTTGTAGTTGTAATCAATACGTTAACAAGAATAACTTTAGAAATGAGGCCATTGTGGTGTAGTGGGACAGTTTCAGATTTTAAGTGCGATAGTTGTGGGTTCAATTCCCACTAGGGAGAATGATTACATTTAAATCACTAATTTAATTATCTTTAACATTTTTTAAAGTGTTATTCACACACTTAGGAAATTGAAAATCATATTTTAAAAAAATGACAAACATACTGAACACAGCGCGATTTGAACCCGCACATCTTGGAAACCGTCCAAGCGCTCTGGCCGCTAAGCAATGCGTTCTACAAAAAGTAGATTATTTATTTATTTCACTTCGTCGCTTTGGTAAGACAAAGCGCGGCGTTTAACTCAATCACGCCGCAAAGTCTCGAAAACAAGAACTGAAAAATATACGTCATTGTCTTGACATTTCAATTAATAATAAATATTTAATTAATACATTTTCATTAATTTCTTTCTTTTCACATAATGGGACGGTACGAGGTAAAGGAAGCAAATACACTTGTTAAGAGGCTTTCACCGTCGAGCTTTAATTGACAGCTTTATCAATAAAGTAAAATAATAATGTATACTAAAAATATTAATCAGTAGCGTCTCAATAATATATTTTTTAAATCTTTATTACATTAATATATGAAAGAAAAACTCTAACGCCCTTTTTATGTCGACCTAGGATGAAATTTGGCATAGTAAAAGTTTGATTGGAGAAAGAGTGGTGTATTCCAATATTTTTCATAATAATACATTAAATTAATAATTTATGTGTGTTGAAATACTTTTATTTAAAATGACATGCACGTATAAAAAGTGCATAAGAATATCGACGTAAATGGATCAATAACGTATGGCTTAGCGGTCAGAGCGTTTGGACGATTTCCAAGAGGCGCGGGTTCGAGTTCCGCTACGTTCAAATTTCTATACGTTTTCTAAAAATCTTTGACGTACACGTCTCTACGGCAAAAACGCGTAATGTGGTAGCCGGTGGTAGCTTTATGTTTATTATAAAGACCTGGCAAAAGTCTATTTAAATAAACGATATATTTAATATTTTTCTTGCATTTTTTCTTTTAAAATAATATACGTATTGCTAATTTATCTACTAAACACTAAAGTGCTTATTTAATAGCACTTCAATTCATAAACTATTCAGATAAGTACTTGAACTGATTGTAGAAACAAGTTGAGGGTCGAGAGTGTTTTAAATAAATTTAGGTGCATTAATATTCATTGATTTTGATCTTAAAATTTTAACCGTTTTCAAGTTGGTATTTTCGTTTATTATTTCACGCTTGTTGCTCGTTTTGGACGGTACAGTTTAACTACGTATAAACTCTCGCTTGTTTTGCATAATTAGATAAGCGGTCCTACAGGAACAATGAGTAAGGTTGATCACTTATTATATTTAAGGTGTATTGAATATTCAGACTATTTCTAATGGACGTTTGGAATTGGTTTTATTTTTAGTTATATATTTTTATAGGATACTAGCGACCCGCTCGCTGCTTTGCCCGTGTGAATTATAGTTGGTATTTTTCTGGAAAGAAAATTTTACCTATGTTCATCCCAAGCTCCTCAAGTATCGCTATATAGACTTTTATCACAATCGGTTCAGTGGTTTGGCCGTGATGTAGTCACAGATAGACATACAGAGTTACAGACTTAGTATGGTTTTTTATAGTTTAGGTTATATATAGGATAGATAAGGCATGATTGATATAAATGATTTAAAAAAGTACTAAAAATGTTAAATGAAAATATCAAAGACGTCATCGTTGCATTGTTAGCATTAAGCCCATTTTCTGTGGTATTGTGGTTCCGAATCTTCTTCATGGGAAAGTTCATATAGGTATATTATGTGTGTAATATATCCTTCTATTCATAGGAATAGGAATATATAGATATTCCTTTCAGAATGGAACTCTCACGTCTACCACAACGTGTCGTGCTTGGTAAAATAGCAAATGAAATAGCAAGACATGTTGGGAGGCCATTGCTTAGGCCGAATTCGCAATTGACAACCACGGCTGGGAGCAACTTTGCTGGAGCTCGCCCAGAGTGGCGAAAATGCTTGTGGAGGGGCCGCAATTCTTGCGACGCATTATGGATTGAGGCACTCGCTAACAAGAGGTACAAAAGACATCTTGGAGGTTCAACCATGCACTCTAATATGTTCTGTTGTAGGGCCTGTGGTAGAGCATGTCGCTCACGCATCGGCTTTTACATATAGCAATGACGATGTCTCTCGGACAATACGCCATAAATCATCTGACATAGAAGGGGCCAATCAATATATCCTTTTCTTTTTAATAAAAGTGCTTACACCTGCAACATCACATACTACCTCCCTATACAGGCGGAAGTGACTAGTCTTCCGCCTTTGTGAGTTACTAAACTCACAAATTTAGTAGGTTTAGACCGATGATTTAAAAGCAAAACGTTGCTTTCACAATATTTGTAATACACATACACAATACATTTAAAATTTACTAATTACATCAAACCAAAAATAATTACTTTAAAATTTAGAATTTAGTAGCATTTAGATGCTATCGTGACAATTGAATGAGATAGATACTCTTATTTGATTAATGATTGACTAAACAAACAGTCCATTGCGAACAAAATAAATTTATTTGTTTCAGGGGTTAGGGGTTGAATAATATTTTCAGCTTGTCTCTTTAAGGGTACGAAGGACATGTTTGTTTATTTGTCCCAACGGCCTAAGTCTAAAAGGAACGGGGAATACTGTGATGGACATTTTGCTTTCTTTAATTGGACTAGAGTAATTTACGAATATTTGCATGGGACAAATAAAATTCAGGCTTAAAAATACAAAAAATACGGAATAAGGTTATTTTGTGTAGGTTTTTATATCCATCCACTAAGATATAATAGAGGTAAATGTGATATAATCAAGTAATTTTTTTCAAGTTCAGTGAGAAAATAACTCCTATATGATTATTTTGGATGGTCATCATATGACGTATAAGACAGTCTATAAGTCTAATGTCAGTCCCAGGGTCCCTTAAAAAAAAACAATTAATAATCATATTAAGAATACTGGATTGGATGGATAGTTCTATTAGATAGTTCGATTATTTTCTAACAATGAATTCATTTATCCGACCTTCCTTCCATCTGTCTTCTGCTTATTATCAAATCTATACATATAATAAAAATGTAACTGTACATTCAAGATATATGAAATTAAATATTATTGGGGGCATTTATTAATATAAACCCAAAACATTTCTGTTTATCTGTTTGTCTGTGCGTTTGTGCACGCTAATCTCAGAAACGGCTTAACCGATTTCAATACAGTTTTGACTATTATATTTTGGTACTTATCTTAACAAGTTCCCTTAACATTTATTGTATTTTTAATTTTAATTGGTTCGTAAATAAATAAGTTACAATCATTTAAATTACAAATTTAAGCAAAGTTTGTGAATTAAGTGGCAACGCGGGTGGGTAAAATAGTTTAATCGTGTAGTAAACTACACGATTGTAAACTACACGCAGGCGAAGCCGCAAACGGGTCGCAAGAATATAATATATTTTATACAGCATCACACCTTTTTCTTCACTCTTACTCTTCACTGAGAAAACGTATTGTAAAAACAATTTCTTTTTCATTTTCCAATTGAATTAGGGAATGTCTTGACCGGCAAGAAAAAAAACGGCCTAGTTAATGAGAGGTGAAATTCAACGCCACGTTTTTTATAATAAAAATAAATTTAAATATAAATTAATCTCTCAAGAGGAAATTGAACCAAAACAATCGCCTTTACAGTCAAATGCTGCCACTACGCCACAATGGCCTCACATATGTTAAGTTGTGGAAATAGCATAAAAATAAATAAGTGTGTGAAACTTTTTTAAGTATTTTAGTACATTACGTAGCATTTATATGATTCATTTCGGTTTAGCCAGCGTCTACTAGAGTTAATTGTGTGTACACTCATAGATGCGGTGAGGTCGTAATTGCGTCACGGTCCCTACATCTCCCTGTAGAAATCCACAGGGGAATGAATCATTGTCAAGTAATATTTTTAAGTTGAAGGAAATTACTACACATTTTGAAATGAAACTATTTTTAACCGGATTAATCGCGTATATTATTAGTATTCGAAAATACATTTTTGAACCCAATATTCTATTGGTATAATGAAATAATATTAAAACAATAAAATTCAATATAAATCACTAAAGCATTGTGCACAAATAACTGCTTTATTTACTATAAGTGTCATTTTGTAATATCTCATACACAAATCTTACATTGGTTTCGTGGTTATAAGTTATCGTGGAAAGGTATAAAAAGAAAGGTCTGCCTTTTCGGACAGTATATGGGCATATACAGTTTGAAAAGGCAAACTTCTACGTTTCTAGTTGAGGATTCGTTCCCCACATTCTTCCCTCCATGATAAATTGTGTCACTTGGCATGTAATTTTTCGAAATGAAGTGAAAAATAAAGAACTGAAGAATTATTGACTTATTTACATATAGTTTATTACAATAAAAATGCACAAGAGATGGTCTTAACGCTACAAGCATTCTCCATTAAACACTTTTATTATATGGGAAATAAACGTGTAGGTAACAAGAAATGCTATGTCATAATACTATGATATGATTGCGGCTTTGTCCGCGTGAAATACACAACTCTAGCTTTTTACTATATAACTCTGCCAGTATAATATACAATGTGTCAACTATAAAAAATTATTACTAAATTAGATTAATCTAACCACAAAGAGGTTCGTAACTATAAAATAATCATAAGGAGTTTGATTATATTGAAATATTATTAAATAGCGCAATATATATTGTAGTGACTTAAATAATTAATGGCCGAAAAAGAATTATTAATAATAATTATTACGAAGGTTTTAAAATTAAACTAAAATTGCAATTCAAATATACCAGCTATCAGTATTCTTCAATAGAATCGCCTGGAGTATTTTTTAGAAAATTTGTTTTCGACTATCACTTAACACGATCGTCGTGATTTTTTTCTTGCTGGAACGTGTCGTCGAATTCTCTTGGTATTGCTCATTTTCCTTTTGTACTGTTATACTTTTCGTTTACATTTGCACTTCGTTGTCGCTCTTTTCTAGGCTGGTTTTATATATATTTTTCTCTTTCTTCCATCAATTCTTTTCTTTTGGTCTACCGATACGAACGAAATATATACGAAATAAATATACGAAATTATGTTTAAATTGGATAAAAACTGATTAAAATATAAAAGTATAAAAAAAATGCAAAACAATCATTTTTATGCGTTTGCGTTGTGCGTTTCTCTTCCCTTCACATTTAGTGTGTATTTTCATTTCAATCGGTTCGTAAATAAAAAAGTTACAAACATGTAAATTATAAATTTCAGCAAAGTTAGTGATTAAAGTGGGAATGCGGACGGACGAAAATACGTAATAGATTAGTCGTGTAGTTTACGCAGGCGAAGCTGCTAGCACATTAAAATCGCTTAAGCCATTTCTGAGATAAGCGTGCACAAACAAACAGTCAAACAGAGAAGAAAATTAAAACGTAATGTTTTGGGTTCTATTACATTGATAATAGCCTTAATTTTTTTTTCATGTATCTTCCATACACAGACAGCGATCAGTTACTTTTTTATATATGTGTATAGATATTTCTATATTAATATTTCCATTTCCCAAAAAGGAATTTTCGCGATTTTTAGTGAAACGTTAAATTTTATAACATACAAATACTTGAGACGAAAATTTAATATCATGCGATATCTATAAAAATGTATTTATAGTAAAAACGTTTTGTTATTCTTATTTGTGCAATTACGTTATAATATTTTTTAAAAGACTTAATTAGAACAGAAACCAGAAGAAAACAAAACTATTCTGCTTCAATTAGATGACAATACATAATTTTAATTTCTCACTATAATTTTAGAACTCCTATTGCCATGAGTATCACTTTTTAAGAGAGAGCACTCAATCCGTACCAGTACTTGTGTATGCACACTTAAAGTTTTTAAGGACCCACTTCACTTCACAAACACTTAAAGTACTTAGTATTAGTGTACACACAGTGTGAAGTTTTCATGGAAAACACGTCGCTAAGTTCCAGCCACCTGCACTGTCCTAAGGTAATTACACTTCCATATTACAATCAAGTCAGAAATTTTCAGCATACCCGATACATATACCATAATCTCATTTCTTACAATTTTTGTCTATCTTTCTGTTTATTTCGGTTAATCTCCGGAACGGCTGGACTGATTTTGACGGAACTTCCATTGGCAGATAGCCGATGTAATAAACTTCAACATCAGAAATGTAACTAAGGCTACTTTTATTTTAGAATTCCACGGGGACGAAATCGTGGGCACAGTTAGTTAAACTTGTGAATTTATACTTGTTTCAAATTTATGCCATGTACATATTTTATCATTTTACAAAAGTTTCTATATAAGGTTTCTATTAGTACAACAAATATTATCAGAAAATAATACGAAATGAAAGTGTAAATACTCACAACATCTAAATTTGTTGTTCGACGTAGCCATTTCAATAACTTTTGGAATTCGTGAATTTCCAACGTAACAGTTTTTCAGTGATTCCATTAACATTCCAAGAGTAACGGTCCATTCGGTTTGTCCGCTTGTGCGTCACAATTGTTTCGTTATTCAAGTCCGGATCGACTATTTGCGAATGAAAATTGAATTTACATTTTATCAAAAATACTACATGAAATAGACTTAAATTTTATACTATGAATTTTATTTAAAAGTATTGTGTTGGGACTACTCGGAGGAATGTTAATATATTAAATTTCTTTAAGATAAAGCGCGGTGTTGAGTTCCGTCAATCAACACGCAATGTCTCAAATCAGGCGGAAAGTGGATAACAGGGTATTATACTAGTTACTCTATGACCCTGCTGTTCAGGAAAAAGCGTGAAGCTATAAAATAATATATTAGTACATCGAAATTATGTAAAGGTTATCTTACATTTCTTATATTTTGTGAAACTATAAGCAACGGCTTTGGATTTAGATCTTACTTGTGGGAGCACTTACGTACACGTACATATTATGTGTATATAATAATATAGCTGGTTCGTACATTTTGTTAGATAGCGTAGTTCAAGAAGTTTACAAGAGAAACCGCAGAGTTGAGTTTCGCCACTTGACGTGCAATGTCTTTTTATTCGGAGAAAAAAGTAGAACGGAGTGCGTTGACACTATGTGCTCTTTGCCTACGTACTAAGCCGAAGAAGTGAAAGCGAAATGTGTTTCGATGAAATATCAACAAAATCAAAATCCCTACAATTTCATTAAAATATAGCCATTAGCACAGCAAAATTGACGTAGAAGCTGTGATAATAAACAACCTTAGTGTAATCGTTTTCCATTATCATGAAGCTTGATAAAGACAAGACCGGGCGATACCACAATTACTATAGAATAAATCTGAGAGCTACCATCTTAGCTCACATTTCTTAGCTCACATTTCTGAACGCCATTCGGAGGCCGAGCGCGTAGAACTAAATGCTTTCAGTAGTTTATACAGATACGTGATCTGAATTGGAGCTTTGTAGAAAGTTCTGGTAGCAATTAACGTGCCCTGCAAAGTCGAATGTTAATGTAATTAGAAGGTAACAAATTATTACCGTTATCTTGTTAATTTTATTAATGTTTGCACATACGCTTGAATTGCTTTTGTCTAAGCGGGTTTTGGTTATTGGGTTTTTGTTCGACATTCAGTTTAGTTATGTCGTGTTGATTTGATTCTGAATGTAGGTTCAAATGACGATTTTAAATATTTATTTGTAGCTGTTTATTAGGTCGGGTATTGGAGTGTCTTGTTGCTTGTTTTCGCTCTGACTACCTTACTATGCGTGAACCGGTAATAAAAATTGTTTTTTGTTATTTTTAGCTTTTGTTACTTATTTTTTGGGGTAGACAGGCAGAGGCAGACAGGTTTTTAAAAGCTCCCTGCTCTATAATTTGATTTCAATATACAGTTTATTATATAATATTACGTAAAATTCTTTCATTTATCTTATTGCAGCTTCAGGTAAGTTGAGTTACACTACTTCCATACTGTATTGCTAGTCAGAAAATTGAAATATTCCATATATAAGCCGTTAAATGCCCATCGTTGACCTTTTTTACAATAATAATTATTATTGTGACTAATTTTCTTTATGAAATATTTATTTATTTACTGTCAAAATTAATCTTAGAAAATTGATTTTGAACTTAATACTACTTTACTCTGAAATTTATACCCTACCCTGTCTTACTAAATATTGTAGTCAATTGACATTATTGATATAGATTATATATGCTATTCTATGAAACATAGAAGTGGTTAGAATATTCACATCTGCATTGACGTTTGTAATTAATCAAATTACTAGATAGCGTTCAATATCAAAGGTAACGGTGACAGACGGACTATCATCGTAGCACTTGAAGCATTATAGTGCTATGCTTATATACCCAATATCGATATTGTGTTGCAATAATGCAATTGCTTAGTTACGTATCGTAAAATCTATGTAATAGTTACTCATAGTATAAAGAATTATTATTAAAACTCCAAAATCCACATGTAATACAGCTTGTCAAAAACATATTTTTTATATTCAATCGTATCGTAAGTTCAGCACCTTCTTATATGCAGCATTTTTAGCTTTACATCCTATACAAATTTATCAATTTTCATACTTTTTACATTACTTACAAATATTATATACACATCAATTAATTATGAATTCATTTAAATTCATTTTGTATGCATAATATTATTACTTCCTACAAGAGTTACGGGAAGTTAGTACCAACCAACAGTAAAGTAAACACGGATGTTAGATAGAAATAATTTATCCTTTCAAAATTCCGAACAAAATTAACTTACATCAATAAAATTCGATTCAAATAAATTAAATAGCAACTTCGTTTGCATAATGTAACTGGTTCACTGAGTATCTTAGCTTTTAACTTTGCACAAACAATTACTATGATAATATAAATTAAAAAGCCATGTAACGTTTTCATAAAATTTTTATACTAACATATAATATAATATATTTATTACAGTATCACGCTTTTTTCTGCATAGCAGGGAAATCAAAGAAAAACTAGTCTAAACACATTTGGTTCTCTATTTTATGCGCGACATCAAGAAATTGCGTGTTGAGTGGCGGAACTTTGTCATGAATCATTTCCCTAAATGGAAATTGAACATGTGTGTTCAATTATTTGTGACTAATCTAGTTTACTCTGCCTCACTGCGCCACAATGTCTTAGTTCACTAATATTTTATATCTTTTTCACTATTAGAAGCAGTATGTAATATCATTATATACTGCAAATGTATCTAAGATATGGCTTAGACCTTTCGTACACAATCCGCTAAATGCAAGGAAAAGTCCTGTAATACACTGTTCTACTCGTATATGACTTAGATAATTTGTTAAATATATTAGTATCATATCAGCACCGAATTAATATTACCGTATATAGTATTTTTTTTATTAATGTTGAAATTCCTAATAAAGCTTATTGCTTGATTTTAAAGAGACTAATAAAAAATAGATTTCATTTCATATTTTTCTCAGCCTTGGTAACACAAAGTGCAGCGTTGAGTCTCGCCATTTAACATGTAATTTCAATAAAAGTCGGAAAGTGGAGAACGGAGTGCATTGAGAAAAAAGCAGAAAAAGCTTTTAACTGCTATATAAAATAGAAAAGATTTTTTAGTTCACGTTTTATATATTGTACCTTAATTTTATATATATGCACATTTCTTATTAACGCGGTGAAATACAAGCGAGTTCTTCAGTACGGAACGTACCCGCTCCCGCAACTGATGACTGCTATTTGTTCAGTAAATGTTTCAGTGTAACAATTTGGTCACTGTCGTAAATAATTCTCTTTAATACTACTGTTTCTTGACTTCTATTGGGCGTGGGTTCGATTTCCATTCTATGAAATGATAAGATGCAAAAATTGGATTCGAACCCGCACCTGTTCGAAACTGTCCAAGCGCTCGGATCGCCAAGCTATGCGTTCTGGACGTTCTAGGACGGTTTCTGAGATACGCGGGCTCGAATCCCGCTGCTTTAAAATACTTATCGTCTTCTAAAAATATTTTTAATTTTCCTAAGTGTGTGAATAACACTTCAAAATGTTATAAAAATATGTAAAACCATGTTTCTAAATTTTTATTTTGTCAAAACGATAAATAACTTCTAAAAACCCATTCCAAGATATTTGGAAGTTATTTACCAAGAAAGGAAAGAGTTAAGAATTTGAAAGTATTAAAGCTTGAATGAAACTGTTCTAAAGTTATTGAAGCAATCAGATTGCGAAAATTCCTTTTAACATTAGCAGCATTCTTACGGAATCCAATCGCATTAAGGAGCCATTTAGCTTTATACTATAGATTTCTTAACACCTTTTGTCTTTCAACTGAATAAAATTTGATTAAAATACTATTTTTAATAGTATTATTTTGTATATCTTCTTAAGAGTGTAATCGTGCTAACAGCATATTAATAAAACTATTAGCAGATAAGATAATAGTTTTAATAAAAAACTATGGAATATGGAAAAACGGTCTAAACATTAAATTAGACAGTTTAATCTTTTTAACATTTTTAAAGTGTTATTCACAAAGTTAGGAAATTGATAAAGACATATTTATAAATTTCGCGGGTTCAAATCCCGCTGCGTTCAAATTTTTATACGTTTTCTTATATTTTTATACGTTTTCTTATAATAGTCAGAGATAATCTAGTGTCAATACTCTCCGTTCTCCATTTTTGGCATGAAATCTTTGCGTGTTGGGTGGCGGAAGTCAACGTCTCACTTTGTCTTGTTAATCAGAGCGGATAATGATTTTTATTTAAATAATCATTTCTCCGAGTGAGGATCGAATTTACAAATCGTCTTCGTATATACTTAAGATATTATTGCTAGAGCTTATTTAAGCAATAGCAATTTGGGTTCTATAGCCAAAATCTTAACATTCATTTAAGTAAAAAAAAGGAGAACGGAATGATAAAACACTAGATTATTTTTGCCTATCTCACATGCTAAAGAAAATGCACAAAAAATATCAACAAAATGCATAAAAATAACAGCTTTAACAGAGCTTTTTATGTCATAATTAAGTTTTAAATAAAAGCCTTAGATTTTAAGCTTGTTTAATCTCGAGATTACCATAGCATATTATATATTCTTGTCACATTTTCATAAATTTCCCTCAACCTTATACCGTGGTGTGTCAACGCGAAAAATGAATAGGACGAGATGAGCCTGTCAAAATTAAAGTGTATAATAAAACAATAACACGTCAAGAAAATTTAAATTTAGCGTACAGAATATTAATTTTAATTGACTCAGCAATGTTGCCATAACAATATATAAAGAACACCATTTATGAAACAAAGACAATGAACAAAAACTTTTTTTTTTTTTAAGATTTAATAAAATTAAAAATTGTGCCCATATGTTAAAAAAATAGGTATTAGGTTATGAGTGAAGTTATTATTTAATTTTATTAATTACTAGCTGATGCCGATTTGTTTGCGTGGATTTTGTGACATATTACTTCTATTTACCTGTGGACATTGAATTTAATAAAGAGAAAAACAAGCATTTCCTCCTCCCACTTGCTTCCAGTTCAATGATTTTAATTTGGTAACGGAAACTGCACACTACTAATCAAATTTTACTAGTGCGGAATTTGCAAAGCTCTTATAGGTCTTCATATTATAATACTTCATTAGATCATTTTTTTATATTTTAACAGGTAATGTTCATCATGCTGAACAACTTTTATTTATATGCATTTTCCTTATTTATTATAGTTTAGCTGGTACATTATGGTTCTATATCAGACGTTCCATTCTTCAAAATTAAATATACCATAAGTTCTGCTCAGGTCTATATGCTATAGAATCAATAAAAAAATTTTACCTTACTGTTCCATACCTTTGGAAGCAAAAATATGGCGTGCTTAAACTTTATATGGGAAAGCGTTGCCGCATTAGAATACTGTATTAAATTAATAAAACAAATACACAATGCTTTTGACATACACTTTTATAAAAAGTGGCATACATGTTGCTAAGGCGTACTTTACGCGTCAACGAATCTACTTGTGTATTTCAAATTATTATGTGGAAGCTTTAGATAAATCTGATTTTCTTCATACATGAAACATAAATAAGCGTGAAAAATACGGTTACACTCACAAGGGATCTAGAAACTAAGTACATATATAAAAAGCTTAAGCATTAATACATCCAAAGCCCGTTGTTATTTATTTTACAATGAAGTTAAGTAATCCAAGTGAAAAGTTATCCTAGATTAAAATACGACGGAAGTAAATAAACATGAATGTAGAATATATTTTTTATTTTATGTTGTTTATTTTATATAATACAGAAATTAAATTAAATGAAAACTTTTGCACCTTAAATACTTTTTTAAGTGTCACATACTTCGGATGATAAAAATTTAGAAAGGTATAAAAGGCATAAAAACTTACCGAAGCCGAATTTGAACCAGTAAGCTATTTATATATATATATATCAATCGATAATCGAGATACATTGTATATCATATTGTGCTTCACACAACTCTTTTTATATTAGCATCTTTGTAAATTCTGCTAGGTAATTTTTTTTATATACGTATAAAATATTCTGGGTCAGTTAACTTATATATGCTCATTTGGTATTGTTATTATCTTTATACATACAAGAATAGGAGTTCAATTTTAATACAAACGACGTAACTAACTAAAATACAAATAAGGTACTAGAAAAGTTTTCCATTTAACAGCAAACAGAGTTGAGTAACGTTTCACTAATATGCAGAATTCCGTGTAAAATAGGAAAATACCTAAAGATTAATAATAAATACGCATAGAACATTTATTATAAAAAAATCTACATTGATTGTTCAAATATCGATATATTGTGGAAATCGAAATAAGGGAATAGATATTGCGTATTTAATGTTATTAAGTAGCGGAACTCAACGCCGCGCTATGTCTTGTTACCAGAGAAATAAAAAAAAATAATATCGAGTGGAAATCGTGCCCACAACCATCGCGTACAGCCAGACGCTGTCAGACTCAGCGGTGGAAATGATTATCTATTCAAATTTGCTAATTAGGTAAAAAAAATGATCTATCATAAATTATAAATGTTTTTATAGATTAAGTAATGCATACAAGTAAAGTTAATTCATCGCAAAATATTCCTTTCTAGTAAATAAAACACTTCTAAAACATCCTAAAAGCAAATTTCCACTTTAAGTTAGAAAGCTTTTGAAGTAAAGATTACTCGAATTCATCATAATCTGACTAAAAAATCAGTTTAAACATCTTCACTCGCAGGTCAGTCTCGAGGGTAAGCTAGAAAATAAGTAAAAATAAAACCCCCCGTCCTCGACCGTCTCACAAGCAATCTATTTTCTTCAATATCAACTTTATTTGCACAGACAAAGTTCAATGTCGATACACGGGGTAGAAGTAAAAATATTTATATAGAAATAGCATAGCACCTGGATGGGGCATTTGGTTTCTTTTACGGCTTTACACTTTTTCCGGTATATCATAGTTAAAGAGAACCTAGTGTCAAGTTATTTTCTACTTTCGACTGAAAATCGAGACAGCGAGACATCGAGCGAGTTTTAAGTTGTGGCGGAATTTATAGGCCGCGCTTTATATTAGTTACCAGTGCGGAAATTAAACAATATTTTAGTGGGAATCGAACCCATCACTAATGGCTTTTACAGTCAGACGCAATGCGTCACGATGGCACAATATTTGCATGGTATATTATATATGTTACACACGGCCGTAGGCTCAAAATTGAAATAACATTTTTAATTTTATAGTAGACCTTCTTAAAAAACTAGAACTCAAGTTTGAAATCCGACACGTTTCTCGCTTTTCTTCACTGTTTGAGCCAAATGTAAGTCTTCAGTTTCACCCAGCATGCAATGTTTCTATATAACCTGAAGTACATCTGTATTTTTTTTCATGTATTCTGAATAATAAATATTGAATATATTAAGGATCACTTGTTAAATATTACGATATAAAACAAAGCCACCGTATCTGTGTACATCATTCGGGGGGTAACGCTAGAAAGAATGATTATATATAAACTATTTTCATTTCTCAACCTTGATACGTAAGATAGAACCCTGCGTTGAGTTTTACTACTCATATCGCAACGGCCCCAACTTCGGATGGAAAGTGGAGAACGGAGTGTCTCTATGCATACAATGTAAACTGCAGATAAGGCGAGAAATTAAAAAAACAATTAAGTAACGAGAAAATGTATTATAACGTACATAAATTCAAAAAATGTTTAAAGATATTTCTATAAATTTCGACTGATAACACTTCTGTCCATTTTCAACAGCCCTGACTGTCACTATTTATCTAAATGTTGATTTTGAAAACCACCCCCGTATTACTTCAAATGATACCAGCCTATTTTATTGATGGTCCAGAAAGGTCACAGGTTCTCAATTGCGTTTGGAGAAGATACAATAATTATAGGAAACGATAGAAACAATATTTTGCTTTTTAAATCTCAGTGACGGTTTATTGACTTACTTTTTTTAGTTTAACATGATGTATATATTTTTTTAACATTTTTTAAAGTGTTATTCCCACACTAAGGAAAATGAAAAAGGCATATTAAAAAACGTATAAAAATTTGAACGCAGCGGGATTTAAACCCGTGCCTCTTGAAAACCGTTCAAAGTGAACTTGGACGGTTTGCAAGAGGCGCGGGTTTAAATCCCGCTGCGTTCAAATTTTAATACGTTTTCTAAATATGTTTTTTTTTAACATTATGTTCTGGGTCAGTATCGCCAGAAAGGTTGTTAAAACGTCCAAAAGTCTTCATTTGAAAAAGACTAATGATCTCTGGTACATGTCTTACAGTGCTTAGTTCTATTATATACAACATTGCCCCTCAATACGTTTTTATTTTCGATAAATGTATAGAATCAGGTACTTTCCCAGATTGAATGAAGTGTACCGCAAGTACCACTTTACATATGGATACGGATTTGACCCTGAAAATGACAGACTGAAAGAGAGAATAAAGAAAACGTAGAACGTAGAAAGCAGAGAACGGAATTTTCTTTTCTAACCTTGGGAAAATATATATGCACACACACAAACACACACACACATATATATATATATATATATAATCATTAGATATATATATATATATATATATATATATATATAGATCGGAATTTCACTAGAATTACTTATATACTCTACACACTTTTTTATCAGCTTCACGCTTTTTCACGCATAATAGAGTAGGCAGAGAGAATTAAGTGTCATGACACTCCATTTATCGCCGCAATTTGAGAAATTATAGTTAGTATGAAAATAATTAAAAAATGATTATTCCTGCGAGTGGGAATTCGCTCCCATATTGCCTCTAGAGAAATAATATTGTAAATAAAAATAAATTAAACTTTATTACTACTAAATATTACTTCAATATTTCACTTCAACAGTACGAGCAACGCAATTTACGGATGAAGTTGGTGCCAAGTTTATTCCTTTTGGATTTTATATAAGAAACTTAGTGACCCTTTAGAATCGACAGGCGATGAAGTAATTTCGTATCGAAAACGCTGAAGTGTACTCAAATGAAATAGGAACTGAAATTAATTATTTCATCTTTGTACATGTTTTTGTTTATTTGTACTAACTTTTGCTATTAAACTTTTAATTTATTTTAAGTAATGTAAAATAAAATTGTTTTCTTGTGTATCTGTAATGCACTTAAAAAATATCTGACAATTATTATGATTCTTGACGTAAATCTCGCAGAGAACTTTTTATTTAAAAAAATTAAACTATATAAACTCGTTAAAACGCTATACTTTATTTACATAAAGTATGTTACCATACTTTTTTACATTACTAAATAAAAGGTTGTGAAGTTCCTACACATAATATTGTTGATAAGTAGGTAAAATTTAACCAAATATCATTTATCATAGGAATAAATAAAATTCGAATATATAAATAGCCGCTTTTTACTAAATGCATATAACAAAATACATATACCAAAATAACATTTTTTATAGTTTTTTGTCTGTCTGTTTGAATCTCTGTAATCGCTGGACAGTTTTGACGGGACCTTCACTGGCAGATGATGTAATAAGGACTAACTTAGGCTTACTTTTATTTAAGAGTTCCAGACGGACCAAGTCACGTACGCAGCCAGTCTCGGACGAATGAAAATGAAAAATGAAGAACGGAGAGATGTTTTACATAGTATTCGCATATCTCTGCTACATCCGGTGTATATTGAGCGATATGATAATTAGATAAAAGCAATAAATAAATAATTATTTTACAGTTTGTACACAATGAAATTGTAAATTGCAGGATGCGGCACAATGGACTGACAATTTGTAAAGGGATTTGGCGAGAGGATCGTAGTATAGGGGAGACCTACGTCCAGGTTTGGACAGCGTGAGACTGAAAAATACACATCAAATTCATATTTATTATCCCTCTATAAACAAGTGATAAAATTTGATGAATTTGATCAAACTGACAAATAAATAAAATTGTCAGTGTCTGTTTGTAAATATTACAACCAGATACAAATTTACTCACATTTTAATATTAAAATAAAAGTTTTTTACTAAATGCACAAATGTTTATACATGATACATATACGAAAATATATATATAGTCTGTCTGTTTAATTCGGCTAATTTCTGGAACGGCTGGACTGATTTTGACGTAACCTTCACTGGCAGATAGCTGATGTAACAAGGTGTAACTTACGCTAATTTTATTTTAGAATTCCAGGCGGATGGAGCCGCGGAAACAGCTAGTGCTATAAATAAAACACTTCCATCAGCATTATATTTCGTCATAATGACGGTAATAGCGGGAACCAATTTATGTCACGAGCAATTTATATCGTTGTTTCTGATTAAAATTACTATAGCTCTTTTTTATTTCTCGTCCTTCGTAGTGACATCAATCTTCAGCCCAATTGAGTTTGTTCTACAAATTCAATTTGTCATACGCTTTCATTAGCTCTGATTTGAATTGCTTTTGTATGGTACTAAATTCTTTTGTATACAAGACATTAATGAAGTTAAATAGAATGTTGTATTTTTCAGAAAAAATAAAATCTTAAAATATATAGAATTAAAAACATATTAAATTTCAACATCGTTAGAATGTATTACTTAGCTATTTGAATTTTCGTAGTCCAGAGAGTATTTTCAGTTCATATTTATAATTTAACGTATATTTTGATATAAATTAATTTCACGACGAATTACGTCGAATTACGGGAGAAAAGTGGAGAACAGAGTATCTTGACATTAGTTTCTCTGAGTTATGCATGAAAAAGCATGAAAAAAAATAAAAACTTAAGCTAAAATTTACATAATAGCTGAATGTCTGACAAACAAAGGGCAGTAAAACTAATATGCGTAAAAAAATATATTTGTCAAGAAGGTTCATTGGGGAAGGCGGGTGAGCTTAGAGAACACTTCTTGAAATTTCTACGGGAACTGAGACAAACTAGATATTTCGTGTTACAGTATACTATGCGACGTACAAATCAAAATAATACCAAGGAGCATAAAGTCCACCGTGAATCAAATTGTGGGCGAAATCTTGTATACAATATGATTATTCCAGGTATAAACTATTTTTGTACATCAAATTTCATTCAAAGTATAATTCATATTGAATATATTTGTTTAAATAAGTGAACAATATATAATTATAAATACTTGCATTACAGTGCTCATACAGATATAGGTCTTTAACTCGTTCACGTATTAGTCCTTCAAAAATTTGGTACTAAATCGCCTTCAAATTATCACATTTAAATACATAAAATCACTTGAAACTCAATTAACCCATTTCTCGCATAGGGGTTGCGTTACGTTTAGGTGAAATCCATTAATTTATGCATGAAATACCGTAATTCATATTATATATGTGTATAATTCCAAGATATTGCAATTTCAGAAGTAATGTTCAAATCTTTGTGGGAGCTTGACTCAAGTCGTAGTAAGTGGGCTTTGAAGAATGTGATATTGCACTATTGTATGACTGAGATATAAGAGATGTTCGTTATATTACTAAAAAAGAAGTTATTAGAAGTTATATATTTATAGAATATATACAATATTTTTTAATAATTGTAAATTAATATTGGCTCTAGCTAGGACAGTATTTATGTACTCATAAGTCTGCTAAGATCTAAATTAACAAAACTCTTATCTATTACTAAAAATATTTTTCCATTTCCTAAGTGTGTGTGTGTGATTACCACATTAAAAATGTTTAAAATATATTAAAACTCTTTTATACTATTAAGAATATCATACCAAATATTAGATTATTTCACTAATTAAATTGTCTGGAAAAATATTGCATACTTAAAAAAATAGCAACTGCGTCACGATAGGGAATTTATATTTTATTTTTCAGCATCAGTCTTTTTCCCGCTTTGCAGGATAATCAGAGAGAATTGCGTGCTTAGTGGCGATAGTTTTAACGCCGTAAGTAAGAAAAAGTTCTTACCAGAGCGAAGAAATTAATATAATTTAAATAAAATCATTCCCCGAGCGGGACCGAGCCCACATGTATCGCGTTTACAGTCAGACGCTGTCCCACTGAGCCACAATGGTCTATTCCTATTTGTTATTTATCTAACTAAAGCCAATATCTTCCGATCATTTATTATAAATGTTTTTCTCAATATATAAAACGAGTATCGGCACAACACGTGCATTTGACGTCCAAAAGGCTGTATTAATAATGGATGGGGCGAAAACCTTTTTCTACATAAAATCTCACATTACTGTATCATTCGTTTGAAAATAACAAAGTAACTGGAACATTGAATGATACAAAGGATATTGTGTCAGTGTGAATCTGATATAGTGTGCATAGAACAGGATGAAGAAATATAGAAATACTACGTAGTCAATTTAGTGATGAATATACTAATATTAATATAAGTAATATTAATATAAGTATTTATGGTTAAAATATATATATTGTTAATTTAATATATCATATAAGAATATTACTATTCTGCACATCTCTAAATAAATTTAATTATGTCAAAATTCATACTACTCTATCTGACTTATTGGCTCACTTAAGTCACAAGCTTGGCTATAATTGATACAATTTTGCTATAATTGAAGTGGTTGTAACTTTTTTATTTATGGATTGATTGAAATAAAATAAACACAAAATATTAAAGGAAGTTTACCACAATACAATGCAAACAAAAGCCATTTCTGAGATTAGCGTGCACAAGCGCACAGATAAACAAATAAACAGATAAGAAAATTTAAAATCATTGTTTTGGGTTCTATTATATTGATAAAGGCTCCTAATAATATTTTTTCCTTAAACCTTCCATGCACAGACAGCGATCAGTTACATTTTTATTATATGTATAACTTTCGAGGCAATAAGATGACGTCTGCAACACATTAAAGTACTGAAAGTAGTTAATGAGGATGTTGACTTTGTCAATGTTAAAAGGCTTGCTATTATTTAACCGCAATAACAATATTGCCACAGAATTATCTTTATAATTAATTTTATAGAATAGTATACAATTAAAAACTTTAAATGATTAAATATTAGAAAATTTCAAATCTATGTGTAAAATTACAATTATATTATATTTTCGTATATTACATTTCTTTTCCATATACTAAATTATATTTAATGTAGAGCGGAGTCTCTCTACCTACACTAAAAAGAGGGAAGCTGTAAGCAAAATTAATATAATTTTAGCAAATTTAAATGAAATGGCGTAAAAACATCTCGATTTTATTCGTTTTCGATATTTCTATTATTTACGTCTCTTAGGATAAGAATGTAGTGAAAATATATAAAAGAAGTCGAAACTGACAGTCACAGTTTTCTTACAACTTAGAGATGGAATCTTGTAAATAATTCACTTTCCTAAGTAAGTATATAGTGTAGAGAATGCTTAAGAAGTGTTTGAGTTACCGAAGTTGTGAATTCAATTATGTATTGGTTAGAAATAATATTTATATCTTTGTTTGTTTTTTATTATTATTATTTCCTTCCACATTTTCTAAGTGCACTTTTTAAAAAAAATACGTACGTGAACTCCGTACTTAATTAAACCCTTACTTTATTACCTGAATACTAGATAGAATTAAAAGTATTCTATATTGTACGCTGTGGTAATACATGCCGCGGCGGTAAGTTGCGTGCAATATCGACGCAATGTCGACTTTGGGCGGACTGCGGAAAACGGAATGTTTTAAATATAGTACATTCTCTATTACTTGTCTGCTATGCGGGAGAAAACTTGAAAAAAAAGGACTTAGTAGGCAAGATCGGATAAAAATCACACGTTACTATTAGTTAGTATTATTATATAATCTTAATGCCATCGTGGCGCAGTGGCGTCTGACTGTAAACGTTATTGGTGGGGGATTCAATTCCCACTCGGAGGAATGATTATATTGAAAATATGTTTACTTCTCCGCTCCGACAAGCACTGTCTCGATTTCAGGCGGAAAGTGGAGAACAGTGTGTCTCACAAATACTCGAACTTAATACTTAACTGCTAGCTTTATTTTAAAAACTAAAGTAATATGCTACGACATACGACTATTAACAATATTATATTCGTCATTAGGCGTTTGGTTTTCGAAATGTTCGCTTCAAAATGTGAACTTCAGTAATATAATAAATGAAATTACACCATTTGCTTAAATGAACTACTACATACACACGTAGTATTTTAAAGTATTTGAAATAAAATATCCAAGTTAAAAATGTGTACGAGCCAAGTTTCAAAAGCTTAAGGTTTATATTTCAAGTTACACATTGGACCAGGACGTTTCTAGCAACATTTTAAAGTAAATGACAACCAGCAGTAAGTGTATTAAAATATATATAATGCTTGTAACATTTAAAAGTTATTATTTACTTTCCCTTTTTGAAGTAAGCAAAGATTCAGCATTGGATTAGTATTTTTGGATAGTTTTTAGATTTTTTTTTAGTTTTTAGGTAGTGAAAGAGAACGGAGCGCCAAACTACGGTTCGGTTCATAATATGGTATTACTTGACACATTTTCCCAACAACTCATTCTCTCTCTCATACACACACACATATACACATACAACACATACACACATTCACACACACACATTTTTTTTTATATATTTCAGGGGTTCTATCTACAGTTAATCATTATATAATTCGAATGTTTCTGAAAACATTTGTATGTTTGAAATAAATTAAAACAAAGCTGCAGGTAATTTTGCAATGGAACCATCAAAATCCTCAATAATAGTCTAAAATAAACTATTCATTTCGTCATCTACCCGTTAGTATTGTTATATAATTAGTTCACAAATTTACAAGGCTTATGCTAATGAAAGGTAAACTAATATTTTACAGTAAAATAATATTTTAAAGCACAAATATTGGTTTAAAGTGCATATGAAATAAAATGATTTTTTTTTTATTTAATTTCATTCAGAGATACTTTAATTTAACTTACCTGCACCTGTAACCTTCCATGTACTTGAACCAATGTAAATCACACAATATAGTGAGTAAAATATTTTTTTACTAATGGACAAAAAAACGATCTCCATTGAAACATAAACGAAACAAAACATTTTCACAAAGCGGAATATTTTGCCGCAAGTCGTGTAATTGTATTAAAATGTCAGTGCTGTGATTTATTACTGGCTTAAGTTCTTATATATAAGTGCTGTCACTCTGCAATACAAAATTACTTTGTATGGAGTAAAATTCGAAGATTTTATAGTATTTACCAAGTTAAAAGTTTCAAAACAGCGTATGCGGAGAAAGTTGCAAATAAATTATTTAAAATTATGTAGGCTTTTAAAAGATATATTAGAACCGCCGTGGCGCAGTTGCTCAGCGGCTGACGGTAATTGCGATTAGTTGGGCGTTCAATATCCACTAGAGGCAATGGTTATATTTAAATATGCTAATTTCTTCGCTCTTGCACTTAAGACAAAGTGTGTCGTTGAGCTACACCAATCAACACGAAGGTGGAAAGTGGCAAAACAAAGAGCCTAAATACTAGGTTCTCTCCCTCTGTTCTGCGGAAAAAAGCCTGAAGCTGAAAAAAATTATTATGAATAAAAAATATTTTTAATAAATTTGTACATAATTTTAGTTTATGGTATAGCGAAGATAAAAATAAAACATAACAAATTCATACAAAAGCTTTTATACGCTATGTTCCATTATTATCTTCAAAAAATGCGGGATATTGTATGTAACAAATGTAATCAATACTATGTATCTATAAGTCTAATATATAATATTATAAATGCGAAAGTAACTATTTGTTTGTCTGTCTGTGACGTCATCCCGGCCAAACCGCTCAGCCAAACGTGATGAAATTTTATATAAAGATACTTGAAGATATTGGGATGAAATAAGGCTACATTATTCTTATATTTTTGTTTTTCTAGAAATTTCGTTATTATAAAAACACCGCCGAAAATAGGAAAGAACTATAGTCCACACGGGTGAAGCCGCAAGTGGGTCAATAGTGTTCATATAAGCATTACATCTGTCTGTGTACTGTGTTTTTGGCTATATATCTAACAAAACGTTCATCGTAATTAATAAAAAGAAAAAGAAAATATATGTCTTTTTTATATTTATTTGTTGCAATTAACATTTCAGACTATGAATTATTAATATAGAACTTAAAGTTTAAAGTGAAGGTTAGGCTTAGGTATTCTTTTCTCTATGGAATTTTCACAAAATTAATAAAACTTTATTGAAATCAAACTTTCTCTTAATTTTATATTTTTCATTTAAATCCAAATGTATTTGTCTTAATTTAAGTTACCTGTAGTCGTCATAAATGATGAAAACTCGTCGAAATACCGAAAATACGATCCATTTTATTCTTAATTACTGCAGCAGGTATTTCAAAGGCTTCTTTGCCAAGATGTCAGCAAGCGGAGCAGCACCTAGATAAATGTTCGGAGTAGTTTATGGCAACGAGTTGAATTAGTGAATTCTAGATTTAGGACTTGCAGAAAACTTCTAGCAATTAAAGATTATTTCTTTGTTACAATGAAAAGCAGTTAAATATAATATGGGTTTAAAAAGTATTTCAAAATATCAAATTTTTTTCTTGGGTCTTTGTTTTTTTTTAACAATAACGGCACAATCTTTTGTTGTTTTCAGTATATAATATAGTAACACATTAATTTTTGTGCTGTACTGTTATTTAAAAGTGGGTAACAACGAAATTTAAAAATGTTTATACTTAAAGAAACAATAATAAAAATTATATAAATTGTGTAGAAAATGTGCTGTGATCGACTAACTCGCACAAACTTTTTCAATTAAATAGATGTAAAGTACGACTTACATACGATATTTTATGTATGGATTTTTTACAGTCATTTTAACAAATTTCAATACATGACTAAACTATGTCGTTTTTCGCCCGCCCGCGTTCTGACTTAAGTAACAAAATTTGCTTAAATTTATAATTTAAATGGCTTTAAATATTTTGATTATGAACCGATTGAAATGAAATAAACACTAAATGTTAAGGAAAGTTTACCGTAATACAATAATAAAAATTGCATTTAAATTATTTAAGCTGTTTCTTAGATTAGCGTGCACAAACAAACTGATAAACAGAAAATACAATTAAAAGTCATAAATACCCGTAATAATATACTTTTTTCTTATATGTACAGACGGTTATCAGTTACATTTTTATTATATGTATAGATTTGCTTTAGGTATTCATATTTCAATATTTTTTTTTATAATTATAAAAGTACAAACAATTAAAACTTTTATAATGGTTGAGATGAGAATTGCCAAAATTTGCTTCACAACGCACAATGAATAGGGTCAATAAAAAGGCCGCTTTCAAAACTTTCACAATTAAAAAAAGGAAATTACATTAGACTGTATTATGATCTTTCAAGGTCAATGTCATAAATGAAGTACCTAACTTTATTTATTTTGAAGTCTTTGTGTTTGAGTTATAAATATAGGCGTATATTAAAGCACCTTGCTGAGTGATATGTATAGAGAAAAATTTCAGCTTCACGCATTTTCCTACATAGCAGGGATGGGTCAGTCAGCGAGAACATAGTGTCACGACACTCCCTTCTCCACTTTATGCCCGAAATCGCTATCGCCTGTTGAGTGGCGAAACTTAACGCTACGCTTTGTCGTAGGTACCAGAGCAGAGAAATGAAAAGAATTTAAATATAATCATTGCACCATTCATCATTACTCTGAGTGAAAACCAAATTCATTACAATATCTGAATTGGATTTTTATGCATACCTTATTACAGGTATTTCCTAAAATAATCCTAATATCCAGGTACGTTTGTGTTCAGTATATATATCTATATAATATATAAAACCCTTGCGTTACTGAGTGACTGACTGACAGACATCTCACAGCCATAACTACTTGACGTACTAAGCTGATATTGGCAATATTCGTATTAGAACTGGAAAAAATGGCATTTTACGTTTTAGATATATATTCCAAGCAAACAAATGTGCATTTGATAGTATAGTAGATTTTGTAGAGACACAACATAGCCAAGTTGAGTACTTCCTTATATTAAAGCCAATTAAGCTTACGGTACGTTCAAGCTGGAAATACATACATATGTATATATATTGTCAATCTGTATAATATGTACACGAAGTAGAATATCTCAATTGAATCAGCACTGTAGCCAAAGTGCTGAGAACGTTATCTTATAATGATATAAATATTCCATGGTGGCGCGGTGGGACGGCATCTGATTGTAAATGTGATTGGTCGTATGTTCCATTTCTAATCAAGGTCGTTTTATTTTACCTTATTATACTTAAATTATTGTCATTTCTCTGGCATATGCAATGTCACGAATTTGGGCGGAAAGTAGAGAATGGAGTTTCTTGACACTTGTTTCTCTGTGACTACCCTGATCAGGTTCAAGCATGAAGCTGTAAATAAAAAAATATAGTACAATAATGTCTAACTAATTCGCTTAGTTGCAATAATAAGTGATCAAAATCAACTGAAATGTAATCTGAAACCAAGACATTAAATCATCCATGAGTTGTTTATTTTGGTAAAAATGTAACGGTTCATTCATTTGAAGACCTATTAAAAAGTTAGGAGTATTTGGAATATAAATATTCCATTATGGGAAAGTTTTTGACTATACAGTTACCTGTACGATGTTAATTCAAACATGGAATGTTTTAAGCCTTAACACTTACTTCTTTGTGGCTACCCTTCTATATTCGTGACCCTAAAAAATAATATATTATTAACACGCCACGGGAAGAAACCATGCCATTACTTTTTTAATATAGTATAGAATAATGTAGTAGTAAGTGTAAGTCCTTTTGACGAGAACAGGATTCAAATACCCAACTATTTTACACAAAACACACTCCAATTATGTAGTTTTGACATATATTTTATAAGCCAAAGTTATATTCCTCGCTTTTATACTACCAATCCTCACACAGCTGTTTTTAATGAGATAGCTCTGCTTTCACCCATTTTTTGTAAATCCCAAGGATCGCAAAAGGATGCCACCGCCGTTATTCTCGATCTTTTCAGAGAACCTTAAAACTTCAAGTATAAGCATTTCTAAGGCTCTTGTTTACATGTAAAGTGATTAGAAGTGTTGTAATGTTTTGTATATAAGCGAATTAATTGTATTTTAAGTCGTTATCCTTATACAGGAAGTAGTTAATATTATTTTTTTTAAAAGCTTTACATTATTTTTAAATAAGTATATGGACTTTTGCCAATGACGTGATTTTTCACTAAGTTACTTTTAATTGGTCTCCAATTAACACAACTCAAAAATTTTTAGGAAACGTTGAAAAATTTAAACGCAGCGGGATTAAACATAAAAAAATTTAAACGTTTTCTAAAAATGTTTCTCATTTTCCTAAATGTGTGAATAGCACGTTAAAAATGTTAACATATTGCTCTCAATTTCCTTATGAATAAAATTTGAAATATTTAATTTTCAATAACAATCAAATTAATAATAAAATAATTATTACTTAATATAAATACAATTTAAACTGTTAAATAACTAATAAAGCAAAATTGTGAACTCGTAACATTATTGAAAATGGCAGTTTAAAATAATAAATACTATAGAAAAGTAACTAAAGCATTAAATATTAAGGAACACTAAAAATATTACAATTTTTTACAAAAAAAAATTATTGGTTTTTATAACATATTGTTTTATTTTATTTTATATTTACGGATCTCCAGTTTCTTTTGGTGGCGTCTCCCAAACAAAGCTCCTTCTTACTCAGGTCACTTCTTACACGGTAGACACAATGCGCCTTTGTTCCGTGATTATTAACAAGAAAAATAATAACAGTACCGCGAATTACACGTGAGATTGTCCTATTGTTTGCACTTTGCAGTTTTAAATAATTATTTTATATATTATTTTTAATTGTAGAACAAGTTCAAAGTGGTTAGAGCTTAGGTCAGCGACTTGGAAAATAAATGCTAAATACGTTTTTAGATTTGGATGTAAGTATCAATGCAGCATGTAAGCTATTTTTTTTTTTTTTTTTTTTTTTTTTTTTTTTTTTTTTTTTTTTTTTTTTTTTTTTTTTTTTTTTTTTTTTTTTTTTTTTTTTTTTTTTTTTTTTTTTTTTCAAAATTAATAAGGTTTCTCCCTACCTCTCGTATTGAAAGTTAAGATATTATTTTTAAATTTATATAATTGAAAACTATGGAACTATGAAAACATGGCTTAGTGGGACCACATCTGAAAGTGATGATTGGGGGTTCGATATATTATATAGAATTATTTACATTTCCACGCACGACGAAGCGCGATGTAGAGTTCAGTTACTTAATGAGGTGGATAAAGTGGAATTGGGAGAAAGGAGAGAATCTAAATTTCTCTGCCAAGCCAAAAAAAGCAAGAAGTTGCTGCTGCTAACGAATATAATATACCAAAGTAAGTTTACTATGTTATTTACAATAGAATTATTTCTATGAATTCGTCACTTCACATGTTGCATTGACAGAAACTCTATCAAATTACTCTTTGAAAGATATCTAGTTGTATCGTGTAACCGAAACAGATCGATGTTCATATTTTTACCTATGATTTTATTATAAAACTAAATATTGTAATAGGATACTTTCATGAATGAATATTTTTAATATCATATTATATATATAAGATACCTTTTTTAAGAAATAAGCGTTACTTTTGATAAACGGTAGCGGGTCTTGAACGAACGCCTTTTGGAAAGCGTCCATGCGCTCTGACCTATACTATAAATATTGACTTATTTATCTTTAAGGGAAATTTACAATTTTGTAGAAATAATCTTTTTCATAAAAACCAATCAAGTTTTCATCAATGACTTTTCTGAAAATGTTAATTGTATCCTAACCATATGAGTGACTCTTCAATAATATTATAGATGTAAGCACTTTTGCAGTAAGTTCCCGAAATACCACTGAAAAATAATAGCAAATAAATAAAATTTTATAATAATTCATTTTAACTTAATAGATTTGGATCCATTACTGCTGCTTTCGATCAAGCAGACTTACAACAAGCCTAAAAGTTTATACTTTAGTTCATTATCATAAAAAGATATCCCTTTCACCATAATGATTATTTTCAGCTGTACGCTTTTCCTGAATGGCAGGGTAGTCACAGAGGAGAACCTAGTCCGTTTTCTACATCAATGCCACTTTATCTTGTTTATTTGAAAGTAAATAGACATGAAAATAATTTAAACATAAGCATTCCCACGATAGGAAATCGAACATAACACGTTGAGTCAGGCGAAGTCCCACTGTTCAACGATTGCCTAATATATATATGTACATATATAACAATATATATATATATGTATATAACACAATCCTACAATTAACCTTTATTTATTAACAGACTTAATTAAAATATAAAATAACCAAAGCAAATTTTCTCAACCTGGGATTTATTTATCTGGTACTGGATAATATATTTAAACACGATGTTTAAACAATTATGCAAATTAAAGTTGGAGAAACTGTAGAAGGTATCATTATCAAATAAGATACGCACATGAATACAGAATAACGAATATTTGCCTTACAAAGTTACGTTTTAACATTACTTTCACTTGTAACTGCGGAAATATTTTTGCGACTTTTATAATTACAGTAATAAACTAATTACAGTAAAAAAGTGTTTTAAAATATTTATTAAGACTTGACTATTATTCTAATATTATAAGATCTTTGATTTTCGCGATTACCACACATTTTAAAATGAAACTAATTTTAACCGGATTAATCGCGTATACTATTGGTATTCGAAAATACATTTTAGAAACCTGGCGTTTCGAACACTTTAAAATCCGTGGTCACAGGTAGTAGGCAGGTTTCTATTTTAATTCTATTTTCTATTTTAATCCGGTTAAAAATAGTTTCATTGCAAAGTGATCTACTATTGGTTTAAGCAAGTTTTATGTAATAAGTATTTTAGGTTATAATGTTTCATAATTGAAAAAAGTTTTTCCGACAGAAATTTTTTAAGAACAAGAAACAGATATATATATATATATATATATATATATATATATATATATATATATATATATATATATATAGATACGCGTCTGGAATGGCGCAATGATTATGTTAAACACTGTACACTCATTTGCCACTACGCTTTACATCAGAGACATCGGACCCATCGCGCTTGAATGGAGCGGAGAGCGCGTCTATTTCCACCTTAAAGGCCGGCAACATCCCTGTAGCTCCTTAGGTGTTCCTCGGGGTCGTGGACGGCAGTGATCACTTACCATCAGGTGACCCAAACGCTCATTTGCCTTGTCTATATAATAAAAAAAAGAGGAACTCTGAGGCAGTGCCTGGGATTTGCGACCCAGGTGTAGGTTTAAGAGCCCCCTTCATAATGCATAAACATCCACCTTCACTGTCCGAGCTCATCACCTAAGACTTAATAACGTTACATATGTATAGAATAGACATAGAGGCAAGGCATCCCGCCTAGTAACCAACACTGCCGCAGCTCAACGTCAAGTGTTCAACTATAATAGATAGCTCTTAACTATGCGCCGTATACAATCACTTTAACAGCTAAAACTTAAAAATTTAGAGCTTTTCTTCAAAAAAATTAATTAACTTTATACAGAAATAATGTATAATGAATAATTGTCACCCATTATAACATCATTGCAAGGGAATTAGCCATAACTTACGGAAAATTATATCAACGGGAAGCGAAATGAATACATGAATCAAATCGTGCTGATCTTCCGAGTGACTGCCCTAATGGGTATTTTTTCGTTTTATTCTCATTTACTTACCTGATTTATGTTTCATATCTTTCAATTTTATTATTTCCGCCCCTTTAACCGATAATGGTGGCGTTTGACGCTATGTGATGTAATTGCGAACTGTTTTTGAGACACGATGATTGTAAATTGAATATATTTTTATTTAAATAAATAATAATAATTTTGGAGAAAATAAGAATCAATAAATAAAGTAGTCAAGTAAAATAAACGTAAAGTAGAAAAGTACTAGGTTTAGATTGAGATAAAAAATACGATTACAGTATGTGTTTAGGATTATTGATTATATTTAAAATATTATAATAATAAGTAATAAGTAATATGCCGAAATTGGTCGAAAAGAAATCAGATGATGGAACTGAGTGTTTTAATACTAAGCTGTCTCTGCCTGTAGAAACGTAATGTTAAAAAAATACTATTTAAAAAGTGAATTTTATTGGGTATTATTTTATGCAGAACAAAATGACTAAATTCTCAAAAATAAATAAATACACACTCGTGCATGTCATGTATGCTGTACGATAAGACCTTAATTAATCTGAGCTAATTAATTTATTATATATATATAATAATTAAACTGTCAATTTATGCTGGCTTTATGCGTTTGTAATTTATTTTACATACACCTTATATCAAAAACGATTTTCAACGTATTAACTACGTTTTAATTGACTGTAATATAAATAACTTGAAATATAATTTCTATTAAGAACTTTCAAAATTCAATTACGAGTTTCTTAAGTTTTCCATATATTTTAATAATTAAGTTAATGATTGAATCGTTCATAATGACTTGACTTTTTATCCTCAGGGTTAGATTTTTTGTTCAAAGATTTTGAGAGACCAATTTTGGAGCTTGGAGTGGTTAAAAATGAGAATTATTCCTGGAAATTTCTACAAGAACAGAAATAAACGATATTTTACGTTTTCTAGTGTGTATGTTTTTCGCATATAATATGTTTATATAATTTGTTTATATAAACATATCATATAATTTGTTTTTCAATTTCCTAAGTGTGCTATTAACACTTCAAAAATAGTAGAAATATTTTATCATCTTTCGCATATTTTTACGTTGTAATAAGTGCAATGAAAATAAATTTGAATTAATATTTTCACAAATACCTGGCTGAAGCTAGAATCTGTACGCAGATACATTGATCTTTATGTATTTAAGTTTACTTTCGGGTCTAATTGAGAAAGTTCTTAAGCTCCCTTTTTTATTGTCTCTCTTCATTGTTCATTTTGAAGTAAATTTCAGCAATCCCCCATCTCGACAATTATGAAAGTTTTAATTGCTCTCACTTTTCTAATTAGAAAAAAAAGCTCGGCTCATGAGCAACGGTATTACAAAAGGGGAACACAAATTCGTAGTTGAGAACGAAGGAAGTTTCATAATTTATGAAATATTATTTAAAATATGAAATAGGATAAATATTGGTTAGTTCTGTTTTTTTTCAATTACTTATATTTTTGCTGATGCTGATGAAACTACACTTCAAGTCTTTCGTACGGAATGCTAAGGAAATTCTTTTTATATTTATAGATTTGTCTTTATACATATTTTCAAAAATATATTCTTTAATAAACCTTACAAGTGAAAATCAACTATACATAAAGTAATTTATCGTAAATGAGAACAAAGACAGCCGGTCGGTAAAGCTAACCATAAGCTCTTAGCATATTCATCGATTAAAATGAAGACGCAGGGAGTAAACGTGTCAAGTAATTCAGTGTTTATTGTGATTCAGTAGCAGTGGTTTTGTAATGTGATTTTACTTTGCGTGTTGGGACATCTCCTCATCTAATGAAACTAGCGGCCCATTCGTGGCTTTACCTGCATGACCTATAGTTTCGTATTTTGGGCGATCTATTCACAAAACAATAATAAAAAGAGGAGAAAAAAATGCATATGTTCATACCAAGAACCTTATCGAGATACCTCGATAATCGATCGAACAATCAATCTGGTTAGCGGTTTGGTCGTGATGATGTCACACAGACAGACATACAGAGTTAAAAAAGGAGTTCGAATCCCGCTGCGTTAACCAAAACGCATGGCTTAGCAGTCAGAACACTTGGACGGTTTCCAAGAGGCGAGCGTTTGAATTCCGCTGCGTTCAAATTTTTATATGTTCTATAAAAAAATATTTTGAAATTCCTAATTTTAACGCTTTAAAATGTCTTAAAAACAGACAAACTTACTTTCACATTTATAATATTATATGTTATTATGGGAAGAACCAAACTTAAAAAAGATTTAAAACACTTGTATTAACTAGACCGGTATCTATTTATTTATCTATCAATGTAAGAAAATATTGCAGCGCTATTTTATTCACTTCTTAACGTCCGGTTTGCTTCAAAATCTGCACATATGTCCGGATCCGATGTTAATACAATATTTTCACAGCATCGACCATTTAACCCTGGCAAGGAGATCGCTCCTTGCCAGGGTTAAATGAGACAATAATTCTAGACGATTACCTTTTGGGTTCATTATTAACCTAATTTATTATTTTTAAATCATTTTTTTAAAGTAAAATACAGAATTTTGTTGTTATATAAACTATTTTATATAAAAAAAATTGAAACATAGGTATGGTATTGTTAGTAACGTACCAGTTACGTTATTATTAATAATTAGTTATTAGGCATGTGGCATTTTTTATTATTCTCACCTTCTGATTTTTTTCATGTTGACAGATCAGATTGAAATGGCAGGACAGGAGGTAAGTGTAGCTCAGCTTAGTTAGGTGGCTGAACGTTTTTTACCGTACAGGAGAGTAGTGAGAGAGAATGCAGTGTCAAAATACTCTTAATCACAAAGTATTGTTTACCAGGGCGAAGAAATAAAAATAATTAAATTATGATCGTTGCTCCGAGTAGGAATCGATCCCACAGTCAATCGCGAGTAAAGTCATACGCTTCCCCACTGTGACACGATGGCCTAAGTAAGTAGTAAGTATATCATATTAACCACGCCCAATACGCTTAGAAGAAATTAAACCTCAAGGTTTCAAGGCGTGGCATTTTGTTTATTCAGTTTAGAAAAAACGCTATTGAATAGAATCTACAACAAAGCCTACAATATAAACAAGCATAAATTATAAATTCACATTTAATTTAAGAAGATGTTTTGAATAAATAAACGAAATTTTTTCCATTAACATTTTTATTGCATGCGACAAATACGTCAATATTGACATTTTATAGTTTCATATTAAAAACTCTTTATGATAAGGTACTTGACTTTGACATCTTTTAAAATGTCGAATTTGAATAGAGATAGACCAAATAGTGCGCCTGTTAGTTTAATGCTGGGTGTCCAGTGAAATTAGTCACTTTTCAAAGCTTTTGCTTATGGAATCAAAGTAATTATTTATTTGTTTTGTGAAAGAAATATTATATTACTTAATTTTAATTACATTACGAATATAATGTGTAGTCTCTCTTCTTTCTGGATATCTATGTTCGCTATTTTAACTAACAAAAGTATATTTTTCGTCAAAATAACAAAATGTGAATTACTCAAATACAAAATTCTGTCTTCGTGCAAATTAGATTGCGATACTGAATTAATTGAATATACTTTATTTATCAAAGGACAAAGTCCATTTTGACTTTTATAAACTAAATTAAATTGCATAATTATTCTCATAAAAGTTTAAAAAGAAAATCTACAAGCTCTTAAGGCATTAACAGGTTCACATGCACATTTTTTTAAAATATTTGATTTTAAATAATAGATAGCAAGAATATAATCAAAACAGCTTTATATAATTTTATAATAATAATATATAGATATACGTCAAGCTTCTACCGTAGACAAAATTGAAAAATTCTACGGATAAGAACTTCTTAGTCATAGGGGATTTTAATGTGAAAATTGGATACTGCAAGAAAGAAGAACATATGATAATGGGAAAATATGAATACGGTCAACGAAACGCTCCGAGGAGAAAGGCTTATTCAGATATAACAAACTGTATGTAATAGACACATACTTTAAAAAAAGAAACTCACGCAAATGGACATTGGTATCCTCAGATCATAAAAGAAAAAAGAAATTAACTTAATTCTGAGTTACAACAAGAACATAGCCATCAGATTATAGATTGGTTAGATGTTCAATTAACTTAAAAATACCTAAAATCAACAGAAAGTTATTCAAAGCCTCAAACAACATGCTAAAATCTATAAGAGATAAAGAAGTGTACATAAAAAATCTAAAAGAAAATTAAGTGATACTATACGAAACCACAAAGAACACAGAAGGAGTGTACTCCTTTTTGGAAAATAAAATAAAATTCCTCTTTAAAGAAATGAGACGAGTACTAAAATACGACGACTACGAAAACCACAGAACAAGAGTTATATAAAGAAATCTGATAAAATTTAGAAGTTTTAAAAGAGCCCATAAAGCTGTCTTTGCACAAAACATGGATACAAAGCCTAAATAACGGAAAAGACGAAACACAAGATAGAGAAAGCATAATAAAAAGAGCAATAGCCTTCTACTCATATCTTTATATAAAACCTCAAGAAAAAATTGAAGAAGAAGAAGGATGTGAAAACAAAGAACCAACTGAATTCAACACAAATAAAGAATATCAGTCGAAAAAACAACCGTCAGATGCCATAAGTGAATGTGAAATATTCAATTATGTAAATAAACTCAAATCAGAAAAAAGCCCAGGTTCAGATAAAATTACTAATGAAGCCTTAAAATTTGGAGCACCTTTTTTTGTTAACCTACCTAACGAAACTCTTTAACTTAATTATAGACAAAGAACAAATATCGCAACAGTGGTGCAGCTCCAACATTATTTTACTCTCTAAAAAAGGGAATCCGCTCGACATCAACAACTACAGACCTATTAGCTTATTATCTACAATTAACAAACTATTTTCTTCGATTATTGTAAGTAGAATAGCCCCGGAAATTAATAAAAATCAACCAACAGAACAAGCAGGTTTTCGTCCCTATACCCAACAATAGATCACATACAGGCCACGGTACAAATAATAGAAAAATACAAAGAGTACAATATGCCATTACATATTGCATTTGTAGACTATTCTAAGGCATTTGTTAGTATATCACATTCGTTTGTATGGAAAGCTTTGAAGAAAAATAACATGAAGGAGAAATATATAAATGTAATCCAAGATGTATATGCCAACAGTGTGAATAAGATAAAACTGGAACGACAAGGAGAAGAGTTCAAAATTGGTAAAGGGGTGAGACAAGGAGACCCTCTCTCACCCAAACTATTTATAGCGGTCCTCGAAAATATATTGCATAGTCTAGAATGGCAAAACAAGGGTATATGGATACTTAACAAAACGCTAACACATTTCAGATCCGCAGACGACATAGCTCTTTTCAGTGAATCAGCAACTGAGCTAGAAATCTTGTTGCAGAGCCTGGACGTTCAAAGCCAAAAAGTAGGTCTACAAATGGACACTAGACACATTAGAAACAAAAATATTGACAAACAACTCTGAAAAACCTACCACAAGAGAAGGAAATTCTTATAATTAGATTATGTAAACGACTACATATATCTAGGTAAACAAGTTTCGTTTCAATCAAACAGTAACGAAAAAGAAATAGATAGAAGGATAAATATAATTTGGAACAAATATTGGACTCACAAAGAAATTTTAAAAGGCAAATACTGCTTGAAGATGGAAAAGACAGTAAGGGATTCATGCATACTACCAAGTTTAACTTATGCAAGTCAAACATGGGTATACGCAGAAAGAGTAAAAAAACAAGATCTGCCAACATGCGATGGAGACAAGCATACTAAAACTGCGAAGAATACAAAGAACAAAAAATATAGATATCCGTAAAAAACCAACATCATAGATGCATTTCATCACGGTTTAGGGCAAAAGTGGAAATGGGCAGGACACATAGACAGATACCCCGACGAAAGGTCGACACTAAACAACTAAGTGGAAGGGTCCAATGGGCAAGAGGAGCGTATGTTGACCGAGGAAAAAAGGGTGGATGACATCAAGAACAAAGCTGGAGATAACTGGATGGAAATTGCCAAAAACCGCTTGGAATGGTCCAAGTTGCAGGAAGCTTTTACCCAAGAGGGGCTACACGCCATAAACCAACAAAACTATTTTATAATGTTTCTATTTTATCTGTATTTGCATGTGGTGTGTAGATAAATTATATTATATTATATAAGTCAAGTTAATAGAAGTGTGTAACAAAAACGTAATTTGCCAATACACGTCTTACTCACACACTTTTTCCTCCAACAAATTACACACAATGTAATAAGCTCAGCGGTCAGAGCGCTTGAACTGTTTTCAAGAGACGCGGGTTTAAATCCACACAAGTGTGTGAATAACACTTTAAAAATTGTTAAGAAATAATTAATCAATAGCATTCTCTCTTGCCAAACGATTGTTCGTAGAATAATCTTTGGGTAGCAGGAATTTGTAAAAATCACTCTACAGAGATGCTAACAATAAATATAAGTTGTAATAAGCGTATAAGTGCTTGAACGGTTTTCAAGAGGCGCGGTTTCGAATCCCGCTGCGTCCAGATTTTCCTAAGTGTGTAAATAACACTTTAAAACATGTTAATAAGCTCTATTAAGTATTTATAATGTACTTTTTTCAATGTTTAAACTGTATATTACAGAAACTTTGTATGTGAAACTTTTGTACTACAAAATATATAGTGGGCGGTCAGTTTTATACATCGTAAGAGTTGGCAAGGTTATTCAAACACTCGTATCTGTAGCTGCAATCTCGGGCCTTCAAAGCAAGTGTACACTCAGAATGCCTGCCTTCATATGATGACTTTCTATTCTTGAGCCATCATTGATATTCAGGTTTAAGTAATGTAAGTACTTACATGGTTTATCTTAATTTTTCAATTTCTTAAATTTTTTTTTTGCAGCCTATCGCTTTTTTTTGCGTAATATGGTAGTCAAAAAGAACCCCGTGAACACTCCGTTTTTCACGTTCCGACCGAAATCGAGACATTGCGTTTTGAGGGGTGGAACTCAACGCCGCGCCAGACAGAATCAAAGAACCAAAGTGGAGAAATGAAAATAATTTAAATATAAACATTTCCCCGAGTGGAATCGAACCCACAACCAATCGTCTTCACAATTCGACGCCGTCCCACGGCGCTACGATTGCCTTAGATCACAGTGTAATTTGTTTAATATTAGTAAATAAGTAAATGAAACTGAAAGCATTAATTTACGTAAGAATAAAACAAAAAAATACATCATATATTACCAATTACTCAGAAAAGAGCGAAGATTCCTCACAATACATGTCGTTTCATGCAATATTGCATTCTGCATCAAGTTCTTCGACCAACAGTTAAGTGACAACCTCTAAAGGCGAGGCCATAATAAATATCCTATAATTGTTATACGGGCCTGTTTTCCATTAGAATTTTTGTATTTTTGTTGTATAAAATGTGTAAACGAAAAACTATAATTCTCCTTTTTAAACATTTACTTCGATTAATTTTAACAAAAAAATCTAATATCATTATATCATTATAATGTGAGCATCTATATCTGAAGCAATTATAATTTGAATAATATTTAACCTTGCATTACCTAAGCATTGGGTCTGTGAGACCGATGAATTATTATTGTAAATTCATATATTTTTTGAAAACGCTGGCGAGTAATTTTCGTACAGCGCCACGCTTTTTCTGTATAGCAGGGTAGTCAGAGAGATCCTAGTGGCCAGACTCTACGTTCTCTAATTTCCGCCCGAAATCGAGACATTGCATGTTGAATTGCGGAACTCAAAGTCGCGGTTCGTCTTAGGTACTAGCTGTTTTATTTTCAATAAAAACAAACACGTTTTTTTATATTTAACTTAACTATACTGGAACTACAATTCCGAGAGAATATTGTTATAACTGGAATTACAATTCCAAGAGAATATTGTTTTTGGAATTTGTTGAAATGGACTCCCGAGTGCAGTGTCTGCTTGTACGTGTATCACATTTTAAGTACAAACGCATCTTGCTGCAGTCGCTGTGTGAATATAAACTATATTTAGCGTTGCGACAAAATTTGGTAATCGTTTCTACGAGAAGAATGTAAGCATTTTGAGGCCAGTGTGGCGCAGTGTGACTGTATACGGGATGATTGTGGGTTCGATTCGGGTGCATTATTATATTGACTTTCTTTTCTCCGTTCTGGTGACAAGAAAAATCATGACGTTGAATTCTGCTACTCAAAACGCAATGTCTCGAATTCGGGCGGAAAGTGAAGAATTTTGTAGTAAGAAGAATATGTGAATTCTGGGAGACAATATTTCGAATGAAGTCCAGTTTTAGGGTAATTTGGAGAGCAAAGCCAAATTGAAACCACTACTCCTCTGATGTTGTAGATGTCCATGAGTGAAGATAACCATCAGGTGGCCCTTCTCGTTTACGCCTTTATAAAATAAAAAAAAAAGTACGGAATGTCTTGACACTAGGATCTCTCTGTGTATTCTGCGATGCGTGAACGTCAAAAAGCATAAAATATTTACATTAAAAATGTATAGTGTTCTGTTATTAGCTTTAAAGTTACGATTTTTTTTTAATTATTTGAAGAACTTTTAACTTTCTCAGATTCCTGTATATATTTTTTTGTTGAGAAGAGATGAGAAGTTGTTCCCAAGAATAACTTGTAGTAATTTGTAACTTTTCAAGTCTTTCCGAAGTCCTTACTATGAGATGAGGGCGGCATCTCTAATAAATTTGCAAGATGCCTCACTCACCTCTAGAAGACGGTGGATTGCGGAACCCAACCAGGAAAACGTGAATATTCTAAATATAAATATTCCTCAACCGAGATTTAAACCAATAAACAAGGAGTTACTCAAGTACATAGGTAGCAATTGCGCCACCTTGATGACCGTCTATTTATTTACTCTTCCTTTATTACATAGTTTAAGTTACAGGACAACATACAAAGAAATAATTAATTAAGAAGACCATTGACATATCATTGTGTCATTTTTGCTTATCCTAAGTCATTCAAAGGATGAAGAGAACTTGAAGAGTACTAGAAGTATCAGAAAAATTACTTTGATCTTATTTCTGTGTTAAAATATACTTATATTTTTACCAATCAAGTTAATCAATATATTTTTTCGTGCAGACTTAGAATCTACTTAACTTTAACGTACAGAAATGATCAAAGCGAAATGAACTTCGAAATATAACATCAATATGAAATCTATAAATAAAATCGAATGCTTTAAATTATCCATAGAAGTCGAACTGAGCCGTGCCAACAATCTGCTTCTGCTGATACGTCCGTCTGTCAGTGGGGGAAGTGACAGGGCGCGCTGTCACATGGCAATTTGATTAGTGTTCTACTCCGTAATATGCTAACTTATGTAGAATCACGTACGTTTGAAGTGTCACGTTATATTAGGTGAAATACAAAATTATAAATGGAGTTAAATATAATATTTAATTAATTATAAATATAGGTAATAATGATAAAATTCCTAATTTTTACTGGTAGTGTAAAGGAACTTGTATGTAAAATTAAGAACAAGATTTTCTATTAAAGTGCTACATAATGTAAGGTTATGAATATTTAAATATCTAAATATATAATGAAGACGCATTGCCATGGAGCAAACATTTACATTTTAACGTATTTTCAGCATGAAAGCTTATTTATACATTATTTATTACATATTTTAAATTGTTACATTTGAAATTTAAATTAAATATGTAATATAAATATAGATTTATTTCAAAAATAAGTAACAAGAAATATAAAGTGGAAATAGTCCTGTTGAGTACTTATTTGTTTTAGAAACGTCAATATCTAGTAATTTCTATCAAATCAAATCAAATTTAAAGTTATAAATTCAGTACTTTATAACTTCAAAATATTAAAAAGCGTATTAAAATTTGAATGTAGCGGTATTCAAACCCGCGCCTTTTGGAAACCATCCAACAATACTTTATTCCATCCCAACATTATTACATATTAATATATATATATATATATATATATATATTTAATATTCTATATGTATCTCGGTTTATGCTTTTTTCTCAGTCACAAGAAGAAGAAGTCAGAGAAAAGAAATCAGGAAGAACCTTGAGTCAAAACACTCCATTCTCCACTTTCCTTCGGATTTCAAGACATGTCATGTTGAGTAGCGAACTTCAACCGCAGACTTTGTCTTGTTCACCACTAAAATCTAATCATGGCACCGACTGGAAATCGAACCCACGGCCAATGTCCCACTACGACACATATAAAATAATATAATAAACAAAGAATTTATACGCTAAACAATTTTCAATAGTGATAATAAAATGCAATTTTTCAAATTCTATTCATTGAATGGATGAATCAAACGGACTTTGGAATTCACTATTTCATTGGTCTGTTTCCGATTATTTGGAGCCCGATCGGCTACTAAGAGCCTTCTTTTGTTGACAGATCTCATTTGCAATTCGATTAGGAAATTCTCAACCCTTATACTTTGCAAAAATGCATTTTTCTAAACGTTTTAAATTCCCGAATGCACTATTAAAACTAGTAGCTTTCTAATTCCTTTAATGTATTTAATAGCTTATTGTTATTTCCGCATAGCAGGTTTTGGCAGACCTAACCTAGTGTGAAGTCGCACAGTTCTCAACTTTCCGCCCGAATCAGAAACATTGCGTGTTGAGAGGCGGAACTCAACGCCACGCTTTATCTCAGCACCAGAGCGATTATAGAAGAAATAATCACTTAATAAAAATATAAATAATATAATCATATAACGACATTTAAAATACAGTTTCTTGCGTATTTTAGGGAGAAAAAAGTAAGAAATTGACGTTAACTAAGTCCACTTTTTTATATTCTACCAATTTAAATGGTAAGTATAAGTAAACCTAGAGAAACATCTATACGATAAATGTCTAAAATTGATTATGTAATATAGTATTAATGTAGTATTTATAAAGACTTTTTAAATTTTATAAAATTATTGTAAATTACTAAAGTAACGTATAATTCGAGTTAAATAAATTGCTTTAAATTACGCATTTACGCATTTACGCATGCTATATCTATATATATACTTTAATATGTATTTATCACAATAAGCTGTAACAGGATTTTTAACACACGTGTAGTCAAAACAGGTGTTCTCTTAATAACAATTCCACCAGTTTGTATATAAAATTCACGCGACAAGAACCAAGCTTTTGTTTTGCGAATGCTTTGTGTATGGGATAATGTACAAGCTTACCGCACGATTTATTTTATAAAATCCTTCCTAGCGGGTACCGTGACTCTAATCGTAATTGGTCGTGGGTTCGATTCCCACTCGATGGAATGATCATAATTTAAATATTTTCATAAAAACATTTTAACGCCGCTGGATTTAAACTCGCGCTTCCTGGAAACTGTTCGAGCGGTCGGAAAGCTAAGCCATGCGGTGCAAGTACATCCGCATAATTTAAATTTTTATACGCTCTCATTAGAGATATTTTTACATATTTCTGCTACCCAAATATTATTATACGAACGAAAATATTAAACAAGAACAATCTTTTGGCAAGAGAGAATACTATTTATTTAACCATTTTAAAGATTTAATGTAAATGGACATAAAACTTAAAAAACATTTATAGTAAATGTATTATAGGTTTTTTCTTGCATTGAAATTTTTATATAGAATTTTTAATAATAAAGATTTTAAAACTTTTTATTTGAATTCTCTGAACTAAACCTTAGATGCAGTTGTTACAATTTTATTGTATCTCTGTAAGATTTTTACAAAGCTACACTATCCGAAGATTTTTACAAAGAAAAGCCTTTCTATTGTTGAAAAAGGTTACTTAATAGTGTGATAATATTTTGAAATAAATAAATAGACCATTTAAGATATTATATTCTTAAAATAGTATTAATATTTACATTTTAAGATGTTATCCTTATCTTATATAATAAATGCAATTTTATTATATGTTTTGTTCACTTCATATATAAGCTAAGTAGGCAGAGAAAACTTAGTGCTTATACACTCCGTTTTCCACTTTCCAAGTGAATAAAAGAAACCAAAGACCGCTCTTTACCTTACTATAGCGAAGAAGTTAATCTTCTCTTCTAAGAGGAGATCGAACCCCAAACCATCGAGTAAATTGAGACACTACTGACTTGCAAAAGTATATAATTAATTAAAATTAGTATTATAATGTGTAGTAATATCTTTAGTCTTTTATTACATACACTTATTTCATCGAGCCTTCCTCCTGTTTTCCGAAACAAGATGACATCTTGAGTAATAGTTCTGGTATTCACGTCAGGTTACACTCAAGCACAATTTTTCTTCTTAAAATATCGTGCAATGTTCACGCGAGAAATGAATACATCTGATGGCTTTAATAAGATTTTTTCTCTCTAATTTAATATGAGGTTAAGTATATATTACAATATCGTGCTTATTGTCCTTACGAAGAAAGTCTAGAAACCTATATATTTTATTTTGTACGTAACTGATAGGTATCGGAAGTAATAATATAAAAAAAAATTTCAAAATTACGTAAATTATTCGTATTTAATAAAAAATCGTTTAAGCTGAAAATAAATAACTTTAATTAATTTAGTTGCAGTTAGTAGCATTTTAAAACATAATGTAATAATATAATAGTAATATTAATTGCTGTACGACCAGAAACATTTAAAAAATACAGAAAATAATTAATCTGTACAACTGATGACACAACAATCTCTTCCAGGCAACCTTAAAGCATTGGGAGTAAATGGAAGGAAATAGGTTATGGGGTGAATTCTTATATTTCTAATTAATTAATATCTATGTATAAATTTTAGACATTGTTGTACCTGGGTTGTGGTTTCCCGTTGTAACTTGTACGTCTAGTTCTTTTAAACAAAGGCAATGATTTTGTAATAATTCATTTAAATTCAAAAAAAATAAAAATATCTTACCCCAGTACGATACAAACTTAAGTCCAATTATTAAAACTACGATTCTATATTAGTAAAATCACATTTTAATCAAATTTACTGTATTTTCTCAATTCCGTCCTTGTAACTTAATCATAGTTACAATCACATATAAACCATTTGATTAGAAATTAATTTACAAGTGTTAATTAAACAAGGAAGGAAATTTTACCAAATTCACTTAACAATTTTATTTAATTTCCTTTTAATTTGTCCGAAAAAAGAACTAGATGAGCAGACAGCATAACAGATTCTTTGCAGTAATACTTTGCTTGAAAGAGTGTTACATTAAATCAAACAATAAAAATGAACTGTGGGACTAACTTAGTTGCTCTGGCACGAAAGAGAAAATCACTTTGCAACGAAGTTAGCGGCGCGAATAGCACCGGTGGACCGCGAAATTAGTTTTAACTTTTCCTATACGAGTAAACGTATGAATTGTGAACTTGGTTGGCTTTTTGAATTTAAAAAGGTTAGACTATTGATGAATTTGCATAACAATGTGCCATTATGGCGCAGTGACAACATCTAACTGCAAACGCGATTAGTATGGTTTCGATCCCTTCTTGGGGGGAAACATTATTGTTAAATTATTTTAATTTTTTCGCTCTAGCTGAAAACAAAGTGCGGCGTTGAGTTCCGCCACTCAACACGCAATGTCTTTCATTATCAAATTCAGGCGGAAAGTATAGAATTGAGTGTCGAAGCTGTAAAAAAATATTAAATACTGTATTTGGTAAAATACAGTAATTAATTGATTTAATGCTATTTTGACGCATTAAATCCATTAAGCTGTGTCAATAATTAGTGAGCACAGACAAACAGACTAAAATTTAAAATCATTCTTTTGGGTTCTACTACATTGATTAATGTCCTCAATAAACATTTTTCTTATACATTTTCCAAGTGTAGACAGCGATCAGTTACATTTTTATTATATGTATGTAATTTCTTTGTATTACAAAAAATATTATATGGTTTTAAATAATTGTTCTATCGATATTGGCTATTAAGGAGTTAGAAAGCTTTTAATATATTGATAAAACTTCCATATTGTTCAATATTTTTATTAGTTAAGAGTAATATAGCTATTTCATATTTAGTCTGTAACAAAGTACAGATTCCACCACTCAGCATGCGGAAATTGGAGGTCGAAGTAAGTGGTGAAAAGACGGCGTATTGCTAGAGAGTACCTATTTTATCTTTTAAATACTCTATACTAGACGATGCTTAAAATGTACGAGAGTTATGTATTATCAAAACACTGATTAATCGATGTGTAAAGGCTGATAGAAAGTTAAGAACTTTAAAGTCTAGAGGCGTTAATTTGGATGTCAAGCTTTGTGACGATAAATATTAATCCGACTGCTCTTTCTACACTTGATACATTGTTTTGAATAAATGTCTCATAAAAATATAATTTTTTTTAATAATCATATGGCTCAGTGATATAACGCCAAACTCTTATAGCGATGGTTATGGGTTCGATCAATTACATTTGAAATTATTTCATTAACTTTTGATCTTTCCTCGAACTGTCGATAATTAACTTTCCACCTCTTTTTATAACAAATCTGCGGATGAATGAGTACGAAAATCCCTTAAAGTTCATATGAGAAATTAATATCCAATATAATTATTAGTAAGAGCATACTAAATTAATAAAAAAATTTTACACATGTGGTCTGTTAAATGGATATAAAGTGACATAATTGATATAAAGTGAGCTAAGGCATTGTGTATATGGCAACGCGTCAACGTTGTTTCTAACATTTTACTTGACGGATTTGGACATATTTAGTTTTTATCACTCAGATAATGTTATGGGATTTATGTTTTTGTCGTTATAGTCTTTTCGGTGTAAAAACTAGTAATTTACAAAAGATTTTCACAACTTACACCCCCTCTCGAATATTTGAATGGAAGATCAGATACGTAAAGTCTGAATAAAGAAAAAGATTTTAATCGAGAGTCTTCTCCTCGTGAAGTTGGTTAAAAATAAAAAACAAAATACCAAGACCTTTTCAAACAAACTTCTTTGTAAAGAGCAAAGTCACTTCTCTCGAAACGGTATATTATCTACTTGTTGTTAACAATGCTTTGAATTTTTTTTTGTTTAACGACTTCGTCAAGTTTTTATTGGGATTATTATTTGAGTCAACTGTGTATTTTGTAATTTTTTCATATATAATATTAGATATAGATAGCTGTTTTAAACTCTCATAATATGTATATTACACTTGTTTAATAATAACCTGTACATTATTTCTTCAGCTTCACGCATTTTCCCGCAAGGTGCATTAGAGTCATCGGGTTTTTGGTAAATACATACATACTTAGGAAACGTACAAAAATATGAACGCAGCGGGATTTGAATCCGATTGAAAACCGTTCAAGCGCTTTGACCGCTAAGCCATGCGTTCTACATCCGGTTACGTCAAAATTCTTATACGCTTATTACAACTTATATTTGCTGAAAGCATCTCTGTGAGAGTTTCAAGAGGCGCTGGTTCAAGTCCCGCTGCGTTCAAATTTTTATACGTTTTCTAAACATATGTTTTTCAATATCCTAAATGTGTGAATAACACTTTTAATGTTAAAGTTAAGTTAAGTCTACAGTCACAGCCTACATATATTCAATCTGAAGGAAACGAACATATTATTCGACAAACATATATATTTCACAAAACTTATTATTTAAGTTATATATATATACAAGTATACGTTATATAAAAAGTGACAAGCCATCATTTTATGCGGCGTTTCTTTATAAAAATATAAGCCTTTAAAGGTATATTTGAATCAATTATAATAGTGACCTAATTTAAAATATATGCATACATTTTTAAGCGGTTATCGTATTTTATAGCGTTCAAAATATTTTAAAAAATATTTGCAAAAGAGGAATCAAAGGAGGTCAATATGGCTTTTTTATTTTCAATAATAATACAATTAATAACCGGGTCTTGAAATACTGATTTAAGTTTATAATATTTATACTTGCGTTGGTGTAGTGGACAGAGAAGCAACTCTTCAATATTTATATATATTCACCATAAGGACGTCATCACATTGCTAAGAGAGGATGTTAAAAGAAGTGCCTGGTACTTGCAGGCTTAAAGCTTCTTTAAAATGCTTTGTATATTAAATTCGTGATTGGTTAAAGGTTCGATTCCCACTCGGGGGGGAATCATATTTAAAATATGTTCATTTCGCCGCTCTGATATTTAAGACAAAGTACGGCGTCGAATTCAACACGCATTGTCTCGATTTCGGATAAAAAATGGAGAACAAGTTGTTTTGACACTAGTTTTTCTCCAAACCTTTTTGTTAGGTGAGGATATGGATACCCCCAATTGGGGACTCGGATGACGTAATGTAGAACTCCGGAGTGGCAGATGTAGGCTTGCCGTATTAGAAGCTCACGGTGCTCCACCTCAACCGCCACTTGTCGGAGCCACGTGACCTTCCCAATCATCCGTGAACCCCGACGGCGGAGGCCTACCAGGACGTCGTGGTCGTATAGGGTTTTCACCCTCGACGGCCTGCTCAGGAGTAGTAGAAGGTGAGTAGGAGATCAGATTTCCCAAGCGGACCCCCTTCTGACAGTTTCTTTGACTTTGTGGGAAAAAGCGTGAAGCTATATTAATAATAATCAAAAAAATATTAAAATTTGACGCTTAATTTTTTTTTATATTGCCTGTATCAGCTTTTATTTGTCTTTGAAATATTTTTTCCCTTTATTGTAAACTTCATAAAGCGAACAATCTAATAAGATTTTCAGAATAATTAAAAGAAAAATCGCTGCATCTTATTAATAGATGGCCTTTTCTTCTGTGTATCTTCAAGCTTTTTACCGTATAATTTTATTTCTTAGTTAAACGCATCTACTATATATATCCTAATAGAACTAGTGTAAAAATACACTGTTCTTCAGTTTCCGAGAGATCTTTATTTAGAGAAGCAGTTGCATGGGACTGCATATGCAATTGTTAATGGTGGCTAAAAATCATATTTTTAGAAAACGTATAAAAATTTGAACACAGCTGGATTGGAACCCGCGCCCCTTGAAAACCGTTTAAGCGCTCTGACCGCTAAGCCATGCGTTCTACATCCGGCTACGTCGAAATTATAATTGTTGCTGGTGGTTGATGATTGATGATATGATTTAAAATTATTCACTTAAATTGAGTTTAATTGAAAGAAGAAGAAACAAATATGAAAGCTAGTTAATTGACAAGTTCTACAAACTAGCGAAGATAAATATTAAGTTTACGGTAAATAAAAATGTTTTATTAACTCTAAGATTAGTTTTTAAATAGTTTCTTAATTAAATATTTTGTTATTTTCTGTTACTAATTATATTCAAAACATAATGTTATGTGAAAATTTTCTCCGGCCTGTTAACAACTAGCCCCAAGCCGGAGCATGTTCCTACTTTCCAACTTCAGGTAATATATTTTATAAAAAGAATATAACACACTAATTGCCTCAAAAACCATCCTAACATGATAGTAACATATGCATTAAAATTTAACTTATATTAACGAAAGAACAAGTAATTTATTTAAGAATTTCAGTTAACTATTAACTGGAACTTTTAGCCTCGGCCTCCTCTAATAACATATCAGTCCTTGAGGTGATCGGAGGCACAGTAAGACAGCGTCTGGCTATAAACGTAATTAGTTGTGGGTTCGATTCTCACTTAGGGGAGTCAATATATTTTATTTTTTATTTCTCCGCTCTGATAAAAAAATCCGTTCTGATAGAAAAAGCGCAGCTCTGAGTTGTACCACGGACAATGAAAGCGTGAACTTAACAGAATTTTAAAACTTCAACTGCATTCCAGTATACACATATATTTAAAAACAATTTAAACTTTAAAAATTGTGTACACAATGAGGTCAATAACTTGGTTATTTAGATGGAAAACGACAACGAACAGATGTTGATAAAGAATTGAATTTATAGTGACTATTATTGAAGCGATTCTTGCATCGTTGCGATTTTGTCGTACGAAAGAAAATGGGTCGACAATAACGTACATCTTGTCATATTTATTGGGACCTCTTCCATTTTCGACACGCCCAGGAGAATTGAGTTGTCTATATATTTACTAACATAGTAAAATTGGAACATGATGGCTGTTTATCAGAAATAATTATACTTTCATAACACCTCTTTTATCTGGTTGGCATCAAATCAGTTAGTTTTCACAGGTGTGTGTGAGTGTGTATGATGTTTTATACATACCGCTTGAAATTTGTAACTAAAATTATAGCTATAAAATTATAGCTCTCATCATTCCTTTTATTTCAAAAGGACAGTTTCACAATTTTAATTTTTTTACAAATTAAATATAAAAACAAATTAAATAAAAAAAAAAAAATTTTTTTAATTTAGATTAATGTAGGCATAATGTAAATTTCTAAATTATTATATGAAACGTACAATTGTTCAAGTATATAAATAAATATTAACAAGCATGAAGAAGCCAGCTTCTTTATTTAATAAAGCAACTAAAAAATGCCATCTTCCTTCCTTCATCATCATAATTTTATATATTCTATATTTTATTCATCTTAGGGTTTTTTCCGCATAGTCAGAGTGAAGAACCTAGTGTCAAGACACTCCGTTCTCCACTTTCTGCCTGAAATCGAGTGGCGAATCTTAACATCGTTCGTCTTACTGGAGCGTAGAAATTGATAATATATAAATGCAATCCCCTAAAATGGAATCGAACTCACAACTTATCGCGTTTGCTAACAGACGAAACGGTAGTATTATTTTGTAGTGGTAAACCACTACATCAAAATAACACTAATTTATACACTAGCGAACGGGTCGCGACTTCACCCGCGTGAACTATCTATTTCGTATTTTCGCCAGCCAGCGTTCTCGCTTAAATCACAAACTTTGCTCAAGTTTATAATTCTATTGAGTTATATAAATAGGTTTCAATCGACAACGGGAAGTTCAAATAGCGGTAAACCACTTTGTTTTCAATTCTATTACGTAAGTATACGTAGCGCCATCTATTATGATAAAGATTATTTTTTTTTGCAAATACTGTTAGTAAAATATAAGTAAGCCATTCCACGTGAACGGAGTCACGGGTACATGTATATATCACGAATGTGGATCGAACCGACAACTACGGGATTACAGCGCTTCTGCTTCTGGCCCCACTTTGGTGTCGGCTCCGTGTAACTGGAGTATATTTTGAGTATTTTTATGTAACTTTTTATTTTAAGTACTAACATACCAAAATTATTACATGTCTATTTCGTACTTTTTGCTTGATTTACGTACTATTTAACACACAGACAGACAATAAATCTACTGAGTCGTTTTGACGCTTCTGTTATCGATATATTAACTCAAATATTTCATGAACTAAATTGACTTTTCTACTATTTTATTATCCATACATATTATAGATAAGCTAAATAAGTAAATAAATTACTACACATTTATCACTATATTTAACAAAATATAATACAAAAGAATCCAATTACATTACCAATCGACTAACAGTACATTTGAGCATCAATCTTAAGAGAAACTTCTCTGAAAATTTCGTAACCCAGATACTAGCATTAGTATGTTCAGTGCGTTCTGAGAACGGGTCAATTTCCTTTTGATATTGCGGAGTGAATAGACGCGCATGTCATCAAATCACAAGTTTGGCTTCATTTTGTAATAATAGGAATTCTTTCTTAAAGTTTAATAACTCTTATATTATATTTTTATAATTCATTTGATTTATAATATAAATTGAAATATAATCATTAGATGATTAGGCAAGAAGAAGTTGAAGAAAGAATTATCTTGACACGAGATTCTGGTACGAACCCACAACCAACGCTTCAGCTTTACAGTCAGACGCTGTCCCACTTCACCATAATGGTTTCAAAAAAAATCATTTGTGTTGGTACTTACATAAAGAATCAACAGTTTTTTCTTTACATAAATTATATGCATATCTAAATTTATATGCGTAACTCAGATTATTATTAAACTTAAATAAAAATTAACAAACGTCTGCTCCGTAAGCGAGACCGTGAGTTAGAATTGAAAATTAAAGCTACATTTTCAACACTCGAAAAATATAACATGCTAATTGAAAATATCCTTATGGAAACGTGAATTACTTCCTTACAAAACATCTGCGCTCGTGTCTAATAATTCATGTAAACGAAGACTGAGACTGAAACTGAGGAAATACATTCAAATTAACATGGAAATGTGTCCCTATATATCAACATTCGTGTAGCAATATTTTCCTATCATCTACAGTATATTGGAGAATATGCTCGCACTAAACGATAAAAATTTCTATATAAATTTTGTATTTTTGTAAATTTTCGATAATAATTTATATATGAGACCTAACTTCTTAGCATTCCATGAATTCACCGTACGGGTGCCGGTCCCATTGCGTTGGTGAAAGAGGAACTCCAAAATGTCCATTCTGGCGAGATACTAGCATCCTTAAGGCACATAATACTGCTTCTCATATGTATCCATCATAAGAGTCCAACCAAGAGCTGATTCTAACATTAATTCAGTCTTTTGTGTGGAATTTTTAGAGGAGTCTTCATTCACAAAGTCTATTAATCGGTTTGTAATTTTGTGATATTTCTACGCTATTGGTATAGTTGCTTCAAGTATGATTTCCAGTATCTTGGCGAAACTAATAACAAAAGCGGTACTCAACAGTCAACATGCAACTTTCGTAGAATCTGGATAAAGGAGGAAAAGAAAACTACAAACTACCAAACTACTATGTGTACATATTTTTAAGTACATAATTTAAATATACTGTAAAGACGCAAAAATATTATGCCGTGATCGTAGCCTTATGGTGTTAGCTTAGTATAAAGATACTCGCACTCTCTGACTTCCCGGACGCTACGGATAAAACGTTTATCGGATATAAAGCTATAAAATGTATCCTTTGAGTAGTCTATATAACTACTTTTTAAATAGATCTACTTAAATGAAACATCCTAAACAGAGGGCTATTACCAAACGTGGCGAAGTTTTCTACTACTCAACTTTAAATGTCTAAAATGTCTAATATGGCCATATTCGTGTCGTCGTAGAAAAGAATGCTTCCCCTCCAGTCTATTCCCACAAAAATACACGTGCGAGAAAATAAAAGAAATATGCATTAAAGTTCCTTCGCTATTGGACTCGTTACGAAGAGTACTCGTATCTCTTGTTAATAACAACGACAGCCGGTATATTTTGTTTGTAAGAATACACTAGTTAAGATTTACATTTCCAAATCGGTCTCGTAACTGGATGGCATTAATTTCTTTCTACAAACGATTTTAGTTGAAAGTTCGTAGGTAGACCGGAATCAGGCTTTATTTAAAAAAATGATGAGACTTAAAAAAGGATATCCTTTTCATTACTATAACATCTTCTATTTTTTTTAATCGATTGTTTTAATCAAATCTGTTATATCTTTAGAAGTCTTATTTTATTAGTATAAGGGCTGAATATTATATCTAACGTATTTTCTCTAAATAACAAATAAAATAATAAAATTAGTGTTTGAGATCAAATTTGATGACCTGAGAATTAAGTAGACACTACTTATTTAAAAAAGAAGATCACCATTATATTATATAAAATATGCTTTCAAAAATTCCTCTTTTAACAACTTCTGTGCAATTTTCACTTGTTTAACTTTTGTATATGAAAAGAATTTCCGTCATTAAACTTTATGTAAAGCGCTTACACGACAACATTGATGACAAGATTTTAAACTGAATATATTTCTAATTAGTAAGCTATCTGGGTCAAAGCAGACAAATGAATTGAAGTTTTTAAAACAGAGAATAACTTTTCAGAGCGGATTTATAAAAGTTTCAAAATAAGCTGTCTTTTTTTAATGGTCGATCCATTCTAGAGAATTTTATACATTATTCGAAGAGTTATATAAGTTTTCTATTACAATACAAACATGTAATAAATATTTGTAATAAGTTTATATAGATATTTCAAACGTTCTAAAAAAAAACGTTACGTAACAAAACACACAAGTCTAAAAACACTTTTTGCTTAATTAAAAAACTAAACGGACAAAAAGTGAACAGTTCTATCCTGTACACAAGGGTAGGACGAAGGAACCTAGTGCCGTTTGTTCCGCTTTCCAACCACATTGCAGACTTTCCGTGTCTAGTGGCGAAATCCAATGATCCAGAGCAGGGCAGTAAAAATATTTCTCACGAGTGGAATCGAACGCACAACTATCGCCTTTACAGAGTTTTTTTCATTGTTTTCATTGAGGTACTATGTCCTTTATGTTCATATACAACGTGTAACGTGTAGTATATATAATTATAAATACTACACGTTTAAATATACTACTAATATGCTTCACACATAGCAAGGTAGTGCGCTTCTTTGAGCAGGTCGTCGAGGGTGACCCACCATCCTTGACTCAACGTGCCTTGCTGGCTCACGCCACCGGCATTCACGGAATATTGGGGTTCCCGTGGCCCGGCTAGTGGTGGTCGAGGCGGAGCACCGTGAGGTTTTACTGGGTACACGGATTGCCTAATTACCTGTTCGGAGTCCCACATAATTACGTCCAAGTTCCGAATCGGGCTGGTATCCGTAAAGGATTTCCTCATGAAAAAAAAATTGCTTAGTTTTGAGAAACATTGTGTGTTGAGTGGCGGAACTCAACGCCGCACTTTGTCTTGTCACTAGAGCGGAGGAATGAAAATAATTCTAATATAAACAGTCACACCCTTATTCATAATATAAAATTGTTTTAACACAAAAAAAATATTTGCCTTTTTTTTTGTAAATTATTATAATTAATTGTAACACGACATGTTGCAATTTCTCGCCGCTAATTTCATTTGTGTGAACTGTCCAGAACAAACTTGTACTTTTAAGGCGTGCGCCATTGAAATACCGATAATTACTCGCCAAGAAGCAACCAGCTGTTCGCCAAGTTTCTTATACCGCTTGAAAGGAACGAGTTTTGTATCAGATGAGTTTATATGAGTTGTATAAACGAATTTTTTTGAGAAAAAATATGTTTTAAACATAAATATTTAATGAAATATTAAATACGTTTTATATATTATATAACGAGAAGCAGTAGTCATTGACGTGTAAAAAATACGCAAGGTTTGGTTGCGAGTTTGATTCCCATTTAGAAATAAATTTGTCTTCAATAAGCAAAATCTTTAGATAAGTGGAAAGCCTAATGTTCATAGAAAAAAGAAAAAGAAATTCTTATTCTAAACCTAATAATAGGAATCTTTTCCTATATATTATTTTTATATAGTACTTATATTTTTTAAAAGCTTACAATATTCCGTTGCATCTAAAATATTGCTTAATGGTTATAATATTAATACGTTAAGAAAAAAGTTCCCCCTTTTCACGAAAAATACTCGGAGAGTATTGTAAAACACATCATAAATGTGTTTATCATTCATTTCATAATATTTATTTTTGCAGCTCTACACTTTTTTCACATTGCTGGGTAGACAGAGAGAACCCAGTGTCCATACATTCCGTTTTCCACTCGAAATCGAAACTCAAAATATCTCAACGCCGCAATACTGCCGCCATAAACGCCGCGTATATAAGAAACATCAGTGGATCAAAATAGTATTGTAAGATCTAAACACGCGGTAGCTTGTCAAGCCAAGTAAACTCTGTAACAGAATCACATATTACGTCATGTTGAAAAGCTCCGACCGACGTTTACGTGGATATCTATATCATATTATCTTTATAATGCGCGAACAGTTAAAATTTAAATAAATTGTCACTATGTCGACATTCTCGTAAGATATAATGAGGATAAGATAACAAATTTACACAAATGCCATGCGAATGGTAATGTTTGTGGGTTCGTTTTTCTGGAATTCTTAAAATTGATGAGCTCTAATATAATCAAAAATATTTAACAATCGTTTTGAGAAATAAAAAATATGTTATGCAAAAAAGTTGCTTCACGCTTTTAGCGCATTGCGTGTTGGGTAGCGGGACTAAGCTCCACGCTTTGTCTTACCAAAGAGCATAAATAAAAATAATTTACATATAATTTTTCTCTTTTGTGTCCCAGGTCATTGTCAAACTGCACCGCGATGACATCCACACACATTAAATACAATTAAATAGATAATATTAATAAATTAATAGACAAAATAGACACTTTTTATTTCAAAAATATATTTAATTTTAACTGTTTTTATAATTATAGTAAGCTAATTCTCATCTGATTAAGTAGTTACAGGTTATTTGAATACTTAATAATATAATCGTTAGTTGCCAGAACAAAACGAGCGCTTGAATTAACGTTTCGCACTCACGCGAATTCATAACAGAATGGTAAAATGTAAAAATACTTTGAATAAAGAAATTAATAATTGCATTTACAACATTTACGAACAAGAGTCAAATAATATCATAATATTTATTCATAGAATTCATAGAACTCGCTTGGTCTTTTTCTTTTCGTTTTTAACCGACGGAAAAAAGGTAGGAGATTCTCAATTGCATACATTTTTTTTCTGGTGTTACACTACGCATAACTTTTTACAGGGTTGACAAAGAATTAATGAAAAAGATACACGTAAAAATAAAAATAAAAAAGCTTTACTAAATAAATAAATAAAACTGGCAGTAATAATATTCAATATTACAAAACTAACTATTGTCTGACCAGAGCGGATAAAAGAAAATAATTTTCTTATAATCGATATCGATAAAAAATAAATTAATTTATAATAATGATAATAAAATATCAACAAAAAGAAAGTGCGTCGTTGAGTTTGCGGAGGAAAATTAGCACATAGGGGTTTGATCTTAATCTAAGTTGTCTCTGACTTCGCTTAATATTATAAAACAAACCAAAATCACCAATGAATGTACCTATAATAATACAAAAATTATTTTTACAAAACGTATAAAAATTTTAACAATCCGTGCGGTTTCCAAAAAGCGCGGGTTCGAATACCGATTTTATAACTACGACGACTTACATTTTTTTTTAGGTTTGTGTGAATAGTATTTAAAAAAATGTTAAAACAACACTAGTTTTTCATTCTCATATTGTAAAAACGGGTACATTGTAAAGTTTGTAAGGTTACGAGTTTATATCTCAAAATAAAATTTTAATATTACTAAAGTAGCACAGACTTTAACAGTATAACTTGTAATTTTATTAGGAGTTCAAGGCACAAGAAACCTTTGGATTTTTTTAGTTTCACGCCTTTTAAGTATACAGCAGTATAGGCAGAAAAGCTAGGTACAGTAAAATTCTGTTTTTGAGACTTTCATTTTAAAATTGTGCTTGTTGAGTAGTGAAACTTAACGCCGCCATGAATGGTGTGAGGACCTGAAAATAATTTAAATATAATTATTACACTGAATGAAAACCGAAATCACAACCATGGCTTAAAAATATTAATATATAAACAAACTACATACAAATTACTAGACCTAGTAATTTTTTTGGGGGTTCAATGAAAAAACACTTTACATGTACTTCTTTTAATTATTATAATCAAATATAAATGTATATTGATTTAAGAATGTGTTACCGTAAAAGTCTGAACTACGGTAAATCCTAAGATCTTCCAAACAAAATTTAAGATTTACCAACTTTAAGCCAACTTTGTTTAGCAAATGACGAAACGTGTCCTATCTAAACTGACTTAATCAACATTTACCATGTCTCTTACAAATAGAACTTAAATTTTACCGGTTTATGAGTTCAAAATCATCAAAGAATAGTTTGAGCTATATATTTTACTCGCGGCCTCGCCTGCGTAAACTACGTGAAAAATTATTTCAGTTTTTCGCCCACCCACGTTCTCACTTAAATCACAAACTTTGCTTAAATTTATAATTTAAATGGTTGTAACTTTTTGATTTATGAACCGATTGCAATGAAATTAACACTAAATGTAAAGGGAAGTTTTGCAACAATACAATTATCAAAATAAAAAAATGCATTTAAATCGGTTAAGCTGTTTCTGAGATTAGCGAGCACAGCAAAATCTAGTGTCAAGATACTCTGTCCTTCAATTTCCGCCCGAATTTAAGACATCCATGTTGAGTGGCGGAGTGGATTTATAAGAGATATTGATAGTAGTTAATGTATATTTTTTCTCATTAATAGGAGAATTCCGTGTTCTGCTGATTACTCTAGTAAATTAAAAAATTAAAGAATTCTTTGAAGTGTATATTGAAATTCATTTATCTTACTGTATTTTATATTCAAAATTCGAATAAAAATTTCGAACGTGGCACGGCTTGAATTTGCAGGGTTCAAAGAATTGATTTCACACTCGACCACGGTGAAACTTTTATTGAATTGTTATAACTTTTTCATGTTTTTCGTACGTACACGTTTTGTGTATTCTGTATACTGTAGGTATTCACATAGATGGTTTATTAATGTAAAATGCAACACAGAATTCACAGCGGAGTCCTGTAATAGTTGTGTTCTAAAATATAAACATTTGAGCTGTTGCATGTGTGTGTATTGTGTGTTTGTGTATAAAATAACACATTATTTAATCTCTGATTTGAAGATATTTTAATCATATAATTAATGTATTACTCTACTTACCATTGTTTTATTTTTCTCAGCGCTGAAATAGTAAAGCTTTTGTAATTTTTTTATTTATAATGTAAGACGTCCTGAATAAGTTCCTTAATTAGATCTGTAGCAAAGTAAAGATCTTTTGTTACAAAATAATAACACATTTTAATGAAAATCTGAGAATGGAATAATTTCTTTGCATAGAGTAGGTAATTATCTTGACATATAAATATTGAAAGTTTGTTATTAAGAGGCATTGATTAAAACGTTAGTTTTAACAGCCTGAAAAATAACACATTTAACTACATTTCACATTAATTTATTATTTAATAGTGTGTTATATATGTACAAAAAAATGTGTTAAATAAAAACAAACAAAGGTCCATGTTTTAAGACCAAATATACTACTTTTCTATCTTCACATAATAATTATAAACCTTAACAGTAATATAATTTGCTAATTAAACTAAAAAAAAATTGTGGTAAAATTTTCTTTAAAAAGTAAGTTTAAATTTTCATTAAACGTTACATTTTATCAGACTTCTTTGTTATATAGTACTCATAATATTATTGTACTGATTCTATCATTTAAAAAATATTACCGAATTACGTCACTTATTAAGGTAATAAAAATATGACTCACGAGTTTGAACTCTTTTTCGTAGTACGTGTGATGAAAATGATTTCATTTTAATTATTTTGAGTTAATTATTCGCAGTGTTGAGTTTCGTTATTCAACATGAAATGTCTTAATTTAGGGTGGAAAGTCGGAAACGAAGTATCTCGATACTAGATCAGTTTCTCTGACTACCCTGCTTTGCGGTGAAAAACGTGATGCTGAAAAAAAAGGACCTTTGTATATCTTATAATTCACCGTATAATTTTAGATGACAATGTTTACTATCATACAACAACTATAAAATAAATACTAGAATATATAATTTTCTAATTTGTGCATACAAAGCGAACATCGCTTTGAAGCTGTTCCATTAAGCTGGACCCAATTACAAACCTAAACATTTGGTATAGATTTGCTTTAACTTTAACCGAATTTCCATCGAAAACTGTTCGACAGGCACAGAAAGGAGATGAAATCTAATACTGGTTCTTGCGCAATAAGATTAGAATATCTCTGAACGTATTTCATACAAACATTCTATTATATAAACTTTGGTTAAACTAAAGTTTTTCATTGTAATTGTACGTTGTTACTGTATTTTTAATGCGTTTCTATTTTTAAGCTTTAATGGTATTTAGGTCAATCGATTGAATTTTTTAAATATTACTATAGTTTTATTTTTTGTAAAAATACTATTAACGCTCTACTAAAATTCGTAATTTCTATTAAACACTTGAATAGATTGCAAAACCAACTTATACAGATCTTTTTCAAATAAATAATATACTTTATTATCCTTTCCAAAGATCTGGGCAGGGTTCTTTGTTTAGAAACTTTTATTTTTGTTAGTAACACTGTGCGAATTTTAAGAATGGTAAATGTGTAATTTTAAAATTAATTTTTAAAACTTATTTAGTTGTTAGTTTATAAGAATCATAAGAATATTGTCATTCCGTTGAAAAACCGTCCAAGCGCTCTGACCGCTAAGCCATGCGTTCTACATCCGGCTACGTTGAAATTCTTATACGCCTATTACAATATATTTGTTCATTGTTATATTCTTATACGCTCATAATTATAAGTTAAAATTATAAATTATAAGTTTTCTAAATATATATTTTTAAGTTTTCTCAAGTGAGTGAATAACACTTTAAAATAATGTTCAAAGAAGTATAATTTTCTTCTCTTTTTTGATAGAAAAAGAAGATATACCTTTGAAAAGTTTCATACAAATTTTTATTAATGTATATTTTTATTTGTTGCATATATCTTTTGAAAAAATATTTAATCCACATACACATTTATATATAAAGTTATCTTCATCGTAAGCAAAGAGTATTGTTTATACAAATTTGCTCACAACCACCAAAAAAAATACATTTGAAATTTGAACTCTAAGTCATCGCGCTCAGTCAATTAATTCAACATATAAACTACACCACGATGGCTTAATATATAATAAGTGTCAGTAAAAATAGATGACATACTTATAACACTTGATAAAAAAGTCAAGAACCTATAATACAATTTTCAATATTACTATAATATCAATCAAATCTTATTACGTTATTAAGGAAACCTAACAAGTTGGTACGTAATTAATTCAATCAGTGCCCTCTATTATACTTATGATAATATTCTAAGGCATTTGAATAGCGGTTTGTGCTCCTATTTCAATTATAGTATGATTGATTATACAGTATTTTGTTACTATGCAGTATTTAGTTAATACACAGTGTTAAATAACACAAAGGTGTGGTAAAATATCATGTATATCTATAGAGTAATATCTAACAATACATAATATATTACTATAGAATAATCTAAAAATACATAATATACGTTTTTAATATTTCAAGGACTATTTAAAGTCAAGAATCTAAAAAAATTATTTATTATAATGCAATTTGGAAAAAAAAATTCTGTTAGTTTATATGTAGGTCAATCACTTAAAAACTCCTGGATCAATAATAAACGAATTGGTTTATAATCTGAAAGTGCATATAGGGTGGTTTTAACCTGACCTAACCTTAGATCTAGTTTTTTATAATACGCGTTATGTACGACATACAGTTTTAAACAATGCAGTATTGTGTTTCATTAAATATGTTAAATACGGTATGTATGTAATTTAAATCAATATTATCCTTTATAGTATCATAATAATGTCAATATCTTTGAAGATATCAGAGATTAAAAATAAATGGTTATTGGATACAAAAGCGAAAAAAAAACAATTAATATCAAAAGTAGGGCTAATTAAATTCTAATACAAATGTACATTTAGATAATAAAGAAAATATTGTTATTATATTTTTACAACGAGTACTTGTTCTTGTAGTTTTATTTATTGTTCATAATTTTATTATAACACGTCAAATATGGTTAAATTCGTTTGCGTTGTACAGCCTGTATATACTGTAAGTAAACTGTTAATTGGTCGTTAGGCAGTACGAAGTTCGCATCAGCTTGTTTTACGCCCAAATCTATCAACACTTAACTTGCAAGCTAATAGTTATTCACAGTTGGCATTTTTATAATTTTTTAATACAGTAAACTCTACGCGCTACAATGTAGACCAACATATTGTATTTCAATAATAAATTTTCTTTTACCATGTAAACAAGGTCATGTAATTGTTAATATTTCGAATTCATCTTAAGTTAGTATTCAAATTTATATATACACATTATATTAACTATGACGTAAGCCCAAATCAAGCTTTTTGTAATAAATAAATCACCTCTCATACTATACTATTCAGGCTTAAACCAAATTTGGGCCACTTCCTCAGGGGCTAAATGACTCGTACAGAGGCGACATTTTCACTTTGTTCGCAAATAACACATCAATCATAACTCAATCCAATGACTTTACACAATCTATCTGGAGATTTTCTCTTCAATTACTCTACATTCAAGTTACATGAAAGTTAATATAATTATATACTCAGCAGTATGTATACAGAATTTGAAATTTAAACAAAGATATACTATTAATATTATAAATACGTATAACGTGTAAGTACATAAGTAAAGGTCGATGTTTGTTTGTTCCTCTTTGAGATAAAAACACTAAGCGGATCTAGATGAAATTTTAAAGTTATATATAAGTAAGTAAGTTGGATATGTAAGTAAGTTGGTCATAACATAACTACAAATATGAAGCAAATCGGTAAAATTTGTGCCCCCTTGTAACTATCGTAGCTTGCACTGCCCAAACTGCTGACCCGTTTGTGATAGAATTTGATTTGGATTTGATGTTACTATCGACTTAGGTAACTTTTTATCATCACAATAGGTAGGGAAGCTGGGTGAAAAAGCTAGTCTAACATAAACTTACATTTATGTGTACATATCTACAAGGACAAAAAATAAATTTCATATCTGGTTATATGCTGATACACACACAACACACATTACACGATGTGTTTTAAATACTAAACTATTATTCTTAAAAAAAATTCATTGCCAATACCGTTAATGATAAGAAATGTGATGAAACATATTAAATTTTATTTATCTATAGCAAAGTATAATTTTGAATATGATTTTGTCATTAATCACCTTAAACATTCAATGTATTAGTTAATAGTGTATTAGTCATTGTATTAGTATAGTACTATGCTAAAATAAGTACAATTTTTATGATATGATTTATATTTTATATAATTTTCACTCTATATTAATTTGGCATATTTTATCATTCTCATTTCTACAATACTTTGTAAAATACATTAAGTAATGATGAGACAAAGAACCATACTTCTGCATATCTTTTATATCCATAGGAACAGTACAGACGAAGTTATATGTATAAGAATAATATCTACTACACTAATCTAATCGGATACAGAACTACCAATTGATTTTGAGCTATTATCTTTAGCTAACCAAAATTAATCATTTTAAAATTTTCAATTACTATTCATTCCCTAAAGTATAGTAATAGAGACAGAAAAAATATTTATAGATATTTAATATTGTATAAAATTTATCAACTTTTGCGTTTACACTAAACGAGGCATTAATTAAATTTCATTATTCAAGAAAAGATTATAACTTCCCAGTCATTTGCATATTCGGCTGAAATATTTAAAGAAAGCTCTTAGGAGCGGTCTTATTGAATTTCCCTATAATCGGACTGGCCACTTTAGCTGTATTCTTTATCTTCCATATAAAAAAAAAATTAAAACGAAATAATTAAGTGTCAATCGACTATTTACAATGGGCCCTTTGCACCATATAATAGTATTTAAATATTAATTATTTAATTTTTATTAGCTATATCGAAGACTAGCATGTCGTCTGTTATGAAAACTGCTAAGCTAAGCGCGGCGGTGAAATCCTTGCTCAACATATTGCAATGTTTTGATTTCGGGCAGTCCGAGAATAGACTGTCTTTATTTATTTATTTATTATAATCACTAATACAGTCTATTAATATAATATAAAGTATAATAAAAAAACGCAACAAAAGCTTAAAATTAAAAAAGAAATTGCAGCCGCAGTTAAAATGATGATGGCATGCCTACACCTACAATATAAATGTTAGTGATGAAACAACGTGCATGGTCACTTAGATCGCAGGGACTTCAACGTCAAAATAATATCCAGGACGTTTCTGGACAGTGTTAAAAAAAATATTATACTATTCAGACGTAAAGTCGAACTCCTCCGTGTCCTCTGTCTATGTGGGAAAAAGCGTGAAACTGAGAAAGAAGAAAGAATTATGATGACTTTGTACCAAAAGTATAATATGTTATTGACATAAACTTTTAATTCAATGGTTTAGCTAGGGAACCCATATTTATAAGTACTAATTAATCTAATTAAAAAAAATGTTATACTATTTTATAATGTATTATAAATTATTATAGAATTTCGCCATATACCTTGTTACACTATTTAAATTAAAACTACAAATTAGTCTTTGATTTTTCATAGGACACGTGAAATAAATTAAATTATCAAACTGAAAAAAAAGGAAAATCTAATGGAATTATTTTTTCAGGTTACGGGAATGACTAATCATGTTTGGTACACGCGTAATAACTGTAAGCGTAAGCGGCAAGTGGTGAGCTAAGAACGGAGAAATATGCCCCCATATTATTTTAAATAAATAATGTAGAAGCCGAAGAACTAATGTCGAACTAGCAGACGTCATTGTAGCGCATTATGACAGCGTCTTACTGTATACGCGATGGGTTTGGGTTCGATTGAAACTCAGGGCAAAGATTATATTTAAATTATTTTCATTTCTCCGCCAGATAAAGCTACGCAATGTTTCAGATTCGGGCGGTATGTGTAGAGCGAGAGAGAGAGTCTTGATCCTGGTTCCTCTCTGTCTACCCATTGAAAGGAACAAGCGTAAAGCAAAAAAAAAAATGCAAAATGTAAATTAAAAATAAATAGTCTTTCTTTTCTTAGCTATTTTGAAATTGATTTTACGTATTTCCTTGACTTTGGTGTTCCACTCGATGAAGTAATATTATTTAAATTCATACTTGGGGAAAGAACTAACTTTTCCATGAATAAAAAATTATTGGAACAGTATTCCCATTATAAAATCTATTTGTATGCAAGCTCGCGGTATGAAGATATCGGCTAGAATTTTAAAAGCAAACATATTTCTTTAGAAAAATACTGGATTGCAATATCTCGAATTCGGACGGAAAGTTGACAACGTAGAGTCTTGGTACCAGGTTTCTCTCTGACTCCCTATTTTTCCGATATAGGAAAAAGTGTAAAGCTGATAAAATAATACTGTAGATCTGACACGTCTTTATCTGCATATGTAAATATGTAAATATTATTTCATAAAAAAAATATACTATTGCAAAAATTCACGACCCTGCCAGGATTCGAACCTGGAATCTTCTGATCCGTAGTCAGACGCGTTATCCATTGCGCCACAGAGCCATAGCATAAGCTCGTAAAAACTTTCATTTTATATCAATATGTGGACTTGAAATTAGGAATGTAATCTGACCTATTTTATATGTTAACAAGTAAAGGCAATACGTTCGGGTTCCTTTTACGGATGGAGAAGTATCAAATTTGGCGTTTTTAAATTTTAAATACAGAAAAAGTGCAGAAAACAGACATGCATTAAAAATACATTAAAATAAATATTACATACTAACAATTGTATAAAGTAAAATAAACTTTACTAAGATTTTAAAGCGGATTTTACGCATTAACGGGGCCTACAGTATAGGGAAATCAGTTATGATTTTGATTATTTTATATTCATGGTTTCCGTATTTATTTTATTTTGCGTGCTAGATAGTGAAACTTATGGCTATACTTTGTGTTCCCAGATGGAAACGTTTCAAATATTACTTTTCCCTCGATTTAATTTAAACTCTCAACCATTATTTCAAATAAAGACATACATTAGCTGTGTCATGACGTTTTTAAAGTGTTATTCGCACACTTAGGAAATTGAAAAAGACATATTTAGAAAACGTATGAAATTTGAACAGAGCAGGATTTGCACCCGCGCCTCTTGAAAACCGTTCAAGGTGGAACGGTCTTTAACGGTTGTCTTTTAGATTATATTATTCTGCTTATCAAAATTTTCATAAATTCCAGATAATAAAACGTTTTTTTATATATATATAATATAGTAAATTATTTTCTTCAAATAAAATACTTATTAATATAATGTAAATATTTTATTATATGTACATACATATTTTTGTATATTTTAATATATTGTAACTGTCCAAGCTCTCCAAAATTACACAAAGGCTTACACGTAAATAGTAAATCTAGAACTGCACTTTGTAAGTAACATACTGATCTATCTATATCTATATATATCTAACCATCAATCGTAGTAATATAAGTGAATTCAATACAAATGATAAAGGATCTTGAAACTGCTTTGTGTTTGATGCACTCTCAATTGTCAATAGGGTTAATTATTTTTGAATTGCCATTAGCAATTCTATACCGCTGTGAAGCGTTAGGGACTGTACTTCGCATTTTAGTATAAAATTTTTATCTTCTTTTACTATCGTGACCTGATTACATTTTTGTTTTATTATTATGAGTATATAGTTTCTTAATGTTTGGGAAATTTATTTAATTTGTATAGTGTGTAATGATTTTTGTATGTCTATATACATATTTAGGCGGGCAGTTGTTGACTATATCATAAAGAAATGTATTTAAAATGTGGCCAAGATTCCTGTAAACAGCATGAACCATTGTAATTTTTGGTAATATATCATTTCTCTCCAAGTTCTAGCTAGAGTACGCTTTTTCCCACATAAGTAGAGAAGAAACTAGTGTCAAAACAATCCTTTCTCAACTTTCCGTCCGAACGAAGCTACTAAACACTAATCGCGTATAACTAGCCGCGCTTTATTTTAGGTACCAGATGTAATCCATAGGTAATTGTTCCTCCGAGTGGGACTCGAACTCACAACCAATAGCATTTACATTCAGATGCCGTACCACTGCTCCAATAATATTTTAATGTACTTCAAATTCTTCACTAAGTAACACTCATGACTATTTGCGTAATAGAATAACATATTTAATTAATATATTATAAAATAAGTTTAAATTAAAATTTTAAACTGATAAAATCAGATGCAAGAGAAGGCAATTAAGCTTGAAACTCGGCGTATTGTTAGAAAGTTCTTGTCTAGAATCTAGTCCCTGACAAATTCGGATTCTTGGTAAATTACCAGCGGGCTTATAGAATCTATATTTCAAATATTAAAAGGCAAAGCATTAGGTACAATTTTCTTATTATTTTTAAGGGAAAACGTGAATGTACAGAGAGTTTTTTTAATTATATATGCGTGGACTGTATATGTGTGAATTACTTTACGCTCAATCAGGAGCTAAGTTTACCTATAATGTCAAAATTATAAGTATTTATACTATCAGAAGTTTCATAAATATAATATAAATATATGCGCCAAATAAAATTTTACAGTAAATCCTTTAGAACTTCTATCTGTCAATACATATACTATCTTGAAACTGCCGACTACTTTCAATGAAATCTACTCAACAGTCTAATTTAAAGCGAGTATTTCAATTCGAGCTTGTTGCAAGCGAAGACAGCCGCACTCCTTATTATTCCTATAAGATAGCTTGCGACAATCGTGAGCGATGTGTCTTTAAGGAAATTAATATATTGCTTTTTTGTCATTAGTATTACATTGCAACTGACAGGAGCTGTTGAAGATTGTTCATCCGTTCAAGACTTACATCCCACCACGACCACGATCTTCAGACATAAAGGACCGACCACAGAGTGGGAGAGAAATAGCCTCTCTCTGACTTACACTCCCATATGGTATTATATTTTTAGCTTTACGCAACTTTCGCATCTACATCTATGCCTATACCTTACTGTGAAGGTAACGAGAACACAGTGGCCATATTGATAGCAACTATATGTTATAAAGGCGTCGCTTCGAATCCCGCTGTATTTAAATTTTAGACGTTTTCTAAATATGTTTTTGTGTGATTAACACTTGAAAATGTTAAAAATATTTAATAAATAGCATTTTCTCTGGCCAAACGATTGCTTTAAAATAATCTTTGAGTAGCATAAATTTGTAAAAATCTCTCTACAGATATGCTACAACAAAAATAAGTTGTAACAAGCGTATAAGTATTTCGACGCAGCTCGATATAGAACGCATAGCGTGGCGGTCAGAGCGCTTGGATGTTTATGAAAAAGCGCGGGTTCGAATTGCTGCGTTCAAATTTTTATACGTATTTTAAACATGTTTTTCAACTTCCTAAGTGTGTGATTAACACTTTAAAATGTGAAAAATACATGTTATAATATTTTTGCATATCATTGAGTCTTTGAAGTGAAGATGACCATATGGTCATCTTCACTTTACACATATAATTTATACGGGTAATTATAGTAAAAATTAATGCTGATTTAACAGAATTAATATTTCCCCAACAATTGAATGGTAAAAAATATTGTATTTAACTTTTTTTTGTTTTATATTTATGTATTTATTCTATATTGTAAGTTGTGATGAGCCATTTAATATGTTAAAATCCTATAAGCTTACCTAGGCGACACTGGCCTCTTTGAGTCTAATTTATATTTGATTTTATTAATACTTAGTGTGTGCTCCGATACCAATACTCTGTATTTAGAGTATTGGGATTGGAGTGCTTAAATATTGACATGAAAATATATCAATACATACAAAGATGAGATGAGAAAAATATTAGTATGTAATTAATTTTAGTATATACTAAAATTAATTACATACTAATATTTTTCTCAATAAAATAAAATGACCCTGCGACATAGAACGTCCAAAAGTAACGCTACTATTTTATAATAGATATCCTTAGCCAAGGAAAATAATATGAAAATTTCAATAAACAGTTTGTTAAACAAAGGTGCTTTGTGTATAACAATTAGTCGGTTAATTGAACTGCATCGATCATTTGATGCGTAATCTGCTTTTATACGTAATATGCTATTTTATTTTAAATACTTTAAGCTGACACATTTTTTGTTTATTCCACTATTAAATTGCTAGAAATAAGTTAAGTTCTTAAGATTCTTTTTTGTATTGTTTATATAGGAATGTGTCAGACATGCCAAATTGGAAAGGAAACTATATATTAATTTGTCTTTTTAAATGTTAATAAATATGTATAGTAATATCATAATTCAAGAGCACTATACTAATAAAGTGCTCTTGAATTATGCTTTCAACAAAAAGTAACAATTTTTCTATTCTAAATGATCAGCATTTTTCTGCAGTTGTGAATTCGATTGGTTTCGGGGTCGGAGAGAACATAGTGTGATGCCATAACGCCTTAACGCCATACATTATCTCATTCACGAAAGCAGAATAATTATATTAGTGGAATGACCACTGAGTGGTAATCGAACCCACAATTGTCCACCGTGTAATTAAAATTATTTATTATAAATTTTCATGATTTCAGCCTAGTTAGACCAAAAATGAAAAGGGCTTAAAGACGAAATAAAAATATATGTAAGTCTATTTCAAACTAATTACCACTTAAGATTGCTTATGAAATAGATTATATAAGAAAATAATAAAACTTAAGGTTTTTCCATACGTCCATTTGTATATATTTCACTAATACATTTTGCAAAAATTTTTATTAAACAAAAAATATTACAAGAAATAAAATATTTACAACAAATATAATTTAAATTGAAAATCTATTGATTGTAAAATCTGTACAGCGAGTAATCTAAACTAAAGTGTAGCACCGTATTGTAGCACTCCGTAGGCAGTACCACCACGGCGTCGTAGCGGGTCGGACGTGCGTTACGGTAAAGTGCTACGACCGTAGCACCCGTGTTTAAACGTATAACGTAAAACTCATGTTCGTTAAAATATAGTGATAGTGCTGTGTTAGACTGTGTTTATTTAAATTTAAAAATAGAATCTTTTTAATATTCACATAAAAATATATCAAGGTTTAATTACCTCTTAGCTCAGGTAAATTGAGAGAACGTAAAAAGCGAGCCGCAAATGATTAAACAGTACCCACAGTTTTATTTCGTTTTATTCGACGGTAAAGCGTTTCAGTCTAATGGTGTGTTAAGATAACGTCAGGCGATATTACCTCCGTTCTTAGTTAGCCGTTAACGTCGAATTTTTTCTCGTTGTAGTTAATCTCTATGGGTATTCAGTGATTTTCTTCACTAAATTATTCGTATTTAAAAATATATATAAGTTTTTTTCGTATATCACTTAAACATAAATATTCGTATTATTTATCTTAAAATCATGCGACATAAATATTTCAAATAGGCAATGATAAAAAAAAACCCTGTGTCTATAAATTGGACAGTAATAAAATGAAAAGCATTAAAATGTAATTTATTAAATAAATGCATAACATATGTAAAATAATTAAATATGTTAAATTATGAAGAGATATATTTTATTTATCATTCACACTATATATATTTCTGGTAGTGATAAAATTTTATAAATATTGTTTAACATAGCTCCAAAAAATTGTACTTGTTATATAAAGTAACTAATTTATGTGGTATAAAGATGGACAACTTGATTAAAAGTATAATAAAATTTCAGTTTCAATAAAGTTTTTACATTGAACGATGTCGTTCAAAAATAAAAATAAAATATAGAAGTACAGAAACTCTTCGAATCTAAAAGAGGAATCAAAATTGCAATTAAAAGTAGCGTTTATAAAAGCTTATTTCAAGTAATACTCGTAATCAAAACACAAAGAAGCATTTATGAGATATAATAGTTAGAACTTTCGCTATTATTTAAGTTCACAAAGGCCTCATTTTACAATGCCTGTTTACAATTACAGATAAAGTATAAGTTTTATGTGCATACGAAGCTTAACTCGTCGGCCTTAAACGAAATTGGGGTTTTATTTTAAATTCTTTATAAATTTATAATTTAAATATTCACACGGACACATATATATATATACGTTGACACGTATATAATATTGTGAACATCATATTCTTTATTACTTTTTAAAAGCTCTCAAAATCTTAGTAGACTGTTACTGGAACAACGAAGGATGCTACATTTTAATAACTTTTAATATTTTTGTTATTAAAATCTTTAATATAACAATTGATAATTTGCAAATTATTTACTTATTTTCTGATATTATTCTCATACAGTCTAATAATAAATATTTTATATTTCACATTCAAAAGTTTTTAGAAATTTTCTTTTTATAGTATGATTAGATTTGAACACAGCATACTTCCATAGTGCTATATATGTACGTAGACCTACATATATATATTATTGACTATCCCTAAAATTAGTATGAAGTAATTTTGCTGAACCAGTGTAATTACAGTTTAACTACTTTCAAAGTTACTATTTGACTAGATTTATCCTAAACTAAGGTTTAAAATGATACCTACTATTAAAGCGTACTGACGTTCTACATATAATTAGAATTACGAAAAACTAGCAGTTTTCATGGAAATTTGACATTATATAGCATATGCATATAACATTTTTTGTAACTTAAATTTACGCTTTTTTCCGTATAGCAGGATAGACCTAGAATGAAATGAAAATTATATAATTTTCATTCCACCTAGTGAGAATCGAATCCACAATCATCCCGTGTACAGTCAGGTGCTCTTACACATCACGATGGCCTTATTATTGGATATTTTTAATTATCATATAAATCTACCGTTTGGGAGATAAACACGGAGAACCAAATCACTACAATCTTCATTTTTAGTTAATTGTAAAAACACTATGGGTCGCCGATATCAATGCAACCTTGCATAATATATTTACATTGAGAAAATATTTCACATAAGTTAATGCCTAAGTGTAATTTCAACCCGCAACTATAACGTTTAGTTAAACTCCTATCGGCGCAGTCGATACTATGATGTTGATTGCCACGATATAGTTTACTATATTATGTAACAATATACTTTTGTATTAAATCAATCTTTGCTTTCGTGTTATTAGAATGTTAAGATTAAGGTCGAGCTTTATAAAGACAAAAATGACTTATTTGAAGTATCCAGTTGTTAACGGGAAATATGTCAATATTAGCGACTGGCTTGCTGCATCGTCCGCGAGCTGTTTCGTGTTTTCGGCGGCCTTATCGTAAAATAAGTAAATTAATAGAAAAAAAAAAGAATATCTCTTTATAAAATTTTATCACAATTGGTTGAGCGCTTTAGCGTTGAGCGTAGACGTCACAGACAGACAAATACTTACTTTTGCATTTATAATATTAGTATGCAAGGTAAAACAGAAAAAAACACTTATCTTTGCTTAATTACTGAAACGCAGAAACTTAAAAAAAAACTGGTGAGTTTTACACAACTACGAGGTATGAAAATATGTATATATTACGTTAATAAATATTACCATTAAAAATATAGTAATTACTTCAAAAATAATCTCGTAATAGTTAAAGAAACTAAAAATACAAATGTAAAATTATTTCCTCGGATTAAATGTTCAAGCACATCAGATGACATAGGTCGCAATAGCGTACCGTATAAGGTTTTCTTATATTGACAGATAGTTTCACAATCTAACAACCTAATAAAAATTTATAACATTAATACTGTCTATACAAATAAATAAAATGGGTGTGTCTGTTTGTAATATTAAAATAACTGCTTTTTACTAATTGCGTAATATGTATGTATACTCGTTACATATACCAAAACAATATTTTTATGTTACAAACACCAAAAAAATAAATTTGTCTGTTTGTTCCGGCTCATCTCGGGTACGGCTGGATCGATTTTGATGGGACTTTTACCGACAGATAGCTAATGTAATAAGTTTTAACTTAGGCTACTTTTATTTTAAAGTTCCATACGGACGAACCGCGGCCACTGCTAGTTACTTTAATTATATTAAAAATAAATGATTTTATAATTTTACACATAATCGGAACAAAACTCGTGGACAACTTATTTTGCAAAATTGTATTGTATAAGTCCTTATTAAAATTGATATAAATTTAATTTATTGGAAACATACTAAAATTGTAAAAAGCTTATTACGTCGTTTCAATTAGGTGTTGCATTAGAGTAGAGTTCGCTATGTTAAAATGAATTTCGTAAATGGGATGCAAATCGTTATAATTTCATCGTTAATTAACATAATTATATTATATTACATGTTTTAGCTTTCTAAATTAATTTTAACTTAAGCCTATTTTAAAATACGCTATACTCTATACCTTTGGAGTAGCTGTGAATTATTAAATCGTAGATGTTTTTAGATATGATTGCCAATCAGGTGAGTTTTTATTATATTACTTACTTTAAACTCTGACCTGGTAAGATAAAACAGAACTGTGATTAACCAAAATCTCTTCAGTATTTTACAATTATTGAAATGTTAACCTTAAGTTCTCATTGAAATTAGGAAGTAAAAGAAATGAATGTCGATATGTGATCATTTGTATCACGCTTTTTCATAGCATAGCAGAGTAGTCAAAAATAACCTAGAGTTTCATTACATTTCATTCCTTACTATTGCCCGAAATCAAGGCATTGCGTGAGTGGTGGAAATCAACGCCGTATTTTATCGTAGGTACCAGAGCGTAGAAATAAAAATATTTGAAATATAATCATTCCCTCGAGTGGGAATCGAACCTGCAACTAATCGCGTTTACAGTGAGAGACTGTGTCACTGGGTCACTATGACCTCCTGGCCTTATATCATATTATATCTCATTTAATTTGCATGTGACTGAGTTCAGGCACTCCGCTATCCACTCACTTTTACTTGTTTAGTATAAGAGATATATTTTTTTACTTTCAATTACGATTTTGATTACATCTATGTATTTACATATGTATAAACTGGCGACCCACTCGCGGCTACGCCCGCGGGAACTATCTGTTCCGTATTTTCGGTGGCCTTTTTGTAAAACAATGAAATTCCTGCAAAAACCAATAAAAAAATATGGGAGAAAGAGTAACCTATATCATTGCAAGACGTCTTCCAAGTATTTCGATATAAAATTTAATCACAATTAGTTCAGCAATTTGGCCTTGATGACGTCACAGACATCTGTATGTCTGTGACGTTTGTCTGTACAAATAGTTGCTTTAGCATTTATAATATTAAATAAATAAAATAAAACACTAATAAATTCGTATACACAAATATTAATTAGTATAGTATGAAAGTATAGAAAGAAGATAGTAAAGAAAGTGTATTATACAAAAAAATTGTCTAAATATTAAATTACTGAAATTTCCATTTTTTTTGAATTAGCCATACAAGTTGTATGTTATACACAGTTCTATATAAATAATGTGAAATGTCAATTTATGCCATGAAACTGACATAACTTGTCATATTGTGCGGACATGCAACGCATAATGTAATTATCATTTTTAAAACATGAAAATAAATAAGTTTACTTAATAATATTAAAGGTTATAACTAAATTACGAGAAATTACTATTTTATTCAAAGAATGTTTTTTTTATTTATATGCATTTCTGATTTTTGTGGGGATCGTAACTTTTTACCTAAATTATAGATACAATTTAAATATGGCTTAAATAACTATACTAATTCATAACGCCTATATTTTTAATATTTTTGTACTGAAATTTTTTGAGCATGTCTACCTCGAACCAAATATGGAAAAATAAAATAAAATCAATAATATAATGCGCATTTTAAAGTGCGCTCGGAAGTTCTCGGTACTGCCTCGAGTTCTTCTCTCTGTAACGCGCACGGTGAATTAGTAGAATGCAAAGGAGTTTCTTTAACCGGATTAATCGTGTATATTTTTGGTATTCGAAAATACAAACGATTCGTCAGACGAATGCCATCTCAGTCTACTGTAAAGTGTTCAAAACGTCGGGTTTCTAAAATGTATTTTCGAATACCATAAATATATTTCAAAATGTTTAGTTATCGCGAAAATCAAAGATCTTATTATGAGTTTCTCCTCATATAGTAAAAATAACAAACAGAAAACTCGCTCTAGGATAACCTGGCCTTAGTTCTAAATAAGTTAATAAAAGCGGTACTGACCACGTGTCTGCAGTGTCATAATATATATTATTTAAATAAGCAAGAAAATATGAATTAGAGGCCATCATGGCGACTGCGCCATGTGCGCACAATGGTTGAGACTGTAAACGCGATTATTTTAGGTTCGATTCCCACGCAGAGAAATGATTATTTTAAAATAATGCATAAGACAAAGCGCAGCGATGAGTTCCGCCACTCAACACACTATGTCTAGATTTCATGCGGAAATTGCGATTTCCGGCGGAACAGATTGTCTTGACATTAGATTCTCACTGACTACCCTGCTATGCGGGAAAAAATGTAAAGCTATATAATATGAGTTTTCTAAGGTAAGATTTCTAACTGCACCATAACAGCTTCAAATATATGAATAAACTTAAGTTACACTCTACCCACATATATCATAATAATTATTTAGATTAATTCTATCTAAACTAGATTACATAATTTTGATATACCATTTAAGTACCTAAATGGTACTTAAATGAACAAGAATAATTTACTTTGTTGAGACACTAAAGGTTTTAAACAAATATTAAATATATAATATATGATCTTACCAATTTTATTTAAGAGAAATTGATTTTCATTATAATGTTATTTTGCTAACGAAATATGTGTTGGCATTAACTGAGTAAATTGGTGGTAAATTGTGTATGCCACAGTACTTAAACACCGTATCTGTCACGTCTTACTTATGTATACATCTAACATGTTGTTAAAGGCTTATTAGCTTGTAATTGCGACTTTGTCTACATGGATTGCAGAGTTCTATTTATTGAGAAAAGAGATTATAAATTTATAACTTAAATATGTAATATAAAATACGAATATAATCGACGCCACCTGACGCAGTGGACAAGTGTCAGAATGTAATTGCGATTGATTGTGGGTTCGAATAAAAACAAAAACATATTTAGAAAACTTATAAAATTTTTAAAGCAGGGGCATTTGAAACCGCGTCTCTTGTAAACGTAATTTTATACTTTTAAAAATGTTTGTCAATTTTCTAAGAGTGTGATTGACATATTAGAATGTTAAAAATAGCTCAAAAGTAAAAAAAAACAAAAATTTGATATTTTTAAAAGTAATTTCTATGAAGCTTATTCAAAGTTTCATCAGAGCATTTTTGTAATTAAACTAGATACCATCATGGTAAATATAATAGGTATAGCAGGGTAGTCAAAACTAACATAGTTTCATGACGTTCCGTTCTCCGCCCCAATTATTTGAAAATAAGCTTAATCATTCCCCGGAGTGGAAATCGAACCCACAACCACGGGCACTATGCCACGTCTAGGTTTTAAAGATACCGATTCAGATTTCCGTTAAAATGATTCGAAATTTCGTTAAAGAGACTGCAACATTTATGGTAAGCTGCTAGCATGCAACTCATAATGTAATTAACGCGTTTAAAGCTGTAGGATAGCTAGGTCCTAGGTCAAAGCTTTAATTAACTTTGCAGACTCATCGGAAGTAAGCGCGTGTTACGCATATGGAAATAGGTTATTAATACAAGATTTAAAAGTTTATCGAAAGAATAATTAATGGGGTATTTTCGTTTTAGTTTTTCACATACTTTCGGGGTTTTATAATATAAGATGAAAACATATAGACTCCGTTCATCACTTTTTATATAGAGATATGGAATGCTGGATTATGGAATATTAGCAGATTCACCTTTTTCCTATATTTCAGGGCAGTCAGTGAAAACCTAGTGTGAAGACACTCCACTCCGTTCTTCATTTTTGACGTGTTTTTTGGATAGCTAGTTTGAATGAAGTTAACCATGACTTTCTTAACAAAATTAGGCAACAGGATTTAGAAGGAATAGAACTTTTTTTTCGACTGTGTAGTATGCTATTCTCCATAGTGGCCTCTACTACGTCACTGGGTTTTGGGGAAGACCGAGGTAAAAGAGCTCGGACCTTGGCTTGAAGACCTCGAGAGGAAACCATTAAATTAGTTCCACGGTGTGACGCAAGGGCGCCTCATGTGAGGCTCAAACCTTGACTTACGACACCGTTTATCGTGGGGGACTTTGCTTCGCTCAGTCCGAGCTAGGTCTACAGGCTAGGACGCTTGATGCCTTGTACGTATTGGATGGCAACGAGCCGTTGCAAAACTGAGACTTCGTCTCCACCGGCAGGGACGGCGTTTGTAGCGTGTGTGTTTGCGTGTTTTTGCATTATTTGCGAGCGTAATGGCATCAGCTTGTTCTGATAGTAGGCTACGGGGCCTGAGGGGTCCCCATGGGCATCGTTTGACTGCAGGAAAGGAAGACCTGTAGGATGGCTATATCGAGTATATCTGAACGGCTCCGGGGCCCAAATGTAGTCGGACTAAGCAGAGTGAGAATTTCGTATTGCGAGGTGGAAAGTCTCAAGATTGTGTCTAGTGCAGTCCCTGCCCTGTTTAAATTGGTAGTGCGTAGAGTGACTTAACACTAGACTTATAATACCTATCTACGCTACCAACAGAATGAATGTGGCATAAAAATATAAATAATATACTATTTAGTTTTTTAGTTAATATCATTTCATAGTATTTCATAATATAAAAATTGATAACTGCATAACTATTATTCATATACCATTCCCATACATTTCCATGCAGAAATTAATCACTTCTTGAACTAGAAATTAAAAATCAGTTATATTAGACTATATATCAAATTCTTGCCTTTCCTTGGGTTCTCGTGCATTTTTCAATAGTTCACATTACAACTAGACTATGAGCTATAAAGTATGAAAAACCGAGAACTTATGAATATCGATAAAAATTGTGTCGATGTTAAGAAATTATTTATTTGTTAACATTACTAATTTTGTTTTTCATATTGTTATAATGGTGGCCGTCGTTGTGAAGTAAGGCAATGTCTTATTGTAAGCAATAGTTGTGGGTTCGATTCCTACTATTAGATTAAAAATAATCTTTATTTTTCCGCTATGGTAGACGGCATTAAGTTCCGCTCCTATGCATCCAATGCATTGTATCGAATTTGGGCAGAAAGTTAAGAATGTAGGGTTAGGTCCTCTCCCACACAATCACATTAGGTTTTTCCTTTTTGCAGGAATAAGCCCTTCATTTATAATAAATATTATTTATACTTTGTACGTCAAGCTTTTTAGTACCAGTAAAGTATGGTGTTGCGGATTATATTATACCTAAATCAAAATGAGAAATAAATATGTAACATTAGTTAATATTTCTTTTTTTTTTATTTCACGCTCTTTCCCGCATAGCAGGGTAGGCAGAGAGAACTTAGTCTAGACACTCCGCTCCACACTTTCCGCCTGAATTAGAGACATTGCGCGTTGAGTACTCAATCCCGCGCTTTGTCTTGTGACCAGAGTGGAGAAATGAAAATAATTTAAATATCATGATCATCTGAGTGGGTCTGAATATCCGGCATCAAACCCATAATAATCGTTTATACTTTGTTATATGAGTATAGTTTATTTTCACTCTATACATATTACATAAGATCTCTCCAACTTTTAAATATATCCAATTAATTTTAATATTTTAAACAGATATATAGAAATAAGCTTAAAAATATAACAATTAAAAAAAAACAATTCTACTATGTTCTAAAACCAAATTATGATTAATTTAAATTTAAATATACCAAACGAATTTAACAAATTGAAAACTAGCTACATGTATATACAAAATTAAAGTATATGTATATTTTTTAAAACGAATGCAAATATTCAGTACGTATTTTGAACTCAAATTTCGACGTCAAATGTGTTTGTGTCTACAGACTTTTGCTTAAATATTTCCAAATAAAACAATAATTCTCATCATAATTTATATATAATCATTATCCTGGGAGGGGACCGAACCCCCAACCATCGTATTATCACATTAAGATGCTGCCCCACTATTGTTTTAGTATAAATTTGAATAATAATAATTAAAAGAAAATTCTTTGGAAATTGAAACAAAGTAAGTCCCCGATATAATTTCCACCTGTATTATGTAGATTACAGTATATATTCTCGAAGCCCTACTTTATAGTACGTTTCTTGTCGGACGTCTATGGACATGTACGGACACAATCGCGTCTACTTCCGCTTGTTCAAGTTTCATAGTAACTTTTTCCATTCCGACTGGCATTCTGGCAGGTACTTTGTGGTTGTATTGCGGCCGTTATGGGGCTTATACGTAAAGTCATAAAATAGAATAGTAGTAATTGGATAGAATAAAACGATAATATTCTTATTCTAATGTATATATAACTTTTTTACCTGCCTTCCTTCCTGCCTGCCTTCGTTCTTACTCAAATCATAAATTTATAATTAAAATGGCTGTAAATTTTTTGACTATAAATTGATTAAAATTAAATAAACACTGAATGTTAAAAGGCGTTTATCACAATATAGTAGTAAAAATTAAACTTAAATTTGTGAAGCCGTTTCTAAGATTATAGTGCACATACAAACAGACAAACAAAAAAGAAAATTAAAAATCAGTGGGCTCTATTACGTTGATAAATGACCCTAATGATATATTTTATCATATATCTTCCATGTACAGACAGCGATCAGTTATATTTTTATTATCTGTATTAATCTATACTGTTGGTTAGGTTAGATTTCTTAAAAAGTAATTGGGAGTCCATCGTGGCAAAGTGCGACAGTGTCTGACTGTAAGCGCGTTTGGTTGTGGGTTTGATTCCCACTAGAGGGGAATAATTATATTTATAAAATATTTTCATTTATCCGCTTTGGTACTTATGATAAAACTGCGGCACTGTGTTCCACCAAACAATACCAAAATCTTTAATTCGGGCGGAATGTGGAAAACGGAGTGTCTAACTACTCTAACACTAGGTTCTCCCTGACTACTCAGATATGCGGGAAAAACGTGAAGCTGAGGCAATGATTATGGGCTTAAATAAAAACGATTACAATACTTAAATTTAGAAAAAATATAAGAATGTTATACAGCTGAACTATGAGCTAAATAAATTACAATAATATATTAATTGTACAGGAAATAAGCAGAGAACCCTTGACCGGATACTGATGTCCCTTATATCTCTCACTTCATAAGATACCGACTACAAGCTTCAGAGATACGTCTTGATTTATATGCCCGGAACAAGGTAGCTTCAAGGTAACTTTAATTCCGCAATATGTGTGAAATGCGGGAATACCTGGTTTTTGATAAGAAAAGAAATTCTTTAATATTTACTACAAAGAAGGTGTGGTGACGGTTGTTATAACACTTTCATACGAAACTAGAAACACTGCTTTTATTTGCTCCGCTTCTAAAACATATTTTCTGTTTAATACAATTTTATTACAATAACTTGTATATATCTTTATATTTATATATGTTGTAAAAACAATTTTGTGCGTTAGAGGTTGCTATCTAATTAATGATTTTATAAATGACTAGCGGCCCGCTCGCGGCTTCGCCTGCGTTATTTACACTAAGCTATTTAGTTTTGTTCACTCACCCGCTTAAATAAGAACTTATTTAAATCACAAACTCTGCTTTAATTTATAATTTAAACTGTTGTAATTTTTTTATTTATGAACCGATTGAAACGAAATAAACACCAAATGTTAAGAAAACTGTACCAATATACAATTATCTAAACTGCATTAAAATGAGTTAAGCCGTTTTTGAGCTTAGCGGATCCGATGACAATATAATATATTATTAACCTGATCGTTCGCATAACTAGAAAATAATTTGAGCATGTTAGTCTACCGTTATATTTCTTTTCGAATATTTAATATTTTAGAGCGATTTGATTATTTATATTGAACTAAACCTTTTCTATACAAATATAAAGAAATAAATCATAAATATATCAATAAATAAGAATTTATTTATTCTATAATAAAAGTAAATATGGCGTATAAGTTTCTGAAAGACACTTTGACGTGTCCGTGATACGGGTTCCTTTGGTGACGAAGTCTTTTGTATGAAAAAATCCATTCACAACGATGGCTCTGGCAATGAGAGCTTCGTATTCCAAGAAGTTACAATAGATTATAATATTTTTAGGTCTAGGCTGGAATCTAGATATTAAAAATTTATCAAATGGACTTATATTTACGTATTTTTTTTTACTAATATTAAATGTACCTGACTTATGTATAAACGTATATTTTAAATGTTTTTAATAATCTATACATATAATAAAAACGTAACTGATCGCTGTGTGAAAATTATTGGCATTTATTAATATAATAGAATCAAAAACAATCATTTTTAGTTTCCTTTTCTGTTTGTCCGTTTAAACAAACAGGTGTTAGTTTGTGAACAAGGCAAGTGTGACAAGAATCTTAGAATATATTTGTCTAAAAACATGCATATGTCCCCGGATATGAATAAGACACAACATTTTCATAGCATCAACTTTATATGTAATGCTAAGGCAAGTAGAAAATAATATTAATTGCCATTACTACCTGAGAAGTGACCTGTGTTGGTAATCCGTACTTTACAGTCGGTCTGTTAGTAAATCTATAAGAAAATAAAAAATATCTTTATTTATATATAAATAAAAAATCTTAATATATATATATATATATATATATATATATATATATATATATAAAAATCTTTATATATATTATATATATATATGCTAACAACAGACATAATTTGTAATAAGCGTATAAGAATTTTCGTTAAAATCCCGCTGCGTTTAATTTTTTATACATTTTCTAAATATATATTTCTCAAAATCTTTATTTCTCAGATCATACAAATATTTGTTTAGTGAGTAGTCACACAATCCTAGAAAGTATTTATATTATTATATTGGTGTTGAGATGTCTTATCCTCAATCTGAGACCGGTAACGATTTAATCTATAAGTTTTCTAATAGGAATCAATTAATTCCAAGGTTTCATCTATACTATTATGTTTTAAAATTACGTCATCGATATATACAAGTATATATATGTATTATTTTTTTAAATCCAAAAATGCTAATTCAATTTACAAAAACGTATATTATCGTTTTTCACACAAACTATATAATTAAAATAAAATAATAAAGGTAAAAGGAATGAGGCTGTGAGACTAGTCGTCTACAACAGCGCTGTTTTTAAGCATCATCCTTATTGTTATAGCGTTAACATAATGCAGGGAAGGATGTAGGAGGAAGGATTAAAAGTTGTGAACTAAATCACAATGTATATTAACACATTCAAAAGAAATAAATTAAATTGTATATAATCGTCTACAGAGAGGAAAAAAAAAAAATAAAAAAAAAAAACATTTAAAAATTTCATATATATATCAAAAAACAATAGCAGTTATTATTCATTGATATACAACTGAAACTATTCGCGATCACAATTCCCCAATAACGAGTCCGATCTAATGATATCTTGAGAAGTCGCAGTACGAAGATACTCCTTCTCTATTTCGGAAATCAGTACCAATTATTACCGGAACAATGTAAAAAATCTGCCTTTAATATTATATCGGTAATGTAGTAAAAGTATTTGGTTTTATTTCTGCACCATCGAAGCCGCGTAATAATTGAAAACATAAGTTTAATTTACATGAAAAAATTCAATGTATGTATTGCGAGATTTTGATTTTCTTACAAGAATTACAAGCAAGAGGTTTCAATTTTGATGTATCGGGAATCGACATTGAATCAACTAAAGGTAAATTTTGCGATTTTAGACCTTAGGTTTTATGTTACGACACGCGGAACCCAAATGACCCCTTTTCACTACAAACGTAACAATAAAAATCGTCAACTTGCCGTTTTCTCGGAATATTATTTTGATTTCAGTGTCATATGTCATTAAAATATGTGGATGGTTTTGATAACGAATTCTAAAATGATAGATCACTAACATTGGAGCTATGTCTAGTACTAATATCCAGATATTCAAATAAAAAGATAGAAAATCAACTAAATCACTCGATTGTAATTTAGAATTAATCACGGTAGCAGGTATTTGGGGTTTCTAAATACCGCATAATACGATTGCAACGAGTAACTCATCGCTCAAACCTTTGATAATCTTTTAATGTCGGGTAGTCATGACTGCTGGTACACATAACCTCCAATAGGATATTCGCTACATCTACGAGCTTAGGGCACAATGATTTCAATTCTCGATTAAAATTTGTCTACATCCCATCATTACTAGACCTTTCCTTTTTGGAACGACCTTTTCAAAAAGCAAAGTACTAGCATTTCCTTGGAGATAAGGAGCAGCCCGAGCTAGACTCAATATCATACCATTTAATACGTAAACTGGCCCTATATACTTCGTCACAACACAGAGTTACATCTTGCAAATTGGTATCGAAGTTCGAAACATAATAATAGTTTTATTTATAGCTTAATCAGGCGAGTGCTTCAAGAAATTTATTAGCCATAATCACTTCCAACGGCAGTGTTTCATGTTGAGCGTCTTCGTTCGCTCATCTCTGAAGATGATGCTCGTCTTGCCACTGTACAGAGCTCTGCAGGACTTGAACGCCGCTCCAGCACTGCCAGCCAATTCAGAATGGTCTCCAGCTGCTGAGCTATTGTACTGCTGAGGGCTTATCGGCCCTCGCCGTTGTCGTCCACGATTCAATCCAGAAAGCATTTTCGAGATTTTATGCAACTACCGTACAATTAGATAGCCGAAATTATTTTCGATAATAAATTAAACTTTATGAAATACAGCAAAGATTTTATTAAAGCAAGAAATAGCTTTTAATCTTGAGAATAGCAAACTTTGGGAAATGAGATACATACAATGATATAAAACCTAATTGCGTATGCAACTCTTCTGATCTTAGCTATTCTATTACTTTTTATTGAAAATAAGAAAACTAACCGATAATTAAACGTATACTATTACAAAATCTCTTTTTATAAACATATAGGCTTTCAAATATCGTAAACAATATATATCTGCAATTAAGTTATCGGAACTACGTATATAGATACAAGTATATCTTATGATTAGAACAATGGTCTTAATTATACTTATACCATTCCATCACGGGATTGTGTATGTTAAGCAAATAAGGACAAACAGCTCTTTAATCCTCCAAGGAATATCATATACGAATATAATATCCAGAGTGAGACTTGACACCTATGAGAGAGACTTGACACCTGAAAATTAGCAATGCAGGTCTTGGAAAATGTAACGAAGCACAAGAGATTTTTTGGAAAACTCTGATTTTTATGTTTAACAGTCGAATCTACGAACTATTGATAGTACGGTTACGAGTCATAATAGAGCATCGTGGCACAGTATGACAGCGTCTGCTCGTAAGCGGTTATGGGATCGATTCCCATTCGGGGGAATGACCATATTTATAACATTTTCATTTGTTCACTCTGGTAGCTAAAACAATGTGTGTTGAGACCTGTCGCTCATCGTGCGAAGGCTCGATTTCAGGAGGAAAGTAGAGAGCATGGTGTCTTGTGACTTGGTTCTCTCTGACTTTCCTTTAACTGTGGAAATATTAAATACAATACCAAAAAAACGTCATCAGTTCCACGTAAGCGATGCGAATATACGTGTTATTATAAATGTGTTATAAGGCACATATATTGTAAAGCTCGGAACCTTTACTTTGCTATAAACACAATTGATTTTGGTTTAAATTCTTAACTTAACGTATGAGTTATTATAAAAATATAATAATATTTTTCAATATAAATTTTGAAATTGAATAAATTTGAATAAAAAAGCACATAACTTAAACCCTTCTACGTAACGAACCAAACTTAAAGTATTTCTACCGACTTGAGTTTTACTAAATATAAGGTTTCCGGTTTCGTTCAAAAAAAAGATAAGATGAATATAACAAGGTACTCGAGTGTACCTTTTTCTAGTCTACATGGACTAAAATCTTATGACAAGTGATCATACTACTTGACATGTCATATTAGTAGAGGAAAAGTTATTGTTAGAATGGTGTTTGATGTAAAGGGAATAAAATATATGGATTAAACATACACGAAAATATAGGCTTAGGTCAAATCTATGGATTCAGGTTTTGTATTAGTACGAGTACAGATTATAAATACTTTAACGTAAAGTTTAAAAAAATATGCGTTGCAAAGCAGTAAAGTAGTGGATAAAACTGAGTAAAATATTGTCAAATAAAAATAAGGAAGATTTAGACGATTTCTGAAATATTAATGTATTATTTATTATATTTTGAAATCGAGACATTATAAATTTGTATTGAAAAATATTATTATATTTTTATAATAATTCATACGTAGAATTTAAACCAAATCCAATTGTATTTGCAGCAAAGTAAAGAAACGATTATCCTCCACATTATTATAATAATTCATAAACACACTTTACAAATTTTCATATAAATTTCCCTCAACATTTAAAATCTGTATTGTACTGAAGCACGATAAATAAACAATATAAGGAAAATCAGTACATAATAATATATTCGTATCTCGTATCAAACGTACGGTGATTCATGCGTAACATGTTATCTTTATTTCACAATAAATACAATTATACTTCGACGGTTTTCGAATTTATCGTATCTACTTGTAAAACTACCTAGCTTTGCCCACATATATAGCTATTATATAACTCGACCTTATAATTAGATATATTATTTAATATTTATTATAAGAGAAAACATATAAAAAATACACTCCCGATATTATTATATAATTTATTAGTTTTCATTTCTAGGATCTAGTAAACTTGATAAAACGCCGCGTTCACTGACGCCACTCAATTCGCAATGTCTCATACATCTCACCTAGTAACACACTCTCATACTGCGCTACGACACTGCTTATAAAATATCACCTACAAGAGAGGTAGATAGACTATATCGACCACGCTGTTAAAAAGTGTGTTGAAATTTTACTCATGCTCACCAACTTAGTCAGTTCTAACATACCTTCGTGCATACATAATTTTGTAATGCTAAGCTGTGAAATGCTTTGGAAGTTTTATAAATGGAACCTACACTACCTGTCTTGCTCATATAAATAAGCTTTTACTTATTGTATATTCCATAGAACTGGATATGTGAAGAAAAACTGAATTCTCCCCATGGACGTTGAGTCTAGAATCGCAGTGCGCTTAAGGTGCGTTAAAATCACGATGGTACCAAGTAAATTTTAAGTACAACGACCATAAAAATGTGAATGGAAAATTTAATTTATTAGTAAACATCAGTATACATAGAGCTCAGTATAGAGTAGAATATTTCGTTAAAAGGTTATTCAATTAGGGTCGACGTTATTAGAGGGACCCTCGGCAAGGTCAATTTGATTTCTTTCCCAAAAATCTTAAGCTGTCATCTTTAATCTTTTTATTAAATTTAGTTTGCGGCGAGTTGCTCAAGTGGTTCTTATTTTGATAGCGTGGATTTATTCAGATTTGTTCACGGAACATCAAGAAGACGAAGGTTTTTGATACTTTTCTAGAATTTGTGTATTAAATTTGAAGTTTATTGTTATTATTATCATTATATTAATAGTAACTCACGTCTATTATATTAAGTTAATGTTATTTGTTAGTGTTAAGTTAATAGTACCTCACTTCTATTATATTAATAGAAGTTTAAACGTCTTATAACAATAAATCTCTATTTATTATATATAAATTTCCCTCAACATTTGGCAACATTGGGCATAGTGGGACAGTGTTACAACGTCTTACTGTATACGCCGCGATGATTGTAGGTTCGATTCTCACTTAGAGCAACGATTATATTTATAAATATTTTTATTTCTCCACTGGTGACAAGTAAAGAGCGTGGCGTAAAATTCCATCCTTAAAACGTTAGTCTCAAATTCGAGTGGTAGTAGAGAACGGAGTATTTTTAAACTAGGTTCTCTCTGGCTGAAAATAAATACGGTCAAAATTTATCTATTGCCGGGTATAAAATTTGTTTTAGTTAAAATTACAAACAGTACAAAAAGGCAATATTATAATACAATTTAATAATACATAAGAGATACATAAAATTTTTAAAGTAAATACTACCCTCACCACTATGTATTTGTTATATATTATTGTATGAAGTGGCATAGACGTTAGTAGAAAAGGTGTATTTTCATACCAAAGAATCTACTAGTTTTATGAAATTGGACATGACTATTGCAACGTAAGAAATTGTATATGAAAATTGTAGTCTATTGATTTTACTGTGTAATACATTTGTGTATAGACGGAAATAACTTTTTTTGCATTATTAATGAGCAAATAAAAATATTAACGACTTAACAGATATAAGCAAATTCTTTTCTTATTTAATTCCAGTAAAGTTATCAGTGACTTTCATTTCGTTACAACACGAACTTTTATTAAACACCCATTAGCTATGAAACGCTACTAAATTCTATGAAACGATGGAAATCCACACACTTTTTCATAATAAATTTAATCTAGCAGTACATAAATGAAACGTTACACATTACAGCGTATTTTCTAATATTTAGTGGCTTAGGGGACACATAAAAAAACCACTGACACGCATGTATGTAGGTGTCTAAAAGAGTGGTTAAGAATAACTAACGAGTATTTAACTTGACTTAAGTGGAAAAATGAAATATTGTTATTATTTTCAGAAGAAATTCAAAGTACAGTAAAACACAACTGATTATGTTTTATGGCCTGAAACATTTTTTCGTGATTTTCTAGAACCTTAAATGCGTAATTGGACATATAAATAACAATGAAACAACTATTTATATATTTTTATGTTTTTCGCTTTTTACGATCAGGCAAAGTGGGCACGAACCAAGTTTCAAGACATTCCATTTTCAATTTCCGCTAGAATTTGTGACATTTTAAGTATAGTGGCGGAGCTCAACCCTGCACTATATCTAACCAGAGTGGGGAAATGAAAATAATTAAAATACAATCATTCAAACCCGCTCGCTTTTAAACTACCTCACCTGGTGATGAGTCAGTGTCGGATTGTAAAAGCGGCAATTGCCTATATTTACCTATTTTTTAAAATAGATAAATTATGTTTTGTTAAGAGATAAATCATAATTAATATCTAAACAAAAATACCATAAGTATAGATTATACCCGAAACATATTTATTCTAATACTAACTTATTTATTTTTAATAAATATAAACGTCTGAAACTTAAAGGATTTTTTATTAAATAACTGATAACAAACAAAATTTAATTTAACAAGAAATTAATATATTAATTATATTATGAAAACAGCAAAATTTTAATAATAATTCATGGTTACCTAATTAGGCCAGTTATGTTATACTCAAATGAATTACCTCGGCTTTTGTATTCAGCTTTTATACGGGATAAGGTTACTCTCAGCCCGCATGAGAACATTTGAACATTCACTAAAACCGTTCTGTCTATTCAGTTTACATTACGGTTCTACCTACCTAGTCCAATTTTACCCTTTTATTTGCTTTGCACAATGTGTAAAAGCCTTTTCCATAAAATGCCGATAGTATAAATATTGTACGGCGTATCGCATACTTAAATGAAATCACTTTTGCTTCTAACGTATTTTATAATGTTACAGATATTTAGTTGTTTATGTATAGAAAAAAAAACGTTTACAATTTTTATTAATTTGCATTATTATTAATATTAATTGAATTAATGTAATACTAAAACGAAATTATCGTAGTAATTAAAACGATCTATGTAATAACTTATATACCATTACAGAGGCTAGTAAGTATGTTTAAAAGTCCAGCTAACTTGGAAAAAGAGGAAATCTGTATTCAGTAAATCTAAAGAGATGCTATTGTCATATCTACAGTTTGTCTAGAAAAATCAATTTTAAAGTTGATGTTGGGACCATTGTGGCATTATGGCATTGTGGAACCACGGCTTTGTGGGTTCAATCTCCATTTAGAGGAAATATATTTAAAATAGCGCGTTTCCGTATTCCGCCACTCAACACGCAATGTCTTAATTTCGGGTGAAAAGCAGCAAACGGAGTGTCTTGATACTAAAAATAATATAAAAGAAAAAATCTTTCCTCACGTGAAAGGGAAAACGTTCTTAATATAAGTGTGAAATCAATGCAGGTGTTGTAAAGTACTTTTGCCATCACCTTGTATGTTGCTTATAGCTTGTTGCAAAAGCGCGATAACAATAGTCAGTCATTCTTAAGTCATTCATATTTCTGATTATAAAACTATTAAAACTTCCTTTTTTGGTTTTAACTACACTTAACTTATAACAGTATACATTCAGTAATTGTGTAATGGAGCTTTTGGGCGTTAGCTTATATAGTAATAATATATGTTTTTTTTACTTTTTTTTTTCTAAATGTTTATATCAATATATATTTATTACGCTTACAACAAAAATCAGTTGTAAAAAATGCATAAAAATTATGATTTAGCTCTAGAAGAACGTATATTTTAATTGGTAAGGCGCTATTACTCCTACATTATAATTTTTATACGTAATAAAACATATATTTTTAATTGAGAATAAAAAAAATACTTCTCAAATTTTTCTAAAATCGATAAAAAACGTCATTTTGTAAGGCATTATGTAAATAGAAGTTCAACTGAAACAAGATATCTGTAATCATTCAAGAACTAAATATATTCATATATTTTTATATAGTTTTCTCGGAAGGAATCTTGCTCAGCGGATCGGGTGAGTCGATAAGAAAGTAAATTATTGCCTACTGGTGACCGTAACAATTCGTGATCGTAATACGTCTCGTATGGTGCGAATCAGTTGAATATAGCCTGTGTAATAAACTTTGTTTTATATTTGTTACATCTAGTAATTTTTTAGATATTGCGCAATTATCACAAGATAGTTCAAAAAACGAATAATATAGCTTCGCCCTTTTTTCCACATAGGAAGGTAATCAGAGAGAACAGAGAGAACCTAATGTCAAGAGTTTCTCGCCGGCTCTTCTCAACAGAACTGCCACTCGAGCCGGTGGTACCTGCCGCTAGGACTGACAATACGGACATTTGGTGTTAATTGACGATTCGAAAGTCCTTGTAATAAATAGCCTATTTGAATAAAGAATATTTTGATTTATGACTCCGTTCTCGACTTTTCGGCCGAAATCGAGTCCTTGCTTGTTGGGTGGAGGAACTCAATGCAAATTCAATATTTTTCTATACTATTAGATAGATAAATGCAAGACAAGGTGCCGCTAATAGAAGCGTGTTTTAAGCTTTAGTTATACAGCTGTCTATTGTTGTTTCTTTTGGCACATTTAAATATTTGTTTATTAAAAGAACTGACTTTTTCTGTGATTATCTATGCCTAAACCACAATTTAATTGTAATTTTTTTTATGATGAAGAAGAAGAAAAAGCAAGAAATATTTAACTACACTGCTTATAAGTACTGGACCTATTACTGGAATAAAACGTTTGATTCAAAGAAATCGACTAACAGAATTTGCGTTTTAGTGTACTTGATACTTTATTAAATACTCGTAGCTGATATTGCTATTTTGCTCCTTTAACAGCTTCACGCTTTTTCACGCACAGTAAACATAGAGTCAAGGCACTCCGTTCTCCACTATCCGTCCGAATCCGAAGTATTGCGTGTTGAGTCGCGGAAACCGACGTCGCGCTTAGTCTTGTCACCAGAGCGGAGAATTGAAAATAATATGAATCCCCGTGGCAATCGAACCCTCAACCATCGCGTATACAGACACAAGCTGTCACACGCCACGAAGGCGATGTTTTCTTAATTTTGTTATTATTTCTACATACTTATCACAAAGTACTGCTATACTTTGAGCTTAAATTAAATGTTCTTTAATCTATTCAAATATTATAATTAGTTCCATATGAAGTAGAGCTAAAAGGAACTAGCCATGTATTAAACATGGCTAGTCTATTTGACTTTGATACATTATTAAAATCATATGCCTCGAATTTATTTCATATATTAAGGAGATCTTAGACTCGAGTTACTTTTAACAAGTTTGTTAAGAAAATGAGCTAAATGCTAATGCTTATATTGACGTGACTTTGCCTACAATTTAAAGAAAAAGTTAAAGTTTGCTATTTAATGCGAAACATTTGAAACTACGAGAACTAGAAAATAAAATTAATTTTACCCCAAATGTTGGGTTAATCGAGGACTAAAATTAATCTTTGAAACAGAATCTTAATAGCAACTTTAATATATCTACTAAGCTGTTTTCGTGTAATAATTTTGTTGAAATTTGTTCAAGCTTCAAGTTTCATTTAATTTTATTATAATTTACTTCAATATGAGTATTTTATATATAAACTAGCGACCTGCTCGCGTCTTCGCCCGATTCGTTTCGTATTTTCGGCGGTGTCTTCGTAAAATAAATGAAATTCCTGGAAAAACTAAAAAAATGGAAGAAATATTGTCTATATTCATCCCAAGACCATCAAGTATCTCTTTATAAAATTTCGTCATAATTGGTTCAGCGCTTTGCCTGCGATGACGTCACAGACTGACAGATAGATAGAGTCACATTTATAATATTAGTATGGATATATAAGTATTTATTGATGACCTAAATGGATTTTTTTACCACATAGAAAACATAGTGCCAAGACACTAGGTTCATATAATAATGTTACTTCACAAAATGCCTTTCATATTTCAAATTATAATATAAAATTTATCTCAAAAGTAATATCCCCATCGTTTTGTACATTTATACAGTAATTTTATGAGTTATATATATTTCTATAATAATAAATAAAATAATTTAATTCCGGAAATATTTTTTTCCAAAGGTAAAAATTAAAGTAAGTTTTTTAGTTCATAATATTATGATAACGATTTGCAATAAAACAGTTTATTAAGAATTAAGTGACTGATTAAAATGGTAAAGTGTAAAGAAGGGCCACTGCAAATTTTTTATTCGATATAATTTGATTTATAGCAATATTTTTTTATCCACTTATCAACGCCTGTGACGTCACTCGTGTAACATATTAAGAATTTATTTGAGCTCACCGTATTGTGTATGTAAACAATATTTTCTTGCGCAAATCAATTAAAGCTGATTCTAGGAATATGCCGATAGTGTCTGTTTGCGGTTAGTTCTTTTTTTTGATGACAATGCAAATTTCTCCAGTGAAGATATAAAAGTGACTAGACGACTACTGTATATAAAAGTTTTTATTTTCAGAAAATGTTTTCATTTAAAACTATTTATTAGTCTAATCTATATATCTAAATATCTAAAGAAAGCTAATCATTTATTTTCTTTGTCTTGTTTATTTAAATCTTAACCCGCACCTCTTGGATACCGTAATGAGGCACGGTTCGAATCCAGCTGCGTTCAAATTTTAACGTTTTCTAATAATGTTATTAAATTTTCTAAGTGTTTAAATATAGTAATACTTTAAAAATGTTAAAAATACTTAAAAGATAACCAACATTCTCTCATGCTAAAAGTTTATCTTTGGCTAGCAGAATTCTCTCTACAGAGATGCTATCAACCAAAATAAGTAGTAACAAGCGTATAAGAATTTCGACATAGCCAGATGTGCGTTTTGCATGGCGTTCAGAGCGCTCAGACTGTATCCCAGAGCCGCCGGTTCGAAACCCGCTGGGTTCAAATTTTTGTACGTTTTCTGAACATGCTTTACGCGAATATAGTCTACAACATATATACACACATATATGAGATATTACATAAATAATAATATATTTTACACAACGGTCGACCTAGTTCTTTTTCGTTAAGGGAACAAAAGAAATACGAAATGTATTTGCCCAAAGAGAATGGTTAATTGGGGTCACTATAGTGTATGTGAACAATCTACTTATTATAAACTAACATGAGATATTTTGTCATAATTAATCTAGTTAGTATTAAATACCATTGTGGCGCAGAAGAACTGTACACATTATGGTCGTGGGTTCGATCTTCATTTAGGGGAATGATTATATTCAAATTTGTGTTGCTCGCTCTAGCAAGCTATTAACACACGATGTCACATAATCGACTACTACTAATGACTCGTATGAGGCAAAAAGCATGTAGCTGCTGAACTATTTTACAAGAATAGTCAAATAAAGTAACTAAAGATACTTTTTAAAAGTTACTTTTACTGGGTAGAAAAGTTGAACATACAATTATTAATAAATGAAATTACAATGTTGAATCGATCGTTTCTAAACGTTTTGTCAATTTTAAAGAGCAATCCCAAATAAGAATGATTGATATTGAAGTCAATTTATCTAAACAATATTTGACAACGACTTTAGACTTACGAGAATTTTCACTTATAATAGCTAAATAAATAATGAAATGAATAAGACAATTATTGTCCTTTATAGTTTGATTTATAAATGTTTAGTATTATATTTTTAAATTATATTTTTCTTCTTCTCATTCGAGTGGTCGTGGTCAATGTGGACCACGAGACGTTCAAACGAGTCATGATTTCGCCTCGAGATATGTCCAAACAGTTTTAGTATGAGGTACGATGGCCACAATAAGAATATCGTACTATTATTTCAAATATTTACTTGATGACGCTGTAGTGAACTTAGAAAATATATAGTTATATACGTAGTTGCGAGTCAATTGTCATTTCTAGGAATATTTATAATTTAATTATAAGAAAAAATATCGAGAACACCGTGGAGCAGTAAACGGTGTCTGACGGTGCCCGAAATCGAGTTATTTTGTGCTGAGTGGCCTTCTTATGTACGATAGCGGAGAAATTAAAATATTTGAAATTTAATCTGTACCGCGAGTGGGAATCGAACTCACAACCAAACGTGCTTAAATTCGGTGTACGACGGCGACGATGGTCTAAACCATTAGATAGAATATTTTTACAAAACATGGTTTTTTTTTGCTTTCTACCTTCAGGTAGTTTGAACAATTGTTATGAAATGTGTAAATTTGTTTAATCAGTCTAGTCTGGGATGTTGTAGGAAGTGGCGTAATAAAACTTAAATAAAACTCAAATACGACGATGAAATATGAGAGAGGAGACATGGATACAAGATAAATTACTGATTTCTCTATTACATTACTTAATACATAACTGATATGTAAAGGTATTTTAAACTTTAAACGAGGTATTCTCATATTTATTATATCAAAAATATTTTTAGAAAACCATATGTACAAATTATACTATAAAATTATAGTATATAAGTTTGAATGTAGCGGTACACAGTTCGCATCCCGTAACGTTCAACATTTCTATATTTTCTAATTAAAGCGTGTTGAAGTTAAATATTTCAATTATATTAGTTATACTAAGTATTCTCGAAATTCAATAAAAAACTACTTCAATACTGTTTATTTACAATTAAACAAGTTTTCATACTTATATAATATTACAATTAAAAGACATTTAGAAAATATCATATCAAACCTTTTATACTTTATAACACTTGCCGTACCATTTTATCCTATAAACAACATTTATTTCTATAACAAGGCATTCTAAAATACTATGTGTAATTCAATGGGTTTCGTCCGGTCGTAATAGTAGAACTCTGCTGACCTATTTCGTGTACAGAAATGTAATAATGACAACTAAATTGCTATGAGAACGCAACGTCACTACGCTAATAACGAGAATGTCCAAATAAGATACTTATTCATTCGAACATGCGTTCAGTAATTATTTCGTTTATATCTTTTCCTTTCTTCATATAAAAACAATGTTGGTAATTATTTTATTTTTTTTTTCTTTTTTTTACAGCTTTATGCTATGCTAGTGTCAAGACACTCCGTTCTCCACTTTGTTCTTCAAAATCGAGACATTGCGTGTTGAGTGCCGAAACTCAACGCCGCACGTTAGGTACCAGAAGGAAGAAATGAAAATAAATTTAAATATAATTATTCTTCCGAGTGGGAAGCGAACCCACCATTAAATGCTGTCACACTGCGGAACGATGGCCTTCTTTGTCTTATAAAATTTAATCTCTGTCTGATAATAAGCACATCATGGTGCAGTAAGACTGCATCTGAAAATACGACGATTGTGAGTTCGATCTTCTTCTTTTCATTATATTTTATTATCATTAGAATATATTTGATTTTTTTTTTATTTTTTTGCTATGATAAGATAAAGCGTGGGGTCGAGTTCCTCCAATCAACACACAATTAGATGTTGTATCTCGAATTCCGTTTTCGAGTTCCTGTTTTAAATTAAAGAAATCTCGTCTTAATGCTACGTCACACTCAGGAGGAAGTAATATATAATTTTTTATCTTTCTAAAACCAGTAATTAATTCCATCTGTGGATTATCTTGCTTGTCAGTCATTCGGTTACGGTAGAGATAAGTAATACATAGATTCCAACATTTCTATGCGATGGCTTTATATAAATGAACTTCTTTATGTATTTTTAAATATTTTGTGGAGTTTAGAGCCATTCTTAAAGATCTACCATCGAAGGAAATAACACCCGCGGCCGTTCAAAAAAGCATATAGATGACATACCTGTTAATATTGGACGAACATACGTTTTTGCAAGAGAGAATGCATTTTCAAAGTAATATTTACACACTTAGGAAATTCAAAAATATTTATCGGAAAACGTAAAAAATTTTTCTTCGCACATCTTGAAAACCGTCCAAGCGCTCTGACCATGAGCCATGCGGTCGTCATCCGGCTGCGTCGAAATACTTATACGCTTATTATTTTTGTTGTTAGCATCTCTGTAGAGAATTTTTTTCAAATTTGTGCTACCCAAAGATTATTCTACGAACAATCGCTTTGACAAGAGAGAATGCTATTTATTAGATATTTTAACATTTTTAAAGTGTTATTTATACGCTTAGCTAATAGAAACATTATTTTTAGAAAACGGTAAAATATAGAAAAGAAGCGTAGACGGTGGTATGGTGTCAATAGAAGCTTTGTTTTCATGTTCATTTAAATTTGAAAGAATTGCATATTTTTCTTCATTTTGAGGTAATGATGCTATAAATTTCGTAATAATTTAGTATATTTAATAATTATTATTATTCGGCCAGGTAGAAAGAGGAGCTCTGACAATCGCAAGTTCCAGGCACTGCACTGAATTCCGTTTCTTGCAACGCAGTGGGCGGCGGGCGGTATCGGCTTGGTCAATTCATAAAATGCTAAGTAATTTCTTATCTTCTTCTCTTACCACATATGATAGATAGTTTGGGTCAAAGAAAAGAAGATAAGTTTCTTTTATTTAGCTTCTAAGCCATTTAATTTTAAATATTCATATAGAAAAGTTAAATTTTGTTAATTAAAATTAATGTATCTGTCAGTAATTAATTAAATTCAGATTACCTTGGAAATTTTAATTAAATACATAATCTTTATTCTCTTGGTAATATTAGAGAACAAATATTATGATAAAAATATTACATGCTAGGAAGCACTCTTTAAAAGGAAAATCTTAAATAAAATCTCCAGTTCGTTTTATAGCTCTTTGAAATGATATCACGCAGGCGAAGACGAGAAAACTTTTATTTCTAATTTAAAGATTACAAAGATAGATACCTAATCTCCATATGATATGTAGTAGATTCTTTTTAAAATACAAATATTACTTCAATCTAGAGTAAACTAATTCTAACATTAGTCCCAGTTTATTTTTATGGTTATTTTTGTTTACTTGACTTGACACACTACCGCGTGTCTAGATTATATGAAATACCTCTGTAAATGTCATAAATGTCGTACATAGGCTTAGTGCTTCAAAGTTATTGTTATACGCATTCAATACACTTTAAAGTGTTCTGACCATTGAAAAGATAAATAACATTGAATTTGATGAAATTGAAAACGTATGTGAAAACAGAGAAAATATAATTATGTAGAGTAAAAAAATTTAATTCACGAATGGTTATGGGTTCGTTTCTCACTCGGAAGAATGATTATATTTAATTTATTTATATTTCTCCCCTCTGGTACCTAAGATAAAGCTCGGTGTTGACATCCGGAATGCAACACTCCATATCTTGGATTTGGGTAAAAGTGTAGAGCTTAGTGTCTTGACACTAGGTTCTTTCTGTCTAAAACAAAAATAACCAATAATGACGAGTGACATTATATATATATATATATATATATATGTATGTATATATACCATAATTTCATAAAGCTATAATGAAAATCGAAGATTTCATATAACATCGTGTGCGGTAGAAAATTGTGGCTTGTAATATTTGCTCTACAAATTCACCTATAACAGGATACACAACCATTGTACTTGGACTTGAACACATTTTAGATTATTACATTTTATTTTTGAATTTGAATTACATTTGAATTTTTTTTATACATTTGAATTGAATTTTAATTACACATTAAATACATCTTTTGAGTTTCTTTTTCTTCAAATACAAGTTAAGGATAATTGAATAAATCTATCTAAGGAATGAGTATCAGTATGAGTAAGAATTTAAAATTTGAAAAGTTGATTTAAAAACGTTCTCTTCAGTTTTACATGCTGTTAGTCGACTGTATGGTGGAATGACAGTGACAGAGTTATATTATGACCTTCTAGAGTTATAATATTACTGGCTATACACATACTCGTAAGTCTATTAACAAAATTTCGAAAAATTTTATATCTCAGAATGAAAATGGTGACTAGATTGGTATAAAATTTAGTTCCCTCTAATAACCATTAAAAATATAGAAGTTTTGTACGACTATAAGTTATACTTAATTTTAATATCGTGAAATATGGTTCAATACCAACATTAATAAAATATCGACATTGAACAATGAACAATGTACAGAGTTTAAATTGCAGTGTTTTTTTCCACCAACCTACACTTAAAATCTCAAATACACCCTGGAACCGGAAAACAGTGTCAAGTGGCGGCACTCAACGCCGCGCTGTGTCTTAGGGAGGAGAAAAGAAAATATTCCACCGACCGGGAATCGAACCCACAATCATACAGTCAGACGCTGTCCCTCTGTGCCACAATGTTTTCTTAGCCAATAAATTTGATTTTTAGCTAAGCTAATGCAAGGTAGCCAATTAACCTAGTGTCACAACACTCTGTTCTCCACTCTCTTTCGGTCCTTTTTTTGTGTTTATTGATAAACATTTATAAATATAAATGCAATTTCATAAAAAAAATCACACATAAACGTGTTTCTTTGTCGTTTTGTACCGTTTATTTAGCTTTCATAATATGTAGGTTATCGAGTTGGCTGCATTGAATAGATGTCGAGTGGCGTCGCTCCCTTCCGTCCTCGACTTTATATGAATTTATATTGACTTACAGACATATTTTGTCGTTATTTGTTAACATTTCCTGTGAATTACACTTTTTATAAGTGTTTTATGGCTTTATTATGTTTTATTTATTTAATGTGTATAGGAAGGAATATTTTCGAGATTGAATACGGCAATAGACAATGATGAATCACTTAGCCAATTGGCCGGTTAAAATAGTTTCATTTGAAAATGTGTAATATTCGTGAAAATCAAAGAACTTATTATATTCCTTCTTTATTAATGGATACTTTAATAGATAGAAGTAGACGAAAGCCAATGCTCTAAGTCATTGTTTTTTGAGCAAGGAATAAAAATAACACAAATTATATTGGAATGAATCTTACAGCCATTGCGTGTATAGATGGTTTCCTAACATTATTTTTTCACATTTGATGGATACTTATTTTTAAACTAATAAATACTGTTAAGTACGTATATTGTCAAACTCTTAGAATCGTTAATTTGTAATTTTTTATCGGGCATATCCATAGAATATGCAATACATGTTTCAAAAAGTTATCTTTAGCTTTCTAAAGGTAACCATCAAATTAGAAATGAATTAAGCGTTTCAAACAATTCAGTCTGAAGAGCAAGATCTTGAGGTACTTGAAAATGGAAAATGCGGAAGCCACAAATTCTTGAATAACTTCCCTTTAGAAGTGTTATGAGAGTATAAACGCTGTTGTTTCAACAGAATATTAATTTACAATAAATATTTTGTGTTTTCAACAAATAATATATTTATTTCCACGTTTACGTGGCGAAGTGAGTAATGATTATTTTCATTTAATCGTTCTGGAAAGATAAAACGCGGTGTTAAGCGTCACTTAATGCACAATGTTGAAAATTCTTGCACAGAAATAGTCACAAAAAGACGACTGAGTGTCTTGAAAATAGGATCTCTGCTCTATTATGCAAAAAGAAGTAAAACTGATTCTTAATATTAATCCTATAATATATTAATATATTACTATATAATATATTAAATTAATAATATATTAATATTTTAAATGCAAAAGTAACTCTGTATGTCTGTCTGTGACACCATCACGGCCAAACCGCTCAACCGATTGTGATGAAATTTTATATAGAAATTTTATACTTGAGGGTCTTGTTCATACAAAGGCAACTTTTTCCCATTTTTATATGTTTTACCAGCAATTTCATCGTTTGCCAAAAATATGAAACAGCTTCAGTTCACGCGGGTTGAGTCGCGAGTGGGTCGCTAGTGTTATAATACTTGTACGTAATGTTACACTACGAAATACTACGTACAAATTGAACAGAAACACCGAATTTGACTTCTTGTATTATGAAGTCTTATTCTGAAAGAACAATTAGAAAGTCTTTAAACTTAACTACCCCTCGAAATATTTAAAATATATATTGTTCTTATAAGCGTTAAAAAACAATTTGTTATTATTTTATATACATACAACTGTACCTTGTAACAATATAACTATAGTATAGTTAGAAGTGAATGGCTAACTAGAGAGAAGAAAACGAGTACTTGTCGCGCTCTTATCTCGCCACTTAACACGTGAGTCCCAAGTGGAAAGTAGGCTTCACAGTACTCTTTCGCACACTGTATGAAATATAATGTGCATATTTGTATGTTGTTTTTATATTATATAATAGCTGTGCCCGTGACTTCCTATAGGTGAAATTTTAAAATAAAGACAGCCTTAGTCGTTCATTATTACATCACCTATCTGCTAGTGAAAGTCTCGTCAAAATCGGTACAGCCGTTTCAAAAATTAGCCGGAACCAGCAGATACACTGTAAAAAATATATATTTATATATGCATATGCATTTAAAAAAGCAGTTATTTTAATATTACAAACATGCACTCCAATTTTATTTATTTATGTACATAATTTAAACAGATTTCAAATAAAGCAAAACGTTTCCATCCATATCCAAACGGTTCCAAGAGGCACAGGTTCGAATACCGCAACATCAAAATTATTATATGTTTTCTAAAAAACAAAATAAATGTTTTTAATTTTCTAAGTGTGTAAATAGGATATCTGTGACTACCCTGATGCGGGAAAAAGCGTGAAGCTCTGATGGAATAATATAAAAGAAAAGATTATTAAAGTACAGTAAAATATTGATAATAATATTATTAAAGATTTGCTGTAAATGCCACAAATTAGTCATTACTTGTTGTAATAGAAATAGCACGTTCGTTTTAAATTGTAACTTTATACCTATACAATCTCAAAGCTCAAATAATGAGTTTAATGTAAAATGGTAACCAATGCGGTTTATTTCAATACTAACATTAATTTAATAGAATTTTTAAATGATTTGTAGTTTATTTATTATTCTTCCTGCTCTGGCAAGACAAAGTGCGGCGTCGAGTTTCGCCAAACTTGTATATAAATATAATGTTAATAGTCAAAATCATTGTTGATAAGGTTAATTATTAATATTAATGACAAAGAAATGTTTCATGGTCATGCCTTTCTCGTAATTGCTTTGTAAATAGAAAGTCAAAGATGAAAGACATGTTTTGTATTGAAAATTGACATAGAAAATTTCCCAGATCAAAAGAAAAGATTAAAACATATACCAATATAAGATTCTCAACATAAAATTTGAACTCTACCATATATCATTAATCAGTCATAACTTCGCCATATGTTTAAATATTTAAATACGCTTAGCTTTTACTATACATCATTTAACTTTTAATATATCATAACATTAAAACAGTAATTATACAAATTGCACACATCATTTGACTATTGACGAAATACAAAATAATTTTACGATAAGTTATTGGAATTAGCATTGTGTTGTTAATGATATTATCGTGATATCGTCATAATAAATTTATAATATGCATAGATAAATTAATACTCATTGAAATTGAAAATTAATACGCATATTAGCTTATGTAAATATAATAAAAAGATGCCAGGTCGACGTTGTTAATGTACGACCTAATATTTTTTCATGTAAGCTGACGAAGTGTAAAGGACTTAACGAATTGAAAAACAAAAGTGAGATAATATTAGGAACAACTCGTATTCTATACGAACTTAACTAAAAAGCTTAATTTAGCAAGTGATAACTTTGTGGTAATAATGTTCAAAAGGTGATAAGTGATTACAAAATGGCTATGGTTATATCACAAACGACTAAAGCAGCGATTGGAGGTTTTTTGGCCTTGATGATACTTGGAGCTGTTCTCGTGGTTGGTGCGGCATTCGGCTGGTTCGATCCTAAGAGAGAAGATGAAGATACTCCTGCTAAGATCAGCGCAAGACTTCAAGAGAGGACGTCGTTTGTTACTCATAGAGCTGTAAGTACTTTTTTTAGTAATGTTGAAATAACATATGTTTTAATTTCTAAACTTACGTATTAAAGTCAATTATTTTATACAATAAATATATCTTATAACAAATTCATCTTTTTGGCTTTTAAAAACGATAATTAAAAATTTTTTTAAGCCTAAATGGTTTGTTTTAAATTAAATAATTTCGAATTTTATATATAGAACATAGAATTTAATTTAAATGACTGATGATTAATATGACGAAAAGATGAATATTTTTTATACATTTCTTGCACGTTTTACTATATAGTAGAAAAAAAAATCAGTATTTTGACGACCAACTAGTTCCCTGATGTTCTTACATCAATTTATATATTACCTTACCTTACTACCTTTCAATTATTTAATCACATGATTACAATCAATATCATTATAATCAGGTTTTTACCTAAGTTTTTACCCCAGCTTATTCAGTCCCACTAAACTTAAAAGCAATCTATATTCATATAATAAAAATGTAACTGATAGCTGTCTGTACATGGAACATATTGTGGTAAACTTATCATTTAGAGTTAATTTCATTTCAAACCATATATATCGAATAAACAAAAAGTTACAACCTTTAAGCACAGTTTGTGATTAACGAACGAACGCGGGCGGGTAAAAAGATGAAATAGTTTCATTATGTATATTTCGCAGGCGAAGCCACGAGAGGGTCGCTAGTACTCTATCGAGGATAAATAAAAAACGAAATTATATTACACATTCAAACTATAAAATTATCGTGCAAACAATAGATTATATTATAACTTCTAAAATTTGAAACATTTGGGCGTCTTCATTTATCAAAGTTGAGTACTAATTAGTAAGATTTGTTGGAGCGCGAGACCTAACATTCTCTTCAGGTTATTTATGCAAATATACACATACGAGCGGTACATAGCAGCGATATGTTGACATACTTCTTATTATGTTCTACAATTATTAATTTGTATATATTTTGACACACTTTTACTAGCTTGAGCTATAATACTGTGGTACCATCCTTATTAAATCGTGGGCAAACACCAGGTAGAATGTGGGAGTGTTAAAAAAAACTGCATATTTCTATATTTGAAAACATATTAAGAAAACGTATCAAAATTTGAACGCAGCGAGATTAGAACCCGCACCTCTTAAAAAACCTTCAAGTTTCAACCGTTCTTGCACGTAAGCTTACTAAATATATGATTTTACGAATGTAAGAAAATCTTTGAACGCGTTGTTGACTTACGTTTTGCCATCTCTTAATTCTTGACAACCTGCACACGTGTTCCGAATCTAATAATACAATAATTTCATAGCATTAACCTACTCGCTTTGTCAGGAAGTAGCCAGTTTTTCTTTTATTGTTCTTTCAATATAATTTGTCTAATAATTGATTAACTTTATCATGATATAAAATGTCACAGTTGAGATGAATCTAATAGAGCACATTAGTTGTGGGCTCTTTATTTCTGTTAAAATATAGGCTGCAAAATCCATGGCAGTACGCGTGACCAAGCAATCGTTGGCGGTAGTTTGATATAATAATTGTATCAACTGACATACCAATGCTATCACAGTCTACCTGTAGCCAAGGACTGGGTATTGTAAAGTGTTCGAAACGTCAGGTTTTCTAAAATGTATTTTCGAATACCAAAATATACGCGAGGATAGGATAGCGTTTGACTGTAAACGCGTGGTTGTGGGCTCGTTTCCAACTCGTTTGAATGATTATATTTAAAAATTACTTTCACTCCGGTGAACTAGACAAAGCGTGGCGTTGAGCTCCGCTACTCAACACGCACTGTCTCGGCAGTTCAGGCAGAAAGTGGAGAAAGGTGTGTCTTGGCACTAGGTTTTCTCTGACTTCTAATCAATGGTTAACCCTGCTATACGGGAATAAGCGTGAAGCTGCCAAAAAAACAGGTTTAAGTAGTTTAATTTCAAACTATAGGTATTTCTAGGTTATTTTAAGCTAACTCTAATATCTCGTAATGACGTCGTTGTAGTATGTCTACAACTACGTCATTCTACGTCATACTACCAATGATTCTAAATAAAGCGAGAAATGAAGAATGTTGCTAGCACTTAACTTACTTAAGAACAGAAATATATAAAAACAAATATAATGGAACTCAATAAAAGTTTAGCTAGGATAAAATTATGTAAATTTAATGAAAATTATAAGGACGGATAAATATGAAATTTGGCATACTACAAGTTAAAATTACGATTAGTCTTTATTCACTTAGGTGAATAAGGCTTGATTTTTTTTAAATAATGCCTGAATAATGCAATAAATTAATTAAATTGTGTATATTAATAGAACTCACTGTGTGTTACACACATTTCCAGTTCCTAGGAATATATGGAAAGTCTAGGCAGAAATATCGATGATTTATTGTTATGTAACTAAGTTTAGCCTTTTATACTCTATGCATGCAAATATTGAATAAAAACGTTAATGCTTATGCGTTATGCATGCATGCGATGTCTTTGTGCCGTACAGTGACGTAAAACAAATCTACTAGTCTATTAAGATCTGTTCGGTGGCTTAAACCCTGTAGAAATTGAAACAGATTTTATATGGATATTAGCTATACCAGTGATTTTGGTAGAAACTTATGAAATACTAAAGTATTGCAAAATAAAAACAAATTGTGTTTTAATATTAACTCCATATATAATTATGTACTTCCATAACCCTAAGGCAATATATTCAAAACCATAATGAGCTTTCTTCCGAGCTTATTTACATATCTAAAAAGTAAATTCTGTAAGAATTAAAACACATGAAACATGTTATGGTAACTAGGATGCTTGTAACACGCTTGCGCACATTACACATATGTGTGTATAATACATGTTGTTAATATGTATGTGTGTAATTATACCGTTTTTTATTCATCCATTCATTCTTCTCCATCTTTACTTTCCGCTAGAATTTGAAATTTTGTTTTTGAGTGGTGAAACTCAACGTAGCGCTTTATCGTAGTTACCAGAGGGAAAAAAAATGATTTTAAATATAATCATTCGAATCATAAATCGATCCCCTAACCAATCACGTAATATATATATATATATATTAACTACGACTAATGTATAAATCTTTGCTTAGAATTATTTTAAATATGCCTAATGTAATACGTAATACCATTTTTTTAGTTATTTTTGTTTAATAGTGGATACAATATTTGAATCATTAAACTATGGCATTTAAACCATAGTTTGAAGATTATTTATTGTTTTACAATCGCTATCTTTAATTTCAAATATTATAATGATTTTCCTATCTGTTTCGAGTGTATCAAAAGATTAAGAACGGTTATGGATTAGGCTGAATGTATGTATACTTTTGTAAATAACTATTATAGGTTAAAAACAAGTGCACTCAGTTTCACAGGGAACTTGTGTAAAAATACTAAAAATTTTAGTTAGAGTAAATGTAATACAACAAGTTTGTAAGTATACATTATCAGATAATTATTTAAAAAAATCCATTCGTCAAACTCTATTACTATATTTATATATTGGCGTTACTAGCCACTGACAAAAAAGACCTATACTAGTGTAAACAAAAGAATAATATACTTTCCATGTCAAAGGGTATATAATTATTTTGGTATCAAAATACATGATATTATTATAATATGCCAATTAAAATAATTTATGGATATTCTTAAATTATTAGCGGATATTGGAACGTCTATATAAACATTTCGATATATATGTTCTTGACAATTATGGCACAATAAAACAGCGGCTACGAGTAAACTCAGTTATTGAGAGTTCGATATTCACGCAAGATCTTGAATTTGAGGGGAAATCGGAGAACGGAGTGTCTTGATAAAAGGTTATCTAAGACTATCCTGCTATATGGGAACAACTAAAATACATGACACAAAAAGAAATATATCATTATAAGCTTTAATTTAAATTACATAAGTGGTGTCACTTTAATGATTATAGTAAGGTGTATAGTAGCTGTACACGGTTGCAATTTATTCTCTTATCACTCATCACTTATCACATGTATCGAAGGTAAACGCAAAGGAGGTAGTGTACAATAATTTCGTTGTACATTTATCACCCTCACTATTTAGATATATATGTATATTAGAATCTTGTGCATATATTACACATTTTATTCACTGAACATCAAACTAACAACCATCGCGCGTAGAACAAGTTTGTTTTAACTGAGCCACGAAGGTGTCAAATAGTAGTCGTAAAGTTTTATTTTACTGCTTTAATTAAATAACTGTACGGCGTTCTTTATATAAAATTTTCATGCTGTAAAATTGAAATAAATATTTTTTTATTAATGAATTATGGCAATTGTCGTATTTTTTTAATGTTTACTTTTCTAAGTTGTAAAGCACACGTAAAAGTTAAGCTGTAATTCAAATTTATACATAAACACTTCTTTGTAAATTATTTTCAAGGCTATCGTGGCTCAGTGGTATAGCGTTTGACTGCAAACACGATTTGTTGTGGGTTAGATTCAAATTCGGTACACCGAATTTGAAAATATTTATCATTACAATGATCATAATTTAATTATTTTCATTTCTCCGCTCTGGTGAACAAGACAAAGCACGTCATTGAGCTCCGCCACTCAACACACAATGTTTAGAATTCATGCGGAAAGTGGAGTTAATATATATATATATATATATATATATATATATATATATATATATATATATATATATGAAAAATGTATTTTTTAATGAACAATTATATTACTGTAAAAGACTTTGCTACAGAAAAAATTTAAGATTTACCAACTTTTGTGGTCCCACTGCCTGTGATCATTATTAATTTCGAACTTGCCTCGGTAAAACTTAGTTTCAAGATACATGAAATATGTTAAATACATAAGATTACACACAGTTTGGACTTTTACTATTAAATCTCTCTTTATTGGTAAATCTTAAGTTTTACTTAGAAAAGCTTAAAATTTTCTATAACACGGACTTTTCCAGTAACATACAACAAAATCAAAATTTCAAAAACCAGTTACGTCTTAAATTGTAAAACGACTATATTCTTTAAAAAAAGATTAAAGCTTGTTAAAAGTCTTTTGGTCGCTGTCCTGAATGAATGAATGAATCAATGAAAGCTGGTCTCTTTGAGATTAGATGCAGAAGATGTAATGCTCTAGTAGGAATAGCCATTTTCTTTATTATTCTTCACAAAAATCCTATTGATATATATATATATTTATATTTGGTTTTTGATTAAGTCAAATAACTACTAATGACATTAATTTATAAATGTGTTATTTTTATATTTACTTAACATTTTAAATGAAAGTTATAAAAAATACTTTCATGTCAAAATAATATATTAAAACGGGCTATTACAATACTATTTCGTTTATAACATTGAAGAAATTGGGTTTAATTTTTACCGTTTAATTTGTTACGAATATTTTTAATATAAAGAAATTCTCATTAAAAAAACAAATCGATATCAATGATTTGGGTCAAAAGTTTAAAAGCCTAGCTCCATGCTTTTTCCGACAGACACTCCGTTTTCCACTTTCCACCGAAATTCGAGACATTATGTGTTGTCATTTTATTTTGACAATTAAAAAGAAAGGTCAACATTTATTTTGACCTCGTATAGCAAGGTATAGAGAACTCAAAAGGCACTGTTCATTTTTGAGATATGTTACATAATAAATTCCACCATCGCGTTTTGTTTTTACAAAACGGGAAATAATAATAATTTAGTTATAATCAATGCTCCGTACGATTTATTTCACAGTTATTAAAGTATAGTAATTTTTAAATTTTTATAATTAATTTATGTTTGATTAAAGCAATAACTAACTCCAGGCCATGTTCCTTTTATATCCCATTGTTTGAAGTGCATCGCGTGCGCCGTAAAGCTGTTAATTGCTTGAAGATTATACATAGATAACACTATATTATATTCCACTTTTGAAATTTGCCTTTGTGTTTTACTTTAAAACTATGGAAATTTTATATTAATTTTATTAGAGTACTCCATTCAGAACACACCCTTCACAAACGGTTGACTAATAGTAAAAACAAATTTATATGCAAACATATTTAAACAAACAATGATGTTTTTCCGCATAGCAGGGCAGCGAGAAGCTAGTGTCAAGACACTCCATTCTCCACTTTCTGCCAGAATTTGAGACATTGCGTGTTAGTTAAGAAAATAATTAAATTATGATAATTCCACTGAGTGGAAGTCGAACCCACAACCAATTTCGATTATAATAATAGTGTAACCGGAGCACACTTTTAGAAGTGTAACCGGAAAGGCAAAATTGTCTTATAGATACTATAATAAAACAGTAAAAGCAAAATGTTTGCGTATACATACATCTTAGGAACTACTGGACAGATTTGGATTAAACATTTTTTGGTATATTTTTTAAGCTTGGAATGGATTTAAGGGTAGATATGATTTTGAAGAGTGAAACACCTGATGAACAACCGTCATAGATCAGCTAAACTATAAGAAATAAATAAATGGCACCTTGAAAAAGACATATTTAGAAAACGTATAAAAATTTGAACGCAGCGGGATTTGAAACCGTGCCTCTTGAAAAACTTAGTGTGCAAATAGAACTTTAAAAAATGTAAAAAATAAATAAATAAATGGCACCTTGACAGGCAATTTTCAGCGTGATGAGTATTTTGTCATTACCTACACGCAAAGTTACGGGCAGCTACTAGTTTCAAATAAAAAAACCAAAACCAATCATTAGTAAACGTCAGTCTTTTAGAAATAACAAAACATATACTTTTGTAGTTACATTGCAAATTGCGCTTGAATTCTTTATTACGAAGTCTCCTTGTGACGAATTTTGTACAAGTTTCGTGACTGAAATCGTTAGCTCTGCTTATTTTGATAATCATGTAACAATAAATAAGTCAACGTCAGCCTTTAAGAATATTTATGTTGGCCGTTCATTAACGGTGATGTTGGGAATCGCTCATGAATGTTGATTTAAATATTTTAACATGCTTTCATTAGTTTTACCTATACTTATCTATCTGACAATCTACCAATGGAAGAGTTTGCAAAGACATAGTTGCTTGCCATCTGATTTGCTTGCCAATATGCAATAATATCCGAATACGATGATAATACACTATTTTCATAGATAATATTATAAATTTTCTTTTTACGAAAGCTACGATACCTTTAAGTTAAAGCTCAAATGTTCTTAAAAAAATTCTTTTTATAAGGAAATTTCTTTTAACATGTGAACTGATATATTCTACTTTTTACTTAGTTACTTTTTTCCGAACAAACGGAGGTGTTGCGTATTGGGTAACGTAAACTTATTCAGTTAACCAGATCCGAGTTTTTTTTTAAATTTAACAGGAATATGGATATGGAAATTTTAAACTAATGTGATTCAAGCTCACCATTAAATATAAATTTCACGTTTTTTTCCGTATAGTCAGAGAGATCCTAGTTTCAAGACGCCCCATTTTCCAATTTCCGCCCGACATCGAGGCATTGCTAAGCCTCAGCAACTTTGTCGGGAAAGTAAAAAAATGCTGGAAACTTAAAAGGTATATGAAATATTTAAACTAATATGAAGTTGTGTGTGGTGTGGTTTGAAATTTATTTTTGTGTGAAAACAAATGCGGAATCCTTTCACATTAACACTAGACATAAATTTTAGAACAGACACGAAATCACTACATTTCAGTCTACAGTTCCATACAAACATACAAATTACATTTGTGCTGTCAAAATATACATTTGTCTCATTTTGATTAGAACCTGCTATTTACTTAGGACAATTGACATTGACATAACACAAATTTTCTTTAACTTATAATTTACTAGCTGTGCCCGCGACTTTGTCCGCGTGGAGATCTTACATCAGCTCTTTGCCAGTGAAAGCCCCGTCAAAATCGGTGTAGCCGTTCTAGAGATTAGCTGGAACAAACAGACTGACAGACTCTAAAATAGCAAAAAATAATATTCTGGTATATGTAGCGTGTATACATATGCTTTTAGCATATATATACCATAATATTAATGTATTGACTACAATTGTTCACTATTTTGGCTTTAATGGCTTGAATCTAAGATACTTACTTGATATTTTGGTCAATTCACACAATGTCTTTATAACTTGTAGCCTATGTGTTATTCTGATGTATAAGCTATATTATTGTAAAGTTTCATTAAAATCCATACAGTAGTTTTTACGTGAAAGAGTTACAAACATCCTCACAAACTTTCGCGTTTATAATAATATTAAGATTACCCCTATAATATAGAAAAAGCTACATGGACACAAATTATATGCTAGAATAATGTTTTATTTTATTACTTTGATTACTGAGTCACATAAAACTGTGTAAAAGTTTTGAAAGTACACGTAAAAATCCAAACTACTTTTGTATTGATAACACAGGAGCTTCAATTGTTACAATATCGATCGCATATATGAATTATTTATGAAAACTAAAAGTTCGCTGAAGTCGTCCAGACTTCTGACTGACTGTTCTTGGGGAGTATCCGGTATTACTTTTCGTCGTATGTTGCATGTGACATTAAATATATATTGTATGTGCTACCATCATGACATATGAAATGTCAGATACTATTGTGGTGGGATACCGCGAATTTCGTTATTGTGGGTACGGTTCCTGTTCGGAACTATATTTAAACATTTGAATTGTTCATTTGTTTTTACTCTAGTACTGCTATTCAATCTGCAATGTCTCGATTTCCGGCAAAGTCCTTCATGACACTAGATACTCTCTGGATATTTTTTTTAGAAAATGTATAAAAATTTAATCGTAGCGGGAACTGAAACCCCATTGGAAACTTTCCAAGTCTCTGCTGAGCCATATGTTAATACTTCCGGTTAAGTTGAAATTCATAAGAATTAACGCTTCTGACAACTGTTTTTGTTGTAAGCATCTCTGTAGAAAGATTTTTACAAATTTCTGTTACTCTATAGATGATTTTAATGAACAATCTTTTGGTGAGAAAGCTACTTAAATGTTATTGTAAAAAACATTTATAAAAAATGTATAACAGTCGCTTTAGTTCTAAGGGTACGTTAAATCTATACATATAAAAAAAATTAACTGATCGTTGTCTGTACATGGAAGATATATGAAAAAAAAACATTATTAGGATAATAGAGCAGGAGAGAGAGAGAGCAGGATAATTATTAGGATAATAAAGATACTAATATAACAAAGCCCAAAACAATGATTTTTTTTTATTTGTTTATCTATTTGTCTGCCGAACTAATTTAAATGCAGTTTTGACTATTGTATTGTGGTAAGCTTCCGTGTTTGGTGTTGAATCGGTGATCAATCAGTTATTAAACAAAACGGTTACAACTTTTTAAATTGTAAATTTAAGCAAAGTTTGTGATTGAAGTAAGAACGCGTGTGTTGAAGTAAGAACACAGGCAAAGCCGTGAGCGGGTCGCTAGTACAAAATATATTTTTACCTATTATGACTATATTTCGAAAGATATATTTCTATCATAAAGACCAAATAACTTTATTTAATGCAATCATTTTGAAATATACATAAAAACAAACACCACATAATACTGATTCCACGTAAATTTAACTTTACTTTGTCTCATCTAATTCAAATACTTGGGAAAGAGATGAAAAACGTGAAAACAGTTTATCAAGCATAACATTTTACAGCGATATTAAAATTTAATGGGAAGGTCACAACCCCAAATGTTGATCTTTGCGACTCTCGTAAATAAATAATGCTAACTTTTTAAAGGAAATTATGCAGAAATATTATCGTCGCTTACAATAATTACTGAACTCGCTATCTCCTTGACATTTTGAATCAGTTAATATGAAAGGACTAAGGGAATAGGTTATTAGTTGTAAAATATACGTTAAAAGTTTTCATTTCAGCTATGTGTTGAAGGAATATGAAATGAACACAAAATTTCAACTAAAATTTTGTATGACAAATCAGGATTACACAAAGCCTATTACAATTAAGTTAAAATTCAAACACAAATGTGTTTCCATTTATAATTCATATAATGCTATTCAATGCATTAACTAATTGATAGTTACGAGTTTATTGTATTTATTGTATGATATTTGTATCCAATTTTCATATGACTAGAGAGATTTATTTATCAGCTTCACACTTTTGCGCGCACAACAGGGTGGGTAGTCGGAGAGAACCTAGTGTCAAGACATTTCTTTCTTCAATTTCCGTACGAAATTAAGACATTGCGCTTTGAGTAGCGGAAGTCAATTCCGCGCTTTGTCTTACTCATGAGGAGAAATGAAAATAATTCAAATATTATCTTATATTTTTTCTTAATTTTATAATCTTAAAATTTTATATTTTTAGAAAACGTATAAAAATTTGAAAGCAGCGGGTTTCGAACCCGCGCATCTTGGAAATTGGTGTTCGCATGGCTTAGCGGTCATAGCGCTTGGACGGTTTCCAAGAGACGCGGGCTCGAATCCCGGTGCGTTCAAATTTTTACAGGTTTTCCAAAGATATGTTTTTCAATTTCCTAACTGTGTCATTAACACGTTAAAAAATGTTAAAAATATCATCATTTCTCCGAATAGGGATCGAACCCATTGCGTTCACAGTAAGACACTGTCCCAAGCTGCAACAATCTCAATATATTTTTTCTTCTTCAATCTTTAAGTCTATCATTCTTTATTCATTTATATTTATCTTCATTCCTTATTATGGATTGAATTAACATTTATTGCCAAGAAATTAATATTATTTTTATATTTTTTTATACTTATTCAGTTTTAAACCAAAATTCACTCACTTCAATTACCTAAAGTATGCATTTTAGGTAATTATTATAATAATCTATCAATCAATTCCAGATTGTAATCAGTATTGTTATACTACAAAATACACTATTATCATCGTAGTTATATAAATAAATGAAGAAAAAAAATGTTTGCAAATTATAAAAAAATAAAATATGAGAAATAAGTGGGAAAGGCAATATTAATTTATAATAAATGCGTTAGAAATTGATTAAATTAAAAATAAATAATACCAATATGTATTTGTCATACAAATTTCTATGAAGTGGTATACATTATTTTAACACTTAGCTCGTATGAGGCGGACAAGGCAGAGGTCCTGAGCGTTGAAATATTCCGTTCTTCACTATCTTTTATTATCTTATTAGATTTTATCGCACTGTAAACACGATTCATTGGTCGTGGGTTCTATTCCCAATCGGGGGAATTATTATATTTAAAGCATTTTCATTTCTCCTCTCACAAGACAAAGCGCGGTGTTGAGTTCCACCACACTATATGCAATATTTCAGTTTCGAGCGGTAAGTGGAGTGGAGCGCGGTAAGTGGAGTGGATGACTTGACACTAGTTTCTCTCTGACTACCCTGCTATGCGGAACGAAGCTTGATGCCGAAAAAAAATTCAAATACATATTTATGAAATAGATTATAAATCATCAACATCGGTATCGTTTAAGCTTGTTCTGTCAGCAATGAAATAAACTTCTTTCAACTTAGACTAAAAACAAAATACAACAAAATTGATTACACTGAGACACGAAATACTATCATTAGGTCAGTGTCCACGATAATTTGATGATGAGTCCGAGGCAGAAATTATGATTTATTATAGAAAACTAGCTTTTGTATTCAGTAATGCTACCTTGATTGTTGTATTTGAGACTATAGGTAGCTATTATTATTTATTGTATCTATATAAATGTTAAATATTTTAACATTTGAAAGTGTTATTTACACACTTATGAAATTGAAAAATTTGTTTAGAAGACGTATGAAAAAATTTGAACGCAGTGGGATTCGAACCCGCGCCTATTGGACACATGGCACGCGTAGTGGTCAGAGCGCTTGGACGGTTTCCAAGAAGCGCGGGTTCGAATCCCATTGCGTTAAAAATTTTATACGTATTCTAAAAGTATTTTTTATATGTATGTTTATATGAGAAAAGTTATTTCGAAATTCTTTTATTCACCTAGAAATACATCAGTCAGTCAAGAGTTTTTAACTTCTAGTTATTAGTGACATGAAACCATCTAACTGATTAGGTAGGTATCCTGCTATGATTCAAGGCGATAAAATAATGTAGCACGTAGAAACATTTAACGGTTCCTTATTATTTTACATCGAGCAAAGTAAATATATCACACAAATATAACTATTTAAAAATTAAGGCTCTTTTTCATATTGGTGAAATATTTTGTAAAGGAAATAGAGAACGACCACGAGTAAGACGTTTGGATGTAAACCCAATGGTTATGAGTTCGATTTTCACTCAAGGGAATGATTATATTTAAATTATATTCATTTTCTTACTTTGGCAAGACAAAGCGTAGTCACTTAACACGGAATATCTGGAATTCAGAGTTGCGTTAAGCAGAGTATTATGACAATGGGGTCTTTTTGCGTACACTGTTATGAACGAAAAACTACAAAAAATTGAGATAACCTAGTGTAAAAAACTCGATTTTCTTTTTTACTTAATTCTAATGTTAATAACTTTTTTTCAAATATCTTATATAATTATGTTTAATCTTACATTACCAGAGCTTTACTGTAGTCTTATCGTATATCTGTGTATATGCTAATGATATCACTAAATTACCGCTATTATACACATCTGATATTGATTGTAATCGTATGATTAAATAATTGGAAGCAAGCTTTATCTAGTTCTATAGTGATAGGATAAAGTTAATTAAGTTAAATTAGTGTTCTTGAAATGTGCCTGAATACTTTCTCGTAAATTTTAAATATGTTTCAAGTGCTATTGATAAATATTAGGGTTGTATAATTAAAATTTTCTATGGCATTATTGTACAATTATTCTTTTAAAATATTCGAATTTGCTTTTTTTGTATTTCAGCTTCACGCTTTATACCGCTAATCAATAATATTTTTGGATTCAATTTTCGGAAACGTGAAATCAAAGTGGAATTTAAGTAAATTAATTTTATTTATGAAAAAGAAGTAGTTAATAATAAATTTGTAACTTTTGCTGTTTTCTGTATTTTATGACAGAGAACTGACATGCAGAGCCTTAAATATTTAGAGCATATAGAAATGTACATATTTTGTAAAACATTTTATGTTCTTTTCCAGGTAAACCCAGATGAAAATAGATTACCAATTGTATCACATTCTTCTCCATGTAAGTAAAGTATATATTGAAATTAAACATTTATTTCGTAACACTAAATAAATCTTCATGTAAGTAATACGAGCAAATACGTATAGTAACGTTAGTAAAGTAACAGTAAAACAATAGTAAATTATATATATACATCTACAAAACATAGCTTCAGCATCTAAGTATTTATTTACAAAAGGTAATGACAAGAAATCAAGGCGTTCAAATTAACAATATTTATTATAGTCTCAAAATCGTTCTTTTGACTGATTTGATAGCTTAGTGTTATCTGTCATGATCTAGACCATTTACAATGTAGTAATGTTTGTAGTAAAAATAAATCCATTATTTTTGCATGAAATGAAGACTTTACCTAATACAGTCAAAAGAATCCGATGTAGGTCAAATATTCCGTGTGCACCGTTTCGTTTAATAATTTTTTGCCATATTGAAGGTGAATTTATTTATGCTTAGAAATCAATCAAAAAATTAGGACAAGATGTTTACAAGCTTTTCTTTTAAGACGAATTTTTCACCAGCAAAATTAATTACTATTGACAAGAACAGGTGGTAATCATATTGAGCCAGGCCTGGTCTATAACTATGTATATACTAATATTAAAACAAACAATCATAAAACTATCTGAGCAGTTTTTTAGTAGTATGAAATCATATGGTTATCTCAAATTCCTAATGTATTGGAAAAAATAATGGATTTTTTACACATATTATGATGTACTAGAACAAAGAAACTAAATTAAAACATATCATATATTTTATATAATGTTATTATTTTGCTTGTTCATAAGTTATATTTTTTATGAACTATAAGCAATAATAACTTTTTCTCATTCATTATTATCTGTTAATGTACTAAATAAACAAAATCAACATTTACAACAGATTTAAAAATTAAATTTAGAACCTACTACAGTATACAAATTTTATGATTGATGATGATGATGGTTTTTATTTAATAAAAGATATATTACTGTTTTTAACAATTTTAAAAGTGTTATTCACAAACTTTGGATATTTTAGAAAACGTTTAAATTGTTTAACGTAGCAGCATTCGAAACGGCGCATCTTACCGCTAAGCCATGAGTTCTACATCCGGCTGCGGTGAAATTCTTATACTCTTATTACAACTTATTTTTGTTGTTAGCATCTCTGTAGAAATTTCTGCTACCCAAAGATTGTTCTACAAACAATCGTTTAGCAAAAGAGAATACTATTTATTAAATATTTTTAACTCAACATTTTTCACACTCTAAATTACTATATTATGAACAATTACTGTAATTTTTTTTTCAGATATCCACAAAGGCGAAAAGGATCATGTAAGCTTATCATATAATATTACTGAACAACACTTTTAGTTATAACTTTAATCAGAAAAGAGCGAGAATATTATTCTGAAATCTAGTTACAATGTAATGTAATGTAGGTACTGTAAGTAAACCTGATACCATTTTCATACTGATTGGATCATTTATACCAGACATTTTCACCTACATTTTGCAAGTTTCATATTAAAAATTAATATCAACTTTTTCGACCAAATAAGTTTCCTGCTTGACTTTTTAAATATTCCCAATACGGCAAACTACTGTTAAAACGGTTATATTTTATGATAACATTTAAATAATAGTGAAATCTGTTTTTTTACGAAGCAGATTCAACAGAAGAAACTAAGTGTTCCGTTCCACTCCGTTGTCCTATTTCGGTCGATACATTGCGAATGTGTCTAACAAAAGCGGGGAAATGAAAATAATTGAAAAAAAATAACAAACTGTGAGACTCGAACCCACACCCATCACGCTTACAATCAGATTCTGTAAAAGTAATTTATTGTAATTTATTTCTTTATCTATCAATAATTTATTAGTAAAATTATTAAACAGAAACAAATAAACAAGAACTGTTGGAAATTTTATTTAGAAAAAATAAAATAAAAACTGATAATTACCTTAAATACTTATTTTTAATTATACAAGGTGTTACAAAATACATAATATTTCACAGTAGCGAACATAATATAGATAGCTTATAAGTCTGTATGTATTTAACATATTGTTCAAGAAAGCTGAGCTCCGATTTGGACCGGATAGATGAATGTGTATAATAAATACCGGTCTGATATCTCGATTGGTTCGACAATGTAGACTATTTAATGACTAATAGCTCACTAAATAATAAGCGAATTTAGTACATAACTGGATAATTTTCTATCAAAAAACAAAAAGAAATTATGAAAATCTAAGCAAACACGCAATGTCTCGGATTCGGGCGAAAGGTGGAGAACTAAGTGCCTTGACACTTTATATGACTACCCTAATATACGAGAAAAACCGTGAAGCTTACAAGAGGTCTTTATTTATTAAATATTTGTAATTGAAGATTTTTATACTTAATCAATTTTAATCCCTTTCTAAAAAGAAAAAAAGAACAAATTAATGAAACTAATTGTCGTGTGAAATTCAACGACTGATATTTAAACCATACAATATTTTTTTTTAATAATTATATGACATTATATTATTTAAAAACTAGTCATCCCTCGCGACTTGTCTACATAATTCTATTTTTCCTGTTTCCGTTCGAATTTCGTGAACTCTCTTTTAGTACAAACCACCCCAACGAACCTACATAACAATACAATATTAACCTTCCAAGACAAATACAATATTAACCTTCCAGTAGTTTCGTTTGTGCGTTATCTGTCAATCACTTAGTAATGCAAAAATATCATATATGTACTAGTGACCCGCTTGCGGCTTCGCCCGCGTGAACTATATCTGTTTCGTATATTCGGCATATATGTAGAACACTGAAATTCCTGCTAAATCTAACAAAAAAAAATTATATATTTAGCTATGTTCATTCCAAGACCCTCAATAATAACCATCAAAATGGATCCTCTATATAAAAATTGCATCATAATCGGTTCAGCGTTTTGGCTGTGATGACGTCACATACAAACAGTTACTTTTGCATTTATAACGTTAGTATGTATATAGATCATGTATATTATGAAAATAATAAATATTTTTAAGACGATTTTTTCTATGTTTAGATAACATTGTCAGCGCAATGTCAATGCAGTGTGGGTGACATATCCCAAATGCTAGAAGCTATACCAGAATTAACTGGACCGCCAGGTCCACAAGGACCTACAGGTGCAGATGGAACTACGGGTGCACCTGGAAAGACGGTAAAAATATTTAAATATAGCATATTAAGTATTGACAATTTTATTAAGTTTTCTTGTATTTTCGCAAATTTATTTAGTTTTATATTTCGGCTAACTTACTTCCAACTGTAATTTAACCAAATTTAGCAACTTACATTGTAAATATGTTGATATTATGCTAATTTAATATACAAACGTATATATGGAGACTCTGTTAAAATGTAATACAGACAAAAAAAATACTTTTTAGTCTTATGTTTCAACACGGACGATAGAGTCACGAGCAATAAATAATTGAATATAGGAGGTACTTTCATGGGACTGTGAGGAATCATAAATTAAGCGTCAGATGCTGTCTTTATTTTTCTTGACAACTTTAAAACCTGCCAGGTACTTTGTCTGATATTCCTTTTAAAAAATATATATTATATAAGGACTTTTTTAAGAAATAGAATACTATATTTATTGATACTTGCCAGCATGCATGCGTATGCTAGCTTTGACTAAATTTTTGATTGGGCAGAGAACAATTTAAATGTAAACTTTTATTTATTTGTCCAGTAGAATAAAAACGCTGCCGTAAAAACATAACTGTATTCTTGTTATTCAAACGGGTTATTTTTTATTCAAATATAAAATCTATTAATATTTTTTTTTCTATTTTTATGTAACTTATTGAAAATCAATAAAGAAAGATTACTAATATTCATTCAGGAATCGAATATAAAATTATATAATTCTTTTATATAATTATATATGTATGTAAGAACAATAAAATTAAATATTTTACGTCTTTTGAAAATCTTAAAGAACAATTATTATATTTTTTAAAATAGGGTCAAATGGGAGATCCTGGACCACCTGGACCTCCTGGATTCAAAGGGGATAGAGGAGAAAGGGGTGAATCCGGTGCTCCTGGGTTAGAAGGTCAACCAGGACCAAAGGGTGAACCGGGGTCAGATGGCACACCAGGTCAGCAAGGACCTTTTGGACCTGTCGGTCCACCAGGTCCAGTAGCATCGGCGTTAATGGTAAAATTATCATTTTTATTGTTTCTTTTTAATATTTGCCCTTAAATTGTCTATAAAACTTGAAATATTCCGCATTTCATTACACATTTGTGTAATTTAAAAAGTAGATATTAATCAACAAACCTTGACATTAAGATACCCCATTTCTTTTACTGATGCTGAATGTAGGCAGATATAAAAAAGCTATAAAGGAAAGAGCCCCTACTCGTTTTGCGACATTTAAGTATATTAAAAGTAATTTATTTTCTATTTTATTAACGTTTTCGTATTGAATTAGTTCTTGATTTATTATATCGTTTTCATTGCTTTTTAATGTCATGAGACATTACTAATTAATTAAAAAATTTTATATGATGGGCTCATTCGTAAAATGCTTTTAAGATGTTTCACCAACTACCCTTTTAAAATACATAGCGGTGTTTTTAAATACATAGTAAGTTGACGATCATCGCAAATCTTCCGGCACATAACCAATGACAGTGTTTTTAAGTTCCCTCTGAGTACCCAGCTATGTCAGAAAAAGCGTAAAGCTGAAAAAAATATCAAAACAATATATCAATGAAATGTAGCACAGCTTTTACCTACAGACAAGTTTGTTTTGAAATCTCATAACAAGGTCATTTAAATGATAATACAAGAAGGTATATATAGTTAAATTGCCAACGTTAATTAGAATTTGAGAATATCCCACCCACGCTTGTTTCCTAAAAAATATATGAAAGTAAAATTAAATAAGCGTATGTATTAAAAATTACAAAATATACACCGACGAGTATGAGAATAAGCAATAATCCCCTATATTTTTTTATTTTGGAAAAAGTCCGTTTCTTTCATAGGTTAATAATAAAGTCATCTTAAAATAGCGTTCTAAATCGTAATTGGTCTATGAAACCCGATACGGACACAGCAGATATGAGGAAAAATTCTACTAAGTTACAACGACATTTAATGAAATTCTTTCTTTACTTTTCTTAAAGCTTTCTAAAAGCTAAATATATTTAATTTCTCGAATAAAAAATATGTTTCAAGAACTTCGCACAGAGAACACCTTGAGATTTTAAGATTGATTAAATTGAATGCGTTCTATCACTTTTAATTATTGACGCTAACACTTAGTGCTAATGAAAATACTGTTGAGTTTTATGTTACACTGAAGTTTGATTTGATTGATTTTAATGTACATAAAAAAAAAAAAAAAAAAAAAAAAAAAAAAAAAAAAAAAAAAAAAAAAAAAAAAAAAAAAAAAAAAAAAAAAAAAAAAAAAAAAAAAAAAAAAAAAAAAAAAAAAAAAAAAAAAAAAAAAAAAAAAAAAAAAAAAAAAAAAAAAAAAAAAAAAAAAAAAAAAAAAAAAAAAAAAAAAAAAAAAAAAAAAAAAAAAAAAAAACTGCATAAATATTACAAAAGTAAATTGAACGTGCGCATTTCTTATCGCAAATCGTTTACAGGAATCTACGGGATTATACGGGAGCGATCGGATTGCGGGACCCCAGGGTGACAGGGGCCCGATGGGGCTCCCAGGACCACAAGGTGAAAGAGGCTACCCGGGGAACAAGGGTGAAAAAGGATTACACGGGGCTAAAGGCGATAAAGGAGAACGAGTAAGTTTGAAATATTCGTCTAATAAAACATTTTTACTCTCATATAAAATTACGGTAACAAAGCAAATATTGTCGGATTTGATTTTATAAATGAATATTTGTTTAGGCTCTGAATTCGTTTATTAGAATTTAACAGGCATAAATATTTGTGTTTAGTAATTGTAAATATAAAGAAATATTCTATTTGTTTTCAAAAGCTTATTTTTTACACCGTTTCGTTTTATGTTATAAATACATTATGTATTGATAAAAACAGGGGTGCTTTTTGAACTTTGTGTTAAAATTTTATTGCTGAATAAATAACTTTACTAAATATACTTAAACACTACAATAAACGTTTTATATATAATATTTCGTATTATGTTTTTGTGTTAAGTGAGCCTCAATAATAAATATTAGGATCTAAAATAAAATTGACTTTAAAACATACACAAATATATAATAAGCTCGTATTTAAGGAAAACAAGGAAAGTATTAATTCAATTGCGAACCTGTCTTATTTTTGGTTCGAAAATACCCTACAAAAGCTTTATTGACTTGGAGTTAGGGTGGAAACGACAAATTATATTAACTGCCAAGCATTTTAGATCTTATAATTACTGAAATTGTTCTAAATTACAAGTCTTAGACGTATTCCGGCAATTAAAACCTCAATTTTGTTAAGAAACCGGCGCTAACAACATATTTTGCTACAATTATTATAGTGTCATTATTCAAACGGAAATTGTGTATTACACGATTATTTTATATATAATAATACGAGCGTTTAGTTTTAGAGACTTTTTTATACTTTAGGAGTTGAAATAAAAGTATAGGTATCTACTGTGCTATTATTTCTTCACATTTTAAAATTATCTGACGTCATTCCAATAATTGTTGTATTAGTTATAACCATGTTATGGAACTGGGTCAGTGGGACTGCGATTGTAAACAAGGCAATGATTATATTTAAAACTAGCTGCGCCCGCGACTTCGTCCACGTCGAATTTAAAAAACAGACAGATAGATACAGAAAATTGTAAAATATATTATTGTGATATATGGTACCGTGTACAACACAGGACTTTCAGACACATGACCTTCAGTGATGTATAAAAAAATAATTTGAACGCAGCAATATTTAAAACCGCGCCTCTTGAACGCTTTTAAAGAGGCACAGGGTCAAATACCTGCGTTCAAAATTTCTTTACGTTTTCTAAATATATGTTTTAATTACTTCCATTACCCCACTCTGGTGGGACAAAGCGCGGAGTTGAGTTCCGCCATTTAACACGCAATGTTGAATGGATAAACTCAACGCCGGACGGAATGAAGAGAACAGAGTGTCTTGACACTAGGTTCTGTAAAAAAAATACACTTTTCATAGCGACTTTAGATCTTATCTCAAATATACTATATTTTTTACATAATTTCCATATCCACTAACCGTCTGATAACGAGGATCGAAAGAATAATAGGTTAAATCTTCATAGGTCAAAAAGTATGTCACGACCGCAGCACACTTAAGCTATTCAGTTAATCTTTCACAAGTGAATTAAAACATGGACGAAGGGTTAAATTATTAGTTTATACAGCAATAGACAAAGCATGTGCATATTTAACTTATTATGACTTTATAATAGAACAAACAAACAAACATTGCAGTGGATAAATATATTAAATTTAGTTTTGCACAATAAGGCTGGCTATGTAGGGCAGAAAGCGTGGGTTTGATTTCCACTGTGTTAGTATTTCAACGAAACAAAATTGACTTATTTAATTTTAATGAAACTTTACAGTAATATAGCTTATACAATAATATAGTACGTTATAATCACACTGGCTGCATTGTATAAAAAGATTGTATTTATTGGCCAAAATATAAGGATGAGTCCTAAGTAAATTTGAAACAAATTCTGTAATCAGCAAGCTATTTCGACGGGCGTTGCAAAAATTAAAATACAAGCTAGTAAAAATATATTTTCATGGAGAAACAAAATAATAAATATCCCATAGTTGCACCACTGTGCAACTATGGGATATTTATTATTTTGTACACTTAGCAGCGTCTGACTATAAATGCGAGTAGTTGTAGTTGTGGGTTCGATTCCCGTGGGAAGAATTACACTTAAAATATTATCATTTCTCTCCACTAGTACCTAAGATAAAGATGAGTTCCGCCACTGCACGCAATGTCTTGGATTTGGACAGAAAGTGGAGAACGGAGTGTTTTGACTACCCTGCAATGCGGGAAAAGACGTGAAGCTGTGAAATAAAATGACCAAAATAATATAACAATTCAAGATAATAAAGGCTACATTAATATTTTAACATGTATGAAATTTTTATTATTTATTTTTATGAAAAAAAAAAACAAAAGTAAGTAAATAATAAGACACCTTAATTTAAAACGAGGCAAAGTGTAAGAGTAGCATGATTAAGAAATGTAACGAATGAGCTGCCCAGCAGGTTTTCTTTTGAATAATAAATACGGCTTCGAATGAGAACCAAGCTTGTGAGCACAATATGGTGTGATGAATAGACCTTTTTGAGTTGGTCCGAACGTTAGCAAAAGGTGTTTTATTTGAAGTTAGGTTAGGTTATTCTTACACAAAGAGTTCTGCCATTCAACACGCAACATTGAATGGCGAAACTCAACGCCAAACGGAAACTGGAGATCGGAGTATCCTGACACTACATTCTCTCATACTAACATAAAAACATATATTCTTTTATTACTACGCATTTTTCAGTATTTTGAATGAAGCAATTCAAACATTTCGTATTAGATTTAGATTTCGAGACATTATTACGATTTCAGTGACAAGTATTTTTTTTTATATGGACGAATTTTTATGTAAATTGTATAATGTTAGAAACATGTTGCTTCTATTATCAATTTCTTTGACATCTATATTGCTAAATGTATCAAATAGTATTTAGTATAATATATAAAACTGTCACTGACAGGGAGATTAACTGATAACACACAGTTATGTGTGTAATCTCTGTCTTTGTAAACATCTCTCTACAGAGATGCTAACAATAAATATAAGTTGTAATAAGCGTATAAGAATTTCGACGTAATTGTATGTAGAACGCGTGGCTTAACGGTCACAGCGCTTGAACGGTTTACAAGAGGTGCGGGGTTAAATCCCGCTGCGTTCAATTTTTTATACGTTTTCTAAATATGTCTTTTTCAATTTCCTAAGTGTGCGTTAAAAAAATGTTAAAAACCCGTATAAAAAGTAAAAATGTTGTATGTACGTTTCTTGAAGAACACAGGAGAGTACTAACAGATAATTTCCCGTAACTTCAACGAGAACGGAAAAAAGTAGGTAGTTACATTTTACGTACAAAATTATGAAATATAGACATAGAAAATAGTATATCAAACGCAAACGAAGTAGCGGGCAAGAGTTTGTTACAAATTCACAAATATGATACATTGATAAGCGCACAAAAACACACTGGTCATTAACTGAGATGCTCGCTTGCAAACAAATCCCAACTTCTTGTCACTGTAGCAGTAAGAAACAACGAAGAAGAAGCTCGGTAATGCAATAACTGGCGATTTAACCCTTGTTGTTCGTTCGACCCTCGTTATAACGAAGTCAGATGGTTATGGGCATGAAAACTAAAGGTATATTTGTGATTCATTCAAAATAACTCTATTTGAGAGTATTGGAATTATGTAATATAATATTAAAGCTTAAGCTTTAAGCTTAATTATAAATTTAAAGAAAACTATAAAAGATATAAGCAATAGTATTATATATTTATGTATAATATTAACTACTTATTTGTTTAATTATTAATTTGATTTTAATATTTATATGGTCTAAATGGTAATTTAGCACATATATCTTGGCTCGAGTACTTGAACTGAATGGTAACAATTTTATAGGGCTACTTAGGTATGCGAGGCCCACACGGCGCGAAAGGGGAACGGGGGCAGCCCGGTAAAGACGGCACACCTGGCCTGCCCGGCGCACATGGCCGTCCCGCCGAAAAGGGCGAAAAAGGTAACAAACTAACTCAACCATCAAATTTTATGTTTCACTATACTCTTTATTTATACGAAACGTTCAGGAATTTCGGCCTTTATAGCTGCGATTCGAAAAATCTTTATTCCTTCACTCCTACCTATAGATGGATTCTGGAACGTTCCATTCAAGTATTATTTACTGTTATAGTTTCACGTTACCGTGTTTTTAGTATTTTAAGCGAAATTTTATCTGCTTTCCGAATCAATGCCGCTGTTCGTTATCGCATCGACGTTGCGTCATTATTGTATATTTAATTTGATCGGATTTTGCGACTCGAAACTCGACTATTCTTGTTATTTCAAATATTCTGCCTCTTTTTTTTAATTTTGGTACCCAATATCTTTCTTTTGAGGAAATTGATATTGGTTTTTGTATATTACGGAACCAATAAGTTATTTTTTTTGATATGGATGATTGTTTTTAGGCACCCGAGGGCTTCCGGGTCCGCCGGGTTCAGCTGTGACGGGGATATCTGAAAATTCAGTGTTAAATGATATTGTGCGATCAGGTAGTATAACAGTGACATATTTAAATACACACATTACACATAGCATATAACGACATTTTACCTATTTTCCTAGAAACGCTTATCTTTGACATATGTAAGTAGTTCTACAAATTGGTTTAGTTAGGTACACAAAATTATATATTAAAAGCTTTTACCTAAACAGTCAATGCTCCGAACTTTCGATAGCCACTGTTTTCTTATCAAGTTTGAGTAGTTTTGGATAGCGATTTCCGAACTACTATTTTCCTTATATCAAATAGAAATTCTCAAACTAAATAGTACTTCATACATAATAAAATTTGGTCGAAATTTCGTGAACATTGCAGGGAATTGAGGTCAAGATTCATGAATTATTTATAGCGTTAGTTACGACGCTTTGTTTTCGACTCTTCACTAATTATAGTAACATTTTACTGTCTGTCTTTTTCTTTTTTATTTTGGAGAATTAAATAACCTTAACAATTTAAACTGTAATGTCTACTTAAACAGTACATTATTACTAAATATCACTAGTTAATAAATTATTCAAATTCACTTAACCAAAGTAACAATTAAAAAAACGAAAACAAATTCTTATATTATTAATATATTGTAACTATTTATTATGAAGTGAATCCCACAAAATTATATGAGAAATACTTTCAAGTGAAAGAAACCAATGGTAAACAACAAAATTTGTAAATTTTACAAAATTTATACTAGAGCTATGCCCTGTATTTGTGCAGTTAGAGTTACATAATTCACTTATTACAGACTAAAATATTATAATATATAATAATTAAAATATAACACAACAAAAAATATTTTATTATATATAAAATGTTCATAGAATTCCATTAGAAATACGATTTATCACATTGATACCAAACACACCCATTCGTTACAAACTCAAAACCAAATTTCAAAGTAATTATTCATAGCTTCAATAAATATTCATAAGCATTAAACTTTGGCAGAGACTTACGCACCGCAATACTCCTACATGTACCCATGTACATGGACTCATAACTTATGAAATACACATATTGCTATTTCGCCGAAACTCACCCACTAATAGCTCTTTGTTTTATGAGTTTTACATAACGTAGACGGAATATAAATTGCGTATGTTTTCAGGGTCGCGGGAAGTAGCCAAGTTGAAAGGTGATAGAGGGGAGAGGGGAGAAAAGGTAATTACCTAAATGTACATATGAAAAAAGGTGCCTAGTGCGTTTTGTGTAACATTTTATTTGTCAGTAGTTTAGATTTGCTTTTAGTATGATTTTTATTTGAATCGCAAAAAATAATGTAATGTGATTCTTTTTAAAAAAATTACCTAAAGCACTATTTAGTATTGAATTAGTTTAACTTATTTTGCAATTTTAACAAATATTATTACATAACCCTTTTAATGTCTCAAATACAAAAGAAAACGTCAAAAATGCTTTACGTAGTTGTGCTACTTGATGAAGTCATGATATAAAATAGAGGTTTTCTAATGGGACTGAGGAACCATAAAACCCCTATTCTAACTTTTTTCCATGGAATATTTGTTCGTCTACAATTTGCGGCTCAATTTCCGAGCTGTTTCACGATGAAATGGAAGACGAAATACTAATTTACATACATAATAAGAAATTTATAGTCAGGTGGCTACGTTATCAAAATTAGAATTATATAAGTTCTTGCATCACAAACAAAGGAAAATATTTATTTTTTATATTTGTGTCGCATTTTCTTTATTGTTATTGTTGTTAAGTAGAAAGCGGATACTTATTATTAAATCGATTCATTTTACACTTTTCCCTATTTTAAGACATTGAATGTAATGTGGCGGAAGCCAAAACATATATATATATATATATTATTTTTATAGTAGAGGCTTCTCAACGCCGTTATTTGTCTTAGGTACCAGAACGGAAAGTGAATATATCTTAAATATAGCCACTGCCGGAGTGAGAATCGAATCCACAACCAATCGTTCGGCAAGTCAGGCGCTGTCCAACTGCGCCACGATGGGCTCTAATTATATAATATGTCGTCTATAATTCATTTAAAAACTTAATATAGGGTGAAAAGGGTATACGAGGAATAGAAGGTCCTCAAGGATTTCCCAGTACTGATGGCAAGCCTGGTGAACGAGGAGACATTGGTCCATCTGGACTACCTGGTACTCAAGGACCGTCCGGATTAATTGGGCCGAAAGGTGAAAAAGGAGAAGGTGGCCCACCCGGACCTATAGCGATATCTAGGGAAGAAGCGGCTATCATGACTAAGGTAAGCTTTATATGTGTAAAATAAGCAAATTATTAAGTAAATAAGTGCTTTACCAAAGCGTTGCAACACATGTGTAGTAATAAGTTAATTATAAAATATTTACATAATATAATATTCGTTCAAAAAGCTCTTTTTTGTTGATTTTAGACGATATCATAGTTGTATTTAATAAAATAAAATTTGCTTACAGTTTCTTTTATGTACCTCATTTTTTAGGGGTCTGTCTCGATGTAAAATTTTGATATGTTTAAAAACTGAGTACTTAATATATAAATCAACGTTACATTTTATGGAACTAGACACCTATATTTGTTTATAGATTTGAGGTATATATACTCTCCAATGAGTTGTACATTAAACTTACAAATTAGCGAAAAGAAAGAAAAAGGGCAAAATATAGAAGACAGATCTAGTTATATATATACAGTGTTAGTTCGAAATACTATAACAGTTTTAAATGTATGCATTCAGGTATTTAATTAAACATAAATTCATCGTTCTTCACATCACATTAGACGGAGATGGAGGGCTATGAATGTTTGTGTAAAAGTTTTATATTCATCCTAAACGTACGTAAAAATAAATACAGATTTACAAAAATACCTGACGACTTATTAAAAAAAAATGGTAATATATCTCAATACAATGGACAATATAATCTCATTAAGAGCTCCTGAATGGTTACCCATCACTCATCATTGAGCAATCTCTAACTAACAATCATCGTATTTATTAAGATCTACATATAGTAGAAGTATAATAAAGTAACAAATATACCGTTGCATAATAATGTTATATGTATGGGTATGTGATACAATAGGGTGACAAAGGAGAGACCGGTCCAAGAGGAAAACGTGGACATCCAGGCGCACCAGGACCAAAAGGACCTCCCGGCCTGCCAGGTCCTCCAGGTCTACCTGGTATGAATGGACATTCTGGAGATATTGGACTACCTGGAGGAGCAGTGAGTATATTTTTATTTTTAATTTAATTTAAATACATTTTATATTGAACGAAATAATGAAACAATAATATCTTGATATACAAGATTTTTGTTGAATGAAAAAGGTAAAGTAATAATTTTCTGTATCATTTTTCTATGAAAATATTTTCAGTTTTCCGCTCTGGTAGACTTTGCGCGACGTAGAGTTTCACTACCTGTTTGTTCACACTTCATGTCTCGATCCCTGGTGGAAATTGGAGAATGGAATGTTTTGTCACTAGGTTTTGTCTAACTACCCTGCTACGAGAGAAAAAATGTTAAGCTGCTTTATAATTTGTGTTACTCCACACTCCTAAATAATAAATGTAAAGTAAATTTCCATCTGAAGCAGAATCCATGAAACTTAATAATGCTTAATGAATTCATTGCCCTAGTTTCCAAATCTGGATATTATCGGCTATTACGACTTTCAAGTGACGATCAAAACAAAGATGTTCATTGAAATATCTATTTTGCAACCATAGTAAGATTTTTTTTGTCCCAGCTTCATGCTTATCCCGCATAGCAGGGAACCTAGTCCACTTTCCGCCCAAAATCGAAACATTGCGTGTGGAGTGACGGATCTCATCACCGCACTTTGTCGTAGGAACCAGAGCGGAGAAAGAAAATATTTTTAATAAAATCAATCTCCTGAGAGAGAATCAACCCCACAACCACTCACGTTTACAGTTAGATACTGTCACACTGCGCCAGAATAGCTGCAAGCCTTTTTTTAAATATTAGTCTTTAAATATATCTGGTTTACAGTATGGCTTCTAAGAGTCACACGAACGTAATATTGATTATATTATTTGAAACGTATTTAGATTTGCTTAGCTGTAAAGAGAACAATCAATAAAATGTTATTTGTATTGTGGGATTTGTGCTTTAACTAACACATTACGAACTTATATATTACATACATTCAACTCTTTATCTATCTAAGAAAGTTCATTTTTTATATACTTTAGGACGCTATTTTGGATTTATATACTTTATTTTAAAATATTATATCCTTTTATAGATACTCATTTTAAAAAATCAATTATATAGCGATCATAAATGAAAGACATATGTTTCAAACATATATTTCCAGTGCATTATTAATTCAATTAGTAAGGCCTTATAGAGAAAACTCGTTGTTTTATTTCAATTCGTCTCAATAACACATTCTTGATGTGATCTTGATTATACTCGTATTGTGTTTCATAGATAATAATAATAGAAGTATGTTGTATGAAAATGATAAAGGGATAAGGTTATTAAATCAATTAATATGAAAAGTCATGAGGCGTAATATTTTGTATTTAATAGGGTCCGCCGGGCGCGTCGGGTCAGCCTGGCTCTCCGGGGCCGAAAGGTGAAAAGGGAGACTCTGGCATCACGCCAGCGACCCTTGAAAAGGTAAATCCTAAATCCAAATAAATCTTGCTTTTGGAATAGTAAGACAATTGTTTTTGATTTTAAGTACAGGAATAACTGATTTTAATAAAATCTGATGGTAGCTTTGGACCAAATGCCTCATGGTGGATAAATTTAAGAAGAAGTAATTTTTTTGATGAAAATTACTTCATTGAGTTTTTAATAATTTCGAAATATATATTTTTATATTAATAGATAAAAGGGGAAAAAGGCGACCGAGGGAACGACGGTATTCCAGGAACTTCAGGAAAAGAAGGACCTAGAGGACCTCCTGGGGCACCTGGACCTGCCTCAACTAGTATGCAATATTTACCAGTGCCAGGTCCACCAGGCCCTCCAGGACCTCCTGGGCCTCCTGGATATACAAATGAAGTTCCTATAGATACGTTGACTGATAGTCCTGGGATTAGGCGAGAAACCGGCGCCGGTAATAAAATTATATATATATATATATATATATATATATATATATATATATATTTATTAATTTTTACTATTAAAGAAATAATAAATCAGGGACACTAATATAAAACTACATTAGTATAAAACTGTGTGGCAGTTATTAACGCCCGCCCCACAAGCGTCGTTTCATATGTAAGGCAAATATTCAAAATGTGTTTACGAAATCATGTAAGGACAAGAAATGAAAGCAACACATTATATATTATATATATATATATATATATAGATTATATATATATATATGAGTACATATAAAAAATATATGAAGGTTTTCACACCATCGTGTTACAAACATTACATTAGAGATCCGAAAAATTTAAGGGCAGTCATACAAAATGTAAGTTGTCTAAAATGTATGTGGCTGCGTACATTTCTGCTCACAGGAATTTGATTCGGCCATTGAACACTATTGGGATTAGAAGTGAAATGAAACATGAGTCGTTAGAATCTATTTGTTAAATATGAAATATACTAAAATTACTTAAACTTTGTAACACTTCCTTTGTTATTATCTTCTATATGTACTTATTTATATATTTTGTAATGTTATATTTTCAACCGAAATTTAGAATCCATCATTTGGAACATACCTAAACTTGACGTTTGCGGGTCTTAATTTTACTGGAGGTAATATTGAAATAATAGATAGTTCTTGGTCCTGTACGACAAAGTGCAGAATTGATCTATAGAAAGAGAACTTTTTCCCCACAAATTTTGAAAAGTATATGAATAGAATAGTATTTGCATATATTTTTAGGTAAACCACGAGACTCTTTGCAAATATTAAGAAACTTAAATAATATGATGCACTATAGACAAGATCAATTTGGTAAGTACACAAGTACAATTCTAAAAAAAATATATATCTTTCTTTTCATATAAGTGATAGTTGATAGTTATTGATTCGTTTTCCACTATCCATAGATTTTATAATATTCAACATTTCCCAGTCTAATTAGACACCACATACAACCATATACGACATTTCAATATATGGTGTTAAAAAGAGGTAAAAAAAATTGAATTCTACTTATTTTCACTCAACTGTTATATTACGAAATAATAATTACCGTTTCAACTTTAACGAATCTTTCCAATTGAAAACTTTACAGACAGGTCCAATATTGACTTATAAGTGACTGGCATAATAATATTTTAAAGAAGATTTCATATAGAAATTTAGTAAAATTATGTAATTTATCTAATTTTATATTTTTATTAGATTTAATATTTAATTTTATTATTACTTATTATTTAATATTCAAGTTTGTAAAAATAGAAACAGGCTTTCGAGACCCGCTGGACCCGCTCATGGAGAATATCGACTTTGACGACGAAGACGATGGTAGAGCTTTAGTTGGCACTATACTGTTTAAGTCAACGGAATCTTTACTACGTGTAAGTAGAAATAAATATAATTGTAAATTATTTGCATAAAATAAAATCTAATCTCCTTGAAGTTTTATATAATACTTTATATTGTTAATGATAAAGAATAAAATAATGCATAATAATGAGTTGTGTTCATCCTGCGGCGTTCAGATTTTTATGTGAATAGTTTTCTTGAAAACAAAGCACGGCGTTGAGTATCGCCACTCAACATGTCAACAAGTGGAGTACAAAGTCGCTTTAATAGTAATATAACATTTAATTAAGTCTAATGAAAACATATATTATCTCAATAAAACCAGTTCAACTTTTATATTAATTTTCCGCAGATAAAGTTATATATTGTTATTTATTTACTTTCGAATTTCATATATTACTATAATATGAAAATTATGTAATTATCCTTTATTAAACTTAAGTATTTAAATAACGCATTACCAAATTTAATTTTTATAATATTCATTAACTTTTAAATTACTAACAAGTATTATTTTAATTTTATGAAAGAAATTGAACTAACGTTTCACCTGATTAAGCCGCTTCTTCGATAAGAACCTTCTCCGTAATGGTTATGTAAATAAAACTGATATATGACTTTGCAAAGGTGTAAATTTGAAATTGAAAATATACTTAAGTAGAATGGTTAAAGTGGAATATAAGTTTATAGAAGTACAATATTACAATACAGTATATAGTTACTACTAGAGTATAATTACAATTTTTCCCAGTCAACTTCTCATATACTTAAGATGCATCGATCCACGATTTCATTCTAAGTAAAAACAAAATTGATGAAGAGACTGATGTTACGAATAGTATCTGTTATTTACTAGTTATGTTTGTCTAGTCAAAGTTCTAACACTTGTATTAACTTTTTCGTTGGTAATTTCTTAAAAAATAATTTAATACTGTGTCGTGTGTATTTTTTTTGTATTTAGTCGTACCTTTAAATGTATTTACTAAGTAATTTTACCTACACAACTTTATTCTGCCTACCGTAGTAAAGTCCATGTTAGAAAGTACGATTTTATATGTGCATTTTTCCATTGTTTTTGCTCAGTTGGGAACGAACAGTCCTCGGGGAACTCTGGCGTACGTATTACGAGAGCAAGCTCTACTTCTACGAGTCAATAAAGGATGGCAATATGTTGCTGTGAGTTACGATTTTATATATGCTATTTGTTTTACTAATATATTGCATATACTTATGTTTTACACTAGGTTTACTTATTTTTCATAAAAATAATTTCTTTCTCCCGCATAGCAGGGTAGTTAGAGACAACCTCGTGTCAAGACACTCCGTTCTCTTCTTTGAATGGTTGACCAAAAAGAAGAATAAATTTTCTTAGTCTTTCTTATTACCAAATCATGAAAAATATCATCATTTTTAATGTTACTTAGCAACGGTTTTTCACGATTAGGCAACGATAAAGAGCAATGTATACGAAGAAACTTTCTGTACATTTTATCACTTCGTATACGAGATCTTAAATTTCTCTAATTACGTGATGTATGTATCAGCATATATGAATCTTGTAACTTATCTTATACAAATAAAACATTTTACATTGCCATTGTGACGCAATGGAATGCATCTAAATCAGAGGACGAATATTACAAATATTTATGTTTTAATCTCGAGGATAGATATTGAGTTTCACTATTCAATGCACACTGGTTAACTAACTTTGTCGAAAATTAGACGGCCAAGTTTGGGAATAGTACAGTCTACCTGTGACCACGGACTATTGTAAAGTGTTCGAAACTTCGGGTCTTCTAAAGTGTATTTTCGAATACTAAAACATAAGCGATTAAACCGGTTTAAACATAAATTCATTTTTCGAAAACCTTTCTTACTAAAAAACACAGAAATAAATAACCGCCCTGACATTGTCTTCTTGTCATGGACTATGGCGTTGCGAGACCCTAGCTAGGCCGGGATTAGTGCCAAATAGAAGAAAACTTTACAGAAACAAATAAATATAAAAATAAAACTTTAAATAACGTCTGAAAATATATTGTTCCAGTACAAAATGTTACCATATAAATTAATACTGTACTAGCAATGTGTATGTTGATACGAACGCCAAGTGGCGGTACATTATTTTAATTCTGGTGCTAACGCTGAAGGGCGGTTTGAGTGGTTTTAATATATAGTTAATGAGCAGTTGCGGCTGGATAATTGGAATAACAGCGTTCATGGAAAGTAAATTAATTATCGTGAGACAATTTGATTTTCGTAATTAAGCATGGAATAGAGAGTGTATCGGTATTAAAGTTAGAAAAATATTCTTAATTCTTACTAAAACATAAAAGATTTGGAATTTAAATAGATTTGATATCGAACAACGATTGATTTGATAGCCAACTGTAAAAGCGATTGGTTACTTGTTCGATTCCAACTCAAGGGAATAATTATAATTAGAATATTTTCATTGTTTCGCTCTGGAACCTAAGATAAAGCGCGGTGTTGAGTTATGCCACTCAATACACAATGTCTCGATTTAGAGCAGAAAGTAAATAATGCAGTTTCTTGATACTTAATTCACTTCGACTTAGAGAAGCTGCAAAAAAATTGATATCTGACTGTAAGAGCAATGGCTGTACCCACTATTGTTCAAATTTTAAATTAGGTTATTTTTTATCTCAATACGCAAATTCTCTAAAGTAACCGGAAAGCGGAGAACAGAGTGTATGTTTTCTTGGATACGCTGTTAGGAATTGCGTAAATAATTAAAAACATGGCAGAAAATATCTAAATAATGAAACTAAATTTTCATCTTTTCTCAAGCTCGTACTACACGGCTATCGGTTCAGGAAAATTCATTTCGTAAATCCACCGTTGAAAAGAATTCGAAATTTAAAATTCCGCTTTCGCCCCCGAGGATGCGTATCAACGAAAATGTGATAGCAATGACGCGAGTTCAGTCTGACGGGGAAATATTGCTTATCTACGACATTTTCCTTAGTGAAGCTTTAAGTTGAAATTTAAAGCTTTTATTTTTAAATAGTTGTCAAGAAAACGTTCGACGAGTCAAAGTAAATTGGACTTGAATATTATAAAAACATTCCACGTCTTGGGTTTTCTAATTTTAATATGTAACATATTATATTAAATACTTCTCGTTTTCGTCTTCGTCTTATTTTTTTAAAACTTATGTTCATCTTTTTTACAACTTTTCTAAATATGTTTTTAAATTTTATAATTGTGTTTTAACACCATTAAAAGTAAAAATATTAAGCTCAAGTTTTTCAGTTTCAAATTCTTGCTTTGAAGTTTCGAATTTACGTCTTTATTTTTTTTTATTTATGTTATTCAATCCCTTTTGTCCATTCTAATGAAGTTTTATCTTTATATCCAAAGAAATCCTTTACATATAAGATTTGTTAATTTTTGAAATTAAACTATTTTTAACTGGATTAATCGCGTATAATATTGGTATTCGAAAATACATTTTAGAACCCGACGTTTCAAACACTTTACAGTAGTCCGTGGTCACAGGTAGACTGAGGTGGCATTTGTCTGTGGTTTCATTTCAAAATGCATAATAATTGTGAAAATCAAAGAACTTATTAAGATTTATTAAGTACTAGTTAAAATAATTATACACAAGTAGATAGATTAAATTTTTATCTTTTTCGTAAAATAGAAACAAATAGAACTGTATTATTATATATATACTTACTTTAACTAAATATACTGAAATTGCAAACAGATGGGATCACTATTGGAGATACAAAACCCGCTAGGCAAAGGACCAACTCTAAGTCCGCTACAAAATATCTTAGAAACTTCCAGTCTAGTGCACAACAAAAATACAGGCAACGGCGGTCCCATGGTGAGTAATACACTTAAAAAGTATGTTTTTTCATAAGATAAAATAACTTTTAAAGCTCGAGGAAATTAAACTTTCAAGTTTTCTGCAAAATTATTTAAGAATGGAATACCATAATAAAGATACCAAGTAGTCTTGGTCATTGATCTAGAGATATAACTTCTTAATGGAACTGAGTTTGAATTTTGTTCGAGGCAAATACGTATATCTTACTTATTTTGACACATTAGTTCTGGAATTTTTTACATTAATTTTAAAGATTGGTTTCAGTTATAATTATGATTCTTTTTATTACTGTTCTCGCTTGTTAGTTAAGCAGCCGAAAATCTAAATTTAAATAAAGATAACTTCTAGTAGGATTTTTCTATATGGAAAATTAAATAACTTAAATAAAACGCTTTGTATAGACGGAGCTTCTGACAATCAAAATTGTAACAACGGCTTAAAATTCATGTTCATTTTTAAATAATTATTATCTATAAAGTTAAAATATGTTTTCTTCCATAAGTTTCGACTAGTTGCCCTAAATGAGCCACACACTGGAGATTTACATGGCGTTAGCAGTACCAACTACGAATGCGGCAGGCAAGCGGAGAGAGCTGGCTTCGGAGGACAATTTCGAGCATTTATATCATCTAGGTAAGCACATATATCATAATTAATATAATATAATAAATAAAGTATAAAAAAAAATCTGCAGTTTGTGCTAAAAATGCCATCGATTATTATTTGATTTTTAACTAACGAAAAGAACGGCAGTTCGATTTCCAATTCGGCACGTACACATTTTTTTTATGTTACACCATGCTTATTTTTTTACAGAGTAGATCGATTTTGATAATATTTTTTAATAGATAGAATATACTCCGAAGTTGGTCCCAGTGTGGAAGTTTCAAAGAAAAAATTCTAATCCTTAGGGTTGAAAACCTAAGGGATGATTACGTATTCACTTACTAATAATAATCGTCAGATTATTTTTTTTATTTATAAGCTATTGTTACATGGTTCGTACTTATTGCAAACTATTATTAAGTTATAATTAAAGTAATAATAACGTATATTAATTAAAACTATATTAATAATTAATTATTCATATAATATTATAAATGTTACAATAATAAGCTTTTTTTTTTAAATAAGAAACCTGCATTAAGTGACTCAGTCTATTATAGAATTTTCTCTAACTACTTTTAAATTGTCAAAAGTATATTTTCGAACACATACCTTTTAGCGACTTATGAAGAAAGAAGAAAGTACAGCAATTTAATCAACTGCATTGTTATATTTAATTTTCCGCACTGAAACCAGAGTGCAAGAAATCGTTAAGTTACATATTAGAAGCGATAATTTAGAGTAATCGCTTCAACTTAAGATAGAAGAAACTGTATTAAGCAATAGTGGTTATTATAATGATATTATGTAGATTTTTATTTACGATAACAAATAACTAATATTTTGTATATAATAATATTATTTTTGACCCGTACTAAACGTGTAAGTCAGCTTTGTAGACATCCACCCAAAAACGCGTATTAAGCGGGGCACTAAAAATTAAATATTATAGGCACTTATTACATTTATGTATTAAAATATTTGAAACTTGACATACTGTGAATGTATGAGTATTTTACTATTACCTTATATTAGTATATTAGTATTAATAACTGAATTGCGTTTACTTCGCTATCGTGAGTGTCGTTCTTGCGCCCAGATAATCTTTACTTGGTGCCGTTTAGACTGTTCAGTTTGTGTTTCAAACGGGGCGAACATATTAAATATGAAATAATTATATGAAAACAAATTTTTAATTTCAAACTATCGTTTAATGGCGTATTATATTACATTACTGTATTTAATTATATTATAGTGCTTAAGACTCGATACAATCAGAGTAACTTTTCCACGCATAAGAGAAAAGGTGTTTATTGTTGGTCGTAAAGTTATACTAAACTTACTCTGGAAACTATACGTAAAGCACCTTATACATAACTTGAAAAGCTTTGTAAGTAATTTTCATACTTATATGCTCACTATATATGCAATTTTGTGCAATACCGAAACTTATGCTTACTTGAAGAAGCTTGGGTAATATTTAAATATTGTAAAATGTAGACGTCCAGTTCAGTAGGGAAACGAAAGCTCTGAATGTATTATGTACTTTGATATATATATATATATATATATTGATTACTTAATCTTCGCGGCGTTAAGTTACGCCACTCTATTGAGTGGCGTTACTTATATATATTTATATAACATTTCATATTTGCAATGTCTCGATTTCGGGCAGAAAGTGGAGAACGGAATGTATCGACCCTGCTTTGCGAGAAGAATCGTAAAGCTGCTAATAATTACATAATTAATAAAATATTTTTATACAAGTATGTTCGTATATCAGTAGAATCTTTTCACTTATCTGCATTCTTTTCGAAAAAATCCCTAATACCTTATTAGTTTCCTGTAAGAATATAGCGATAAGGCGGCGGCTATTGCAACTTCCTATTATTTCCTTTAAGTGTTCTTAAACTGGCATGTATTGTGATTCATTTTGTGCAATAAAGTAATATAGTTTTGAGGCCACCTTGACGCAGCGCGACAGCGTCAGAATGTATACACGATGGTCGTGAGTTCGATTTCCACTCAAGAAATGGTTATATTAAAATTATTTGCATTTTTTCGCTTTGGTGGCATGACAACGCGTGGCGTTGAGCTTCGCTACTCAACATAATGTCCAGATTCCGGTAAAAAATGGTGAACGTAGTGTCTTGACAATAGCTTATCTCTGCCTACCTTGCTATGCGGGTAAAAGCTCAAAGCTGAATTCAGTCAATTGCCAACTCAGCTAACAAATTTTGTATGGCTAATACAGTAAGGATTATTTTCCAATCATATTAGATAACATTATATATGTCGTTACTAAATAATAAATAACCCACTACTGAAGTCTGAAATTATTAAGAAATCCTACTGTGCGGGTATGAACTCGTAATTTTTGGTACGTCAGAAATGACTCTCGGGCGCAGGTAATAGCGGTCTAGGAGAATATGATTACTCTAGACACTACACAGTACACACTCATTCATGAATACGCGATTGTCTCTTAATACCAAGGGCACTTGTGACCCAAGTGTTTAAAATATCTCTTTAGAATGCATAAATACTCACCTCCACTGCCCAATCTCCTCTCTCAACTCTCAACACTTAGTACTGTTACGTTTAAAGTGGCACAAGGACAAAGCGTCTGCCAAGTAAAGAACACTACTGTAGCTAAAGGTTAACTATCTAACCGGGAATCCAACGAGCGTTTTAAAAGCCTCTCCTACCACTCGTTGGTCCGACCAACGACTAGACCAAAGTTAGGGCATAAATAACCTACTGAACTATAATAGATAGCGCTAAACTAAGTATAATTTAATACCAAAAGCTATGCACCGATGCACCGTTAAATCACTAACCAGTAATTTTCAATGTTGTTTTATTGCACAATAAAACTGTATCAAGCTAAAATACCTTTGTTCGACAATAACCATCCTTCTAAGGTGTAATATATTACATTTTAATTAAAATCCTCAAAAAGCATATTCGTTTGATTTTATTGTGCAAATGTTTGTAAATTTCAAATTAGATTCATTTTATTCAAGCAATACTTAAATCAAGAAACACTATCTAGGCTTCCACAAAAAAATCATTGTATAAACAAAATAGAGTTATAAAAATTTTTTTTGATAACTGTAATTAAGTGATAAATTAAATTTTACTAAATTAAACGGAGAACGCAGTGTCTTAACAGTAGGTTTTCTCTGACAACTCTGCTATGCGGGAAAAAGCGTGAACCTGAAAAAGTTATAGATTTGTATTTTGAGTTTGTTTGTTTTTTATGTTGCTTCTAATTCTTTTCTACAAAAAAATATTTAATATTTAAATAATGTCATTCCTGCAGCAAGTCTAAATATATAAATTATTACCGAATTTATAATAAGAACTTATTAATAAAATTAAGAAATTTGGACATGTTTCCAGAAAGAAATAAGAGTCGTGGACAGTTTTATTTTTTATTCGATTTTTTTTTCATTTATCTACGCTTACTAAGAAAAAACTCAAGATCAGTCTAGATTAATTTAATTGAGTTTTCAATAGCTTAAAGTGAAGCTTAATAATAATGTTTCAAAAGATAATTTAAAGTGGTTAAACTATATACAAATTTCATACTTAAAGTTACGACTCAAAGCTTATTTACAATAAAAAACCATTTTGTATAAGACCTTTATATACCTTTACATAGCACACTTTGTAATTCTGATTTAAATAAAATAAGACCTTGTCTATTTCTTGCCTTTATTCTACATTTGCGTACTTTAAAATATTAGTCTTATCTAAGTACGTTTTTATTGAACTTTTTGATCGACTTTTCTTAAAACAAAAAACACTTGAAAAAAGTGTTTCGACTGTTAAAGACTCGAAACATTCTAACTGACGTTAAAACGAAACCTTTTAACTTTAAAAGTGAGATTATTTCTTAAAACATACCGAAGACAAAAAAGGCGAAGCTGTTAACTTCTTTTGTGATTTTAAAGATATAAAAGTCAATTATAATTTGTTTAATTGGTTTTACACTTTAGTCTGAAAGGTTAAACAACTCAAGTTTTGTTTAAAAATAAATAAGAGCTATTTTAATTGTATGTGAGATATACCTTAAAGTAAATCACTTCCCAAATAACATTTGGAACGACAAAACGCGGCGTTCAGCCCTGCCACTCAATTGAGTGTCAACGAACTCGTTGACATTGAGCTCTTTTTCGCCTACTACTGCTATGAGGGAAAAAGCGTGAAGCTGCTATGCTATATGCAAAAATGAAATATTAAGTGATTTTTTTCGTACATTAAATGTGTTTATAGATTTGGTTCACCTCAAACTAAAATTAAATTACTAATTTATTGAAAGTAATAAACAAATACCTGAGGTAATTTACAATATAATGATGTTCTAGCAGTTGCAATAAACAGTCAAATTGCTTTTCTTTACGAGAACAAGTGCTGATCATGAAATAGCTGTAAAAGGTCGAGTTTTGCTGGAGTTAACCGCTAAGTACGAACAAACTTATTTAAGATTCTGAATTTTATATATTTTTTTACGCTTCTATAATATTTATGAAGAAATCTTAATATTGACTGGCTATTTGTTTTGTTTTAATTGGATTTCATACAAAATAAATTTGTATTGATAATAATTTTATTGATAAATATTATTATATGCTTCAATTATCTATCATCAGGTATCTGTTTTTAATTCACTTATCATCCAACTGTACGTTACGCACGCGCCTGCTAGGCCAGACCGTATTAAGCATCTTCCAGCTTCATCGCATAGTGAGGACGTTAAAACTTCAAAACAAAAGAAAAGCTGAATACAAAAACGACTCCTCTGACTATAACCGCGAGAAATATATTAAAACTCGAAATCGATGTAATAGAAGTGTGTAGGGAAAGTCAACAACGCCAAATTCATAAGTCTGTCATTCAAGAGTACAACACAAACAAAGTTTAGAAATTTCTTAATACAATTGGAGTTGGAAAGGGGATCAGAACACCAATCTTTGTAACGTAGATTTAAATAAATTAATCAAGCATTCCTCTCCTTCAATCACTATAAATGTGACCACTAAATTAACAATTCAAAATCAAATACGCACCTTACCCACTCTTAAAATCTTAGTTTCAATTTCGCTCAACTTACTGAAAGTGGTGTTAACCGATTACTTGAAATGCTGCTGGCACTGATTGCATTAATCGTATGTATGATGATCCTACCAATCCTTTATATTTTAATTTCTATAATAACATCAATACTTAATGTTTCCATAAAAACCGGTATCTTTCCTTCAGGTTGGAAATAGATTCAATTGACGCCGCTACCAAAAAACCGCAATCCTTCTTCTATGTCTGATTACCACCCTATATCAATCTCGCCATTCGTATTAAAAGTCCCTGAACGTCTCGTAAACCAACAATTTAGTGAATACCTAGCAAGCAATAATTTATTTAATCATCTACAGTCCAGCTTAAGGTCTGGTACTACTACGCCAAGGTAAGGAAAATCATCAAGCTACGATAATGATTTTAGTAACACTCTTAATACCGTAGACTTTGATATTTTACTAGCAATTATGTATTCTCTTAACATATATCATAAAGAGATTGATTGGATTCATTCTTACTTGCACATGATTTTTCCTTCTGCTCCAATTATCTCTTAAAATCTTTTAAAATCTCTTAAAATCTTTCCTTACCATTCTTCTTCTTTCTACACAAATTCTGTCTCTCTTAAATCTATATGCTTGTGGAAATCTTAACCCGTAACAATCAGATAACCTAAAAATTAGCAAACTTTTATAAAAAGACTAGAATAATATTATCTGTCACTTTAATGAATCTATACTACAATTATCAAATCTAATTACACTATTTTTTGTATCCGTATAACGTATTTATATATGTTTGTATATTTTATATATATATGTATTTATGAAAGTATATTTTTAAGTATTTTGGTATTAAATTACACAAGTACACCCCTTCCCGTTTTGTTTATTCTTTCTTCTACCCGAAGGGTTCCTGGAAGAGATCGCTTACTTAGCGATAAAGCCGCCTATTGTATTACTTAATTTATAATTGTAAATATTTCTGTGTACGTTTTAATTTGTGTACTATAAATAATATTTTATGATTTATTTCTTATGCACTCAACTATGACTTATTCTATACTCGTAGTATCGTAGTATCTAAATTTTTTCTAAAGCAAGACTAAAAATTATTTTATGTAAGAGATACCTGATATGAAAAATGCCTAAATTTTATTAGAAAAACCCTTAACTTTTCGTACAATTGAGCATGTTTATAACCAAAGCTAAATTCTGGTTCAATTACATACTAAAGTCTTTTACGATCAATATATTTGATTAACCTGTCATTATTTCGATTCCCTTTAATCTGTTTTTTTATAGGAGATTAAGTTAATTAGCCTCGGTGAGAGTAAATATATATAAAGCCATATTATAATGAAAGGATAAATCAGAAGCTACATAGATTTTGATATATAGGTAGGTATGCTCGCATGCCATGGTGGTGCATTGGATCAGAGTCTGACTGTTAAAGAGTGTGTATTCGATGCCCACTTGAGAAAAACATTTCCTATTATATTTCTTGGTAGTTTTTTGTATTTTGCGCGTCGTTGATTTCCACCACTCAACACGCAATGTTTTGAATTCGGACTACTTCAATAATCTCTGCCGAAAAAACCTACTATGCGGGTAAAAGCGTAACAATGATAAAAATCTATAATTATATAGATGGTTCTAATATTAGATATAACACAGCTTATTTATGGATTTGGTTTTTTTTAGCTTAAAAAATTTCCCCGCATACGAGGTAGTCAGAGAAAACCTAGTGTCAAGACACTCCGTTTTCCACTTTCCGCCTGAATCGGAGAGCCTCAACCAGCGGCTAGAAATAAAAATATTTAAATTATGATCATTCCATCGAGTGAACCCATAACTAATCACGCTGCATTACACCGCGTTACGGTAGCCTCGCGATACGATTCAGATATAGATTATAAATAGCTTATTCTATGGCTCGATGGCGGTTTCTACTAAACTAAAATTTATTTTTTAAGATCACTTCCACTTCTTCCTTCTAAGAGTGTAGCAAGTAAAGTCTTTTACATTTTGAGTTGTAGTTATTTCATAATATTTGTTAACTTATATAATTAACTGTAAGTTAATGTAGTTACTTGCGTCCAAACAAGATATAAAACTAGAACTAAATAATAATATATTTCTAAAAACATTACATAGTATTAAAAAATATATAAATTTTCGTTACACTATTTAGATGCTGTTCTTGAGATTTCTGCTGTGTTATGTTTCAAGACAAGTGTACGATGGCAAAATTAATATACAATGTATTTTTACTAATACCGTCAAAAGAGCCAATACATTCAAAGAAAATTATTATCTTGTATTGACGGAAATATCTTCTATTGATATCTTGTGGCATACAATATTTCAGCTCTATCTCTAAAAGCAAAACACTATAAATACAGAAAAAACAAATAATTCGGACTCAAAGCTATTTCGATAAAGTAATTCTAAGTACGTACAGGTGTGTTGAAAAAATATACATTTGGTTCACAGAAGTTTTTACTTAAAATAAGTTACAATAACTTAAGCTTCATGGTGACAAAGCACGTTTCTTTGAAATAATTCAAGTTGGAAAGCTTTCTAGTTCGTTTTTATTGTCCTGTGGTTATAAAAAAAACAGGAAATTTATGGGACGTGATGTGCCTGTACTAGAATTATAATTTTATTTTATTTACTTCAATAAGACTAAGAGAAAAATATTAACAAATATCTTTTATATTATACCAAGCATGTGTCATCTACTCTTCAGTAGTTTTCACATGCTAAGAGAAGAGAAGCTTTGTCATGTGCAATTCATTACCATACTTTGTTGCTCCGTGAGACTAGTTTTTTAAAACAATATTTATCTCCATGAAACTGTTATTTAATATTACCTAGTTAAGTATTTATTTATTATATTTCAATTATTTATATTGTTGAAACTTATTCAATCAAACACTACATTTATTCTCTTAACAAATATGATTATAAATACAGAAAATTTAGTAATAAACTTTTTATTATCAAAAAATCTAGAAATTATTTGAGTATCTGATAAAAATATACTAATTTTCGCTTTCATTTCATACAGGGTTCAAAACCTAGCATCAATAGTTAGATGGGTGGACCCAAGAATGCCTGTTGTTAATATAAGAGGAGACATCCTCTTCAACTCCTGGAGTGAAATGTTTGATGGCTCAGGAGCTTTATTCACACATGCGCCAAAAATATACAGCTTTAACGGAAAGAATGTTCTGACAGATTCAGATTGGTAAGTTATAGATATATTTATCACTAACCTAAGGTCATATTGGCGCACTGCGACATACCGGGGAACAGTTATATATATTTTTTGCCCACTTTGGTTGCGCAAAGCGCGGCGTTCAGTACCGCCACTCAATTCTCTCGCATTTGGAACCGAAAAGGACAGCAGAAAACGAAGTGTCTTGAAGCTAAGCTCTCTTTGTAAACTTTGTAATAAGGGGAAAAGCGTGAATGTGCTTCTTAAATTATATTTAAGAATATAACTACTTCATTTTTATTATTAATTGCTTTGAGTTAAAATTTTCTTAACAAGTGCTGTTAAGTCTATGACAATACGTGAATTTGTTATTGTTTTAACTGATTCGGATAGACAAAGTCCATTGTAGTATGACGACTCACAATAAAATGATTCTAAATTAGAATTAAAGTAGAGAAGTAGAAGCTCTAAACACAAAAATTTCTGCGTCCTTGCGAAATGCAGAGGTGTAATAAAAAATGCAAATATACGTTTATATATAAATCCTGTACGTAAAACTAACTTTATACAGCATTTGCAAATCAGCCTTTGGACTGTATAGAAAGAAACAGTCCGTTTTTAACTTATCTGCAGCATAGCCATTGTCGTTGGAACTTATTCGAACTATTTTTTAACATTTTTTAAAGTTTTAATCGCACACTTAGGAAATTGAAAAATACACTTAGAAAACGTCTAAAAATGGCGAAAAAAGTAAAAAATCTCGCTGCGTTCAAATTTTTATACGTTTTATAGATATGTCTTATTCAAATTACTTCAATAACTAAATGGAATAAAAGAAAAGATTTTCTGTAATTAGTGTCTTTCAATTTGCTTATTTATTTATGAATAATCAATTTCACTTCAACACAAAGATTCTCAGAAATTCTGAAACAATAATAGCCTGTACGATAATAAATAATTAAGTGGCCTCATTTTCTATTGTTTGTTTATTGATAAAATATATTTATCAGTGATTTTATACTTTGTGAACTAATTTGCTTAAACTAAGCTTGTTTAAGTCGAGTTCTTGCAAAACTGTAAGTTGACTGAAAGTTGTTCATGCAAGTATAAAATTGTTTTAAAAATAACATTATTGTATTTTGTAAAGATACTTATCTTGTATAATAGAACACATAGCTGGCATTTTTAATGTAGGTAACAGGTTCACATTTTACTTTTAATTAAAACGTAAAAAAAACTAATATTAATTATAAGTTGGTCCCATGTAATAAATTTTATTTTCACGGTGAATAAAACAGTACTATTAGTCGTATTTGAGCTATTGTAAAGTATATCGAAAAAGTTCAATAGCTAAATTAAGAAATAATATTGTCTATATCGGAGCTATTTCTATAATAAATTCTTTTATTGATCTACATAATTGGTATATTTGAAGTAATATATAGTGGTATGACCTACTGCTGGACGATTTGTCTGAATAGAACTAGATAGGCTGCTGCATGATCTTTCCGCAAGCTTTAGCAAGATATAATTTACTTTCGAAGGCCAACAAAAGCTGTCTGGCACGGCGCCAGTTCCACTGGTGAGCCAGCAATGGACGCATTCTGCGACGCATGGCACAGCAGCAATCCTGGCAAATTTGGACTTGCGTCTTCACTCCGCTCTAACAAGCTACTTGATCAAGAAACGTAAGTAAAAATACTATATGTTTTATTTTATTTTTATTGTAAGCCATTATCTACATTTTAATAATCCAATTGTTTGTTGCAAATATGAATCCATAATATTTTGATTACTTTTTAGAGTCCCAACCAAGCTAACTATGAGAAATTAATGTTTAACTAATAAAAAATATAATTAATGTACAATTTTTAAAAATGATCCCCTTTTACCTTTATTTTTTATTATATATTTTCAATGTATAATATTCTTTAATAAGGATTTGTACAACTGAATTTTGCACATCCACTGTATCTATGAAAATCTATTTTCATACGCCGAATATCCGGGGAATTAGTACTATTTATCGGTATGCTTTACGTATAAGACTTACCAATACAGCTTATAAGCGACGTTCGATAAGCTATTACAGTGAAAGACAGAGTACCGACTAAAATGGAAACATTCGATCATTTATGTGCAATGTGAACAAATATTTTTTTATATATTTGGTAGTTTTTATCATTTTAATAAATAAACTAAACAGAAATTGAATTGAAAGAATTGAAATTGAAAATTATTAAGAAAATATTAATGTAAATGACATTGGGGCTCAGCAGGGACAAGATTGAACGCTTTGATTGTAATATTCTTTTGTACTATAGAAGTATTATCACGGTCCAGTCAAACGCAATATTGGTTAGTAAGTTAAAAATTGGAGTGACAAAACACTAGGTACTATCGTCATAATCTAATTTTTCTTACAGCTCCACGCTATTTTCCGCTTAGGTGAGCAGGGAGCCTAGTGTCAAAACACTCCATTCTCCACTTTCCACCTGAATCCGAGACATTGCGTGTTGAGTAGCTAACGCCGCACTTTGTCTTGTCACCAGAGCGGAGAAATGAGAACTATTTAAATATAATAATTCCCAGAACGGGAGTCGAATCTACTACCATTGCGTAAACAGTTAAACGCTGTTAAACTGCGAAACAATGGCAAATTTAATTCATCTATTTATTGGAAGAATATCTTAAAAAAAATTTTCGTTAACACACAAGTTTGTGACGCAGTAAACTATGATTATGTAATATTAAGCAAGTACCATAATAAATTATGTACTTCACTTACCTCCCACATTAACACCTTAGGTAATATACATATATATGTATTATATAGATTTGATATACCTAAAGCAATTCTAACTATAATGTGTATATGACATTGGCTAATTGTTATATAGTTGACTTCACAATACAGTTGAATCAAATGGAGAAAAGAGTAAAAAGCTTCTGTCATAAGCTATCATGGCGCAGTGGGTCAGCCTCTGACTGGAAACACGATAGTTGTGGGTTCATTAACACGTCTGCACTACATTCTATCTGACGACTATGCGAAAAAAGACGTAAAGGTGTAAAAAATTACTCATAAAAATATTATAATATAGGTATAGAACTTATACCTATATTATTTACTTATATAAATATATTATATGCTAAAATTTAAATTTATATTAAACTATACAAATTTCCATACAAGACGTTGAGCCTGCATCGCTTCAACCCAAGTTAGTAATGCGTGATATAGTGTGAGATCTCGGGAAATTAGACCTCGCCACCTTGTTGCATTCTAACAAGCCGTCCGAAACGGGTGTGCAAAGTGAAATATTAGCTGTACCAAGCTAATATTTCATATGCGCTTAATATTTTATAATATGGTTATGAGGCGGTATTGAAATTCAAAATTAGGTAGTATTTCGATCAAAACTTGCATTTTAAATATAGAGTCAAATTATTCTTAATCTTAATGTACACTGCTAATATTTTTTCCATAAGAAACATAGAACTTTAAAAATTATATTTATCTTTAAAATATATAAAATGATGAATGTTCGAAATCTCATTCATATATATCATTAAGTGACACTATTTTGTTTTAAATTTATTTAAGACTAGCTGTTGCTGCGACTTCATCTGCGTGGAATTCTAAAATAAAAGTCAAGCCGTTCACTAGAACGGCCTACACTAGTAAAGCCGGAACAAACAGACAAATAGACAACAGTTGTACAAATAATTATTTTGGTATATTTACCGTCCATATGCATTAAGTAAAAATGTTTTAAATAAATCTAGTAATATTTTATTTATAGATTTTTTTTTAATTTATCGGATTATTTCTATACGTAGCGTATCAATCGTTTTATTTTACTATATCTATAAAAAACTAAAATCACTTAGTTGAATCTACTCAATAGAAAATTAATAATAAGGCTAAAAATTTTTAAATGATGCAAACATTCTACATCGGGAAAGAGAAGTCAAGACACTCCGTTTTCACTTTCCGCCCAAATTCGAATAATTGCGAATAGTTGAATGGCAGAACTTACGCTGCGCCAAAGCGGCTTAGAGTTAGGTTGTAATCAAAATATTAATATTAATTTTAAATATAAATAATTCCCTACAGTGAGAAACAAACCCGCAACAAATCGCAATTACAGTTTACACGGTGGATTATGACACTGATGACATTATGTAGATGTATATTTAAATCATATTTGTATAAAATATATATTTTTGTCCGTATGTCTGCATATTTTTATACAATAAAGAATATATTTATACACTCTACCACATCTATACCTAAGATAATCCCGCCTCCAAGATGCACTCCGCCCGATCAAAAACCACAGCTTTATTGACTTCACTGATATAACAGAAAAATTTCCAAAGACTTGTGCGACCTCGTATTTGGGTCATCTGATATTTATCACAGTTGAGATTGAAACAATATTTTCTCACAAATATATCATTCTTATTTCTTAATTCAGTGCACATTTTTATTTATATTTTATATATTTAATCTGAATGAAAATCCGAAATTTTACACGTTTGGTGTAAAACTTTGTAATTTGGCGCTATGGAATTGTTTTCAATTCACTTTACCTACATAAAAATCTATTTTAGTACTATAATTAATCAACGAATTTTACATTTACATTACATACTTGTGCTTATTTTAACCTACATTAAAATACCTAAAAGTAAACATTTTTAAATTAACACTGCAACAGATTTTTAATACAAATTTCCCCATTTCTTTTAAGATTGATGACCAAAAACTATAGAGGCATTACATGGCCGTTGCATGTAATTACTTAGTTAGGTTTGTTTGTTGTTGCCCACCAACCTATCTTATAGGTGAATAGCTATGAAACCTTGCAAAAATATACTTAAAATACTTATATACTTAATATACGTAAAAATATATACTTAATATACGTAAAAATATATAAACATACATATTTCTTTACCCAGATACCCTTGCAGTACCAGGCTGATCGTTTTATGTATTGAAGCGACGCCAGTGAACACGGTGAAAAGAAAAAAACGCTCAAAGTAAGTAATAATTTAAATAACACGCGACATACTCAGCTCTCAAAGGATTCTCTCCGACATTTACATAATTCATTCCGTATGAAATAACTCCCATGTTTTTCTTCAACAGATATCGCGTATCCGACAAAATACGTCTCCTGAATGACATCGAAGATATAAATAATACTACAAATTCATTATAGATATATTGGTTTTAATTATATGTACAATATCGTCAAGGGTTTATGGTAAACGCAAATATGGTGTTTCCGAGTTGTTTTTTGAAATTGAACGGGAAGTTGATAGTTTGGTTCAGTGTATACTAAAAAATGTTACTGATAAATAATAAATTATAGCAAAAATACTAATTAAATTTGCAAAGGATTGGCTTTTTATCTAAATCCCTGACGGTACACATATAAGCGACTTGTGAAGACTGTAAATAATATTAATGTAGGTAAAACAGATGTTTCTAAAGAGATCCTCGTGGAACACAACGACAATATAAATTTCTTTTGTTTCGACGATTTCTAACTACACGACATGAGAGTGCTAATGGTTATAACCTAACACGTTTGCAAAAAACTTGAAGCTTACCTCATCTCAAAGGAGTACTGCTGAGCTACATTTTCAAGTTAGAATATAAATATTTTGTTAGCGGCAAAATTATTCAGCCCTAAAAACTATTTTGGTTTGATATCATTATAAATACTATTACTGGTATAATTGAGTTCAAAGTATAAAGTTTTAGCTTACGTATTTACAATGACTGACCTACTTCTATATGTTTGTCACCGATCATATGATTAATGATAGTTTATGGTATTATGACTGTTGATTGTATATATTCCATATTTTTAAATTATAAGCTCGACAAAAAATAATCAGTAGCTAGAAATCGTTTACATATAATGTCAGCCATTTAAACCAACCTAATCGTCTTGTACATAGACTTCGCTTTTAAAACTTTTTCTATTATATCATACACTCTGTATAGATAGAAAATATGTAATACATTAAAACATGAATGTAAATATATAACAGTTAAATAGCTTGACTACTGCCATTTTCAGTAGTTACCTATCGGTTCATCAGTTAAACTCCAGTTAGTGATAAGCTTTGTTTAACTATCAAAGTTATGTCGCTGTTGCAAGTGTTTTAAAAGTTAAATGTAAAGTTTTATGAAAATTATCATTACTTATAATAATAAATGAATTTTAATAATTTCTATATGTTATATTTCTGTGAGAATGATTTTGTGTGAATAAATAATTGAACTGAGCAAAAAAGAGGATGCTTTGAAATATTTTATGTAAACGGCTGCTGGCGTACATGCCTCTGGTTTTGTTATTCTCATTGTGTATGTTAGAATTTATTGTACTTAATAAGTACGTTTGTTTTTTTAAATAAAAGGTTTCTTTTTCAAAATTTTTGACTTTTTAATACATGCACTATATCTATATATAATTTACCTAATATTTTGAAAAACTAAGAAAGTATATGAAAATCTTACAGCTTATATATATAGTTTTAAAAGGTATTTAAGCACAAGTAATACAAATTTATTTATATGACTAAAACCACTACTTTAATGACTCAACTTCACCACTCAACACACAATGTATTCTTAATATTAGGTTCTCTCAGACCCCTGCTATTCAGAAAAAAGCTTGTAGCTATAAATAAAAAGACTACTTTAGAAATGCAGTGGATATACAAGATTATCTTGAGATAAGTGTAACGGATGAGATAAGTGTTTAAACATGGAATACAGACAAATTGGTTCAAATCAATTATAAAAATGTGCTTTAAATTCTAATAAGTATTAAAATATATCATCTATTAAAATGTTTTAATTGTTATGTACTTTAGAGAATAATTTGCGTCACGCATAGCAGGCAACCTTGTGTAGTAGTAGCAGTGGGCACTCCTTTTTCTTTTCTTTCTTTAATATATATATTTTTAAAGTAAATATCGTTTATTTAATAATATTATGTATGTTTAAAATATTATTCAAATATTCCGAGCAGCTTTTATTTTCAATTTCAATTTAAAATAAAAGATATTCATTTATCATATTAAAAAATCTGGTTCTATTATATTTTTATGTATTAAAACAGATTTTAATACTAAAAACCATAATAAAAGCAAATTTTTTATTCATAATTGTTAATAAATGCAATAAAAAAATATTATTTGTTTGTTGAACATGGAAAATCCTGTGCAAGCTGTCACCTTCCTGTCGGTAAAAGCAGCGTTGCTGTCAGATACGACGCTTAAGCTGTCAGTTTAGACTTCACTAGCACAACGTTAAAATATTAATCTCCCTTATAAAACCAATGAGCGCCGGCGTAAAAGGAACGTGCCGTCGCCGAAATTAAAAGGGATTTTGGGTAAATTAAAGGTGTTAGATTTTCGTTTGAGGCAACAGAAAGACTTGCTTTGCTTGCGTATTTTATAGAAACAAGTAAATTAAATATTTCTCATCCTATAATAAGGTGTGATTTAATATAACAATTCAAGTATTTAAAAATATTATGGTTTAATACACAGGTATTATTAATATGTACTCGTATGTATGGGAAAAGTGACGTGGATATTTTGATGGAGACTTAGCCTGTTTGTGTTAGACTTAAAAAATGTTGTCCTCATTTGTCAAGTAAAAAATGGAGGAAAGTATATCCAATTAAATTACATGAGGGTTGGACATGGGTATTTAGGATAACCCCTCTAAGCGAAGCATAATCACAGCTTAGTGTTTTAAGATTTATTACTTTTATATTCTATTACCTTTTTATTTTATTTTATAATTTATGAAAAGATATCAAAATTTATGATAAAATAATTAAATATAAAAAAAAAAAATCAACCATCGTACAATGGAACAGTGCCTGACTGTAAACGCGTTCGCGTTCATTTTTCCGCTCTCGTAACACAAACCGCGGCGATGAGACCCGCTACTTAAAGCGCAAAGCCTCAGATTCGGGCAAACAGTGCAGAACGCAAAATATTTAATTATGAATACTGTTTCCTACAGAAATCGATCCTAGACCAATCTTATGAGACGTCTACTGAACCACTACGGATGTCGTGTCGTTACTCGCTAAATAAGAAATAAAATCAATCGTGAACCTTTGTGATATTTTATGATATACCGGGACAGAGAACTACACGTTTCGTCTAGACAAAGCCATTGCATATTTATGGATGTAAGCGGCGTTGTAGCCAGCGTTAATTGAACTAGTTTCAATTTCAGTTTAACTACAAAAAAATTTAAAATTTATAATTTCTAGAAGTGTGTTTGCACAAGTGTGATTTAATCGAAATGAACACTTATCCATTTTATTCAAATGTGACAAATCATGGAACAAAATTAGAATACTCTCATTGCATACAATACATATTAATATTTTTAAAAATATATTACAATTAAAGAGAAAATTTATTAAAAGATAAAATATTTAATAAGGATCATATTCTCTTCCCAAATGATCGTTCTTAGGAATAAACTTTGGGTAGCTTAAATTTGTAAAAATCTCTCTTCAGAAATGGTAATAACAAAAAAGATGTTATTGTAAACCTAGAATTAAAAAAATAATATGGATCCAATTCACTAATATTACGAAACCTACTGTAGGTAAGAGTCATCTTCATATAATAACTTATATTATAACTGTTACATCAAAAAAAAATTTTTTCATACCAAACTAGTTGCTAAAAAGAGGGGTCGATATACTAACAACAAAAATAAATTGCAATAAGTGCACGAAGAGAATTTCTTAGATCGGTAAGAACGTGAATTGGCTTGGACGTTGTTCTAAAGTCACAACTTCGAATCCCGTTAAATTAAAGTTTTATACGCTACTAAAACTTGAATATATAAATTTACGCAATTCCAAAATAACTAAAAACAATACGAAGTACGAAAACTCAAAATATTCCTTCATGCTCGTACTATAACAGTTTGACCATTAAATCGACACAAGCAATTTGTTCGACAGCATTTAGTCCTTCCGTAATCCAATTTACGTGTGCCCGGACGCGTGAGAGCCGCAGTACCGCGAGTCTATTCCTAACCCTATTTGATTTGATTTCAACGTGAGCGGTCGGAATAGTTTGAAAGTTTGATGCTAGTCGCTGTTATTGCCTAGTAACTATACTTTGCTTGACATTCTAGGTACGAGTGGCAAGTGTTGTATTTTGAGCGTTAAAATTTTCTAAAAGTTTATTAATTATTTTAATTTTGTACCAATTTCAAATGTCTAAGAAAATACAAAAGGACATGGATAGTGTCTGTATACGCAATTGGTTACGGGTTCGATTCACTCCGGGGAACGATTATATAAAATTATTTTAATTTCGCGCGGTGTTGAGTTCCGCCTCTTACCACACATGGATAACAAAAGATACACACCGGTCTCAATGTAACGGATCTAAGCGTGGTATTTCTATTCCTAGTCGTTTATTTATAGTATATTCTTAAATAATTATTAAACTTCATTTTTGTGTTCATCTTGCAATTAAAACGAGTATAAAGCTCACTGCAATTTTTAAAGTCTTATTCACACACTTTTACTTTAAACCTTTTTTAGAAAACCTTCTAAACCGTCCAAGCGCTCTGACCGCTCAGAACGCACGGCTAAGCGGTTCGAATCCCGCTGTGTTAAATTTTTTGTACATTGTCTAAAAATGTTTTTCATCTACCTACCGCCTTGTGTCAGCTCTCAGCTTAAACCTACCGAAAGTAGGAAATACGTAAAGGTAAAATATATTTTCACTGTGTTAAATTATAAAAAGGCCGATATTAAGTTTTACTTTTCAGCTTGCAGTATCGACATGGTGGAAACATGAAGGAACGAGTTTTATCACAAGCTTAACTTTACTGGATGTAGGTGAAATATTTCCTTTGTAATATGTGTACAGGGCAAACTGAAAATGTCGACAATTTCCGTGTAATATCTTAATACCTTTGATATGTAACTTTTTTATTTTTAGGAGAAAATTTCGCAATAAATTAAATTTGTGACATGCGTTTATATAAACTTGGTAAAATAGGAAAAAGTTACATATTTAAGCTATACAAATACTTATTTCTTTTAAAACATTATCATCCATTATTTTTTTATCATTATAACAATTAAAACACAGTTTGACCGAAAGTGAAAATGAAATAAATCATTCATTTAAACACACAGGGCACACTTCAAAACAATTTCATTACAAATTACATTTTAATACACGAACTCGGAACGAATGTAACACGTATTTAGGGTTGCACGGTTTCTGAATAAATTTTGAAATGATACAAACTTTTAAATAATTAAGCGAGTTTTGTCATATTTATGTTTATTGACATATAAAATATATTGTCTTCTATTTACAATATACTTAATTAATTTGACAAGAAATAATTCTTCTTCGTTTTAAAGTTAGACAGTTAGTTACTTAGTAATAGTATTCATGTAAAACTACTTTAAAAAAATATATATTAAATACATAAATGAAAGGTCAGTGTGTTAATTGGTTTAGTGAACTTTTGCTTTAAGACCCTGGCAACCCTATAAGCTGATGATACAGCCACGGGAAGTTAATCATAGATTTATTTGAAAAGCCGGGCAGTTTAATCGAAAGAGCGTCACTTTGTGGTGGCTATTGTCCATCTGTAAATGAAATGTGATGCATTATCAGTATAGTAAATTCTGAATGCCCGTCTATATTCACACATTTCAACGTGGCTTTATATTAAATGTTTTAAGCCATGTGGAATATTTTATTGTTTTTACATTTTTTTTGTTTCACCATACTCCGGTTTTATTCAATTTATATATACTATTTAAGAGAAGAAATAAAGATTCATAGTTTATGTGTATTAACTTTATTTCAAGGATAATTCAAAAATACAGCCCTGTTGCGTCATAATTCACTTTTTTGAATATTAATTTAGTAAAAAAATTGCAAAGATTAGTTTATGATATAAGAACTCAGAAATGTATCAATAAAAGCTTATTATGAGATTTCTATTAATTTTCATCAGCGCCATTATTTTTGAACAATTATAAAAAATTACGCCAAAAATTAAAGGCTCTTTTATATCACCTGACATGTATTTCATTTCATGGCGACAATAATGGGATACAAATACGTCTGCCATCCCAAGACACTGAAAATATATACAACACTAGATACTCGCTCGCGGCTTCACCTTCGTGAACTATAGCTGTTTCATATTTTCGGCGGCCTTTTCGCAAAACAATGTAATTCCTGAAAAAACTCACACAATCGGTTCAACGGTTTGGCCGTGATGACGTCACAGACAGATAGACAGACCGAGTTTTCGCGTTTATAATATTAGTATGGATTAAAAAAGCCTACGTTTCTATCAACGCACAATGATGCACTGTAAAGTAGTTTGTATTAAACAGTCGCTGTTAGCAAATATTGTTCCGAAACATTCCGTACTTTTAAAAATAAAAACTCACTTAGTAAACAGTTCTGGCATTTCCATTTTAGTGTACATGTGTGTGCTCGTGAGCAGCGTAGAGGGTATTTACCTGCTTTTTTGATTATTTATTTTTATATCCAAACCAAATTCACGCCCGAATAAATGTTGAGTAAAATTTTGGGATGTTAATTAAGTTCTTGGCTTTATGGTCCCCGCCATCGAAAACCATAATGAGTATTAGCGGATTGTGGAATTTTACTGCTGCTATCGGAAAAATCCTTTGGAAACGAAATTAGAAAGCTGAAGCTTTGTTGCGGTCGTAACTCTTGTTCATTGGCTTAGATTTTCAAGCAGGATATCTTAAAGTTCAGCTACTTTCATTCTGCTGAAAGGATCAGTAACCGTTTTGTAATATTGTAGTAAAATATTTTGTTTCTTGAGAAATATCCATAAATTTATATATAACGTGTAAATATTTTCACTTTTAGCATTGCAATTTTAGTTTTATGTTCCACAAATCATTTTAAAAGCAAAACACTCCAATCAGGCATTTGTATACAAACTCGAATTTCAAAACTGTTTTCGTTTCAATCAGAAACAGAAAATTCAGCACATCAAATGTCAAAATTCTGTCAGCACGTACTGTACTCGAATTCAAGGGAATATACGAGGAATTTTATAAATGATTGGCAGTAGTTTGCCAAAACAATTCTAAGAACTGGCAGGTAAACGTTACCTCTGACAACCTGCGACTATTGCAGTATTACGAAAACTCGATTTTAAAAAATGCCTGTAGTTTTTTAGTCCCACATGGCTTATTTTAATGTGTAAAGAGATATCCACCAGTGCTCTAAGTAACTGAGAGTCACTCAAATGCAATCGGGTTTTTTAACGAAAAAATGTAATTTTCGAGCCATTTTTGTGACCAAATTTAGTGAGTGAATCTCTTTGAGTGATAGTGGCAAGAAAATAATAAACCAGGAAAGTAGAAAGAAGAAACACTTTGATTATGAGGTTTTGGCTTTTGCTAACATATTTAATTGATATTTATATCATCTTTGCAATACGATAAGTTATTTTAGCTGTATCATTTCCACGTAATGAGGAGATATGCAACCCTTTGCAATAACATAGTTTCATGGAGTATTTTGAAGAATATATAATATAAAAATATTTATGGATCAATACAGTGGACAGGAAAAAACTTAATTTTGATTTTGGCAAAATTAAAAAAATATATATCGTAAAATAGAGCTCAAAGACCATCGATCCCATCGAATCCCATCGAGCCGAGTCGAATCGCAATCGCATCGAACCGGTAGATTCGTACCTTATCGAGCCGTCTTTAGACCAACAATATTACAAAATCTGGCTTGTAACTTCTGTTGAAACTCAGTCACCATTCAAATCATTAATATTTGAACAAACTGTTACAGCAACCCACATAGTTTCTCAAAGAAACACCTTATACCAATACTGTCTAGCTCAATAGAATGGCAAACAAACTACCTGCGTTAATATCTTTTGAAAATAAACTACTGAGGTGAAGCCAAAACAGTTCCATCTGAGCTAGGTAGCTGTTCTTTCAGCTTACACGTTATTGCTATTATATAAAGTAAAATGTGTTTTCCAATCATTGGCTTTATAAGAGACATTGCAGTCGATGAATATTTATAGATTCTAGGTATATGATAGGTATATTATCTTCACCTCACTTTTTTATTGACATTAGACGAAATCTACAGGACATAGCCATTAGCAATAGTTATTTCTTTATCAGACTCACTGGCAGAACAATCATCGCATTCCTCTATACACACAGATTTAGACCAAGAATTATGTTTCCAGTGTATTGTTGATCACTTATATAATTTACCTTTTACAAAATATTATACGGTATGTCTTCATTTGTTCACAATCAAAACTACAAAAACAATAGTAGATTCTGTGCCTTGACGAATCCTTTTTGCCATTACGTTTAAATTGAAAAAGTTACTACATAAAATCACGGCTGGGGTCACTAGGTATCCCCACAAAGGCAAAATGTGTACTAGCGTGCGTCCTTTCATTACATACTTCCGAGATTAACCGAAGGTCGTGGCTTATTGAATTAAAAACATACCGTTTAAAACAACCCGCTAGTGACGTTAAAGCTTAATTTAAAAACGTTTACAAATTTGACCATAGCAGTATTCAAACCCGCGCCTCTTGGTAACCGTCCAAACGCTGTAGCCAATTAAGCTACGCGTTCTTATCAAAGTGAAATAATTTTATTTAAAATAAGAAGTAAACTACTAACTCTAATATATATATATACAGTAAGCAAACTTTATATATATATAACACGCCTTTTCACGTATAACACAGTATGCATAAATTACTTAATGCTAAAACATTCCTTTTCCAGCTTTGCACAACACACACCTTTACCAGAGCGGGTTAATGAAAAACTTATATAAATATTTGTTTCAGAGAATCAAACTTATGTAACAATCTAAAAATTGTGAGTACACACAAAAATAGTAATATAATATTTCTAAAATACTACTAAGTCTTTGTTGAATTTGTAGCTTACAAATATTACTTATTGTAAAGGATCTTAAGCTATAATTTATGGGTGACCTCATAACTAAAGTCAACATAGCTAACTTAAAATTTCTTTCTGTGCAATAAAATCTTTCATACAGTTGTATGAATGGTGTATAAATTTTTATTTCCGTGCACATTAAAGGGTTATTTATATGTAGGGCAAAAAATGTTATCTCATCTTTATCAATCAAATTAGCCAATTTTATTTTTTTCTACTTAATGCTATGCTGTCGGGTCCCATTCAACCAATGAAACCTTCGTTAAGAGCCGTGTAAAATTTAAATAGGTAAAGAATTTCCTAAGTGCTTTTAATATCATGTATTTCATAGTTTTTTTTATTCGCATTCAGGTTTTCTTTTTTAATAATATTTTTTTTATTGTATTTTTTTAATGTATGAATGTAAAGCTAGCACTGCTATTATTTCTATAACCGGGTTACTAATATATCAAATCGTGTGATATTTATCAATTTTATTTTTATAGCTTAAAACGACAAGGTCAAACTAAAAGTAAGAATTGAAATAGCAGTTGAACACGAATAGCTTCGATTTTAAACTTACAGGAGTATTTTAAGCGAGACAGTTCGAATGGGCATTTAGATCGTTTTTACGTATATTTCAAAAGGATTTTCGTAATTCAGGAACTTTGGCTTCTTAGGTAATTTGACTTAAATTATTATTGAATTGTTAAAAAGTTTTGAAGAATAAGTGTATAATAATCGTGAATTAAATCATATAATTTTGTTATAGAAAACCGAAGAACTCATAAGTATGTATATATATAAAATTGTCAATATATTACAGCTAAATCCTCGTTCTTCGGTACAAGGCCTTTTCTCTAGTTTAAAGTAAACTTACAAAATAGCTTCGGTGAAAGCAAAACCCTCTAGTTATAACGAGAACTTACTTTTTAAAAAGCGTGTTTTTAAATATAAAAACCTAACCTAAAAATCTAACATATTTTGACTTCCCCTACTTATCATGGAATAAATCAAAATAACAGTATAAAGATTTGTTAGGTTAGATAAGGCTTTCCTAATTTAACTGAGTATCTATTGATATAGGGTTTTAAACCAAAAACATAGTTTTTGAGTAATGTGATAATTTTTAAACTGACCAAAATACGATAGTGCAAATAGAACCTATAGCACGTAAATATTTCAAAACGCGCTTTTAATATGCGTCACCCCCGTAGCCTGAAACAGAGAAACAGAAACATTAGCTTGAAAACAGTTATTGCACGCAATAGCTGTTTTCAAGCTACATCAAGACGTATTTATATTTAAATTTATAGGAGATCCAATTCGGCTTAGGAAGCAGTGAGAAGTGTCAAGTTCAACGATTAGTTCGATTGAATTAGTAAGTAGGTTGCTTGCTTGTAGGAGTAATCGAACCTACAAACGCATTTACAGTGTTAAGATGTACCACTGCGCTGCAATGGCCTTAAAAATATGTATACTGAATTGGAAGTCACTGTCAACAAATCACCGACTTTGATCTTTTCAACTTAGTAATTTTTAAAGAATCTTGCCATTTTGGAAATAAAAACATTTCATATTACAGAAAATGTTTTTTTAGTTTCACACTTTTTTCCGTATGGCTTCTCTTATCTTCTTACCAGAGCGGAGCAATGCAAATAAATTCAATATTATCATTCCCCCAAGTGGAAATTGAACCCACAACCAATCGCGTTACAGTCAAACGCTGTCCCGCTGCCCCACGATAGCGTCACAGAGTAATATAAGAATAGATAATGTGAGAAATTAACAAACCGCAACTTTTCCTAATGAGTGGGTTAAAAATTTGCAAAGTTTTTATTACCATTGTAAAGAAAGGTTATTTTATAATATTACATGAGGAAAAATTACACTATATAATTTTCAACGTTCTATTAATATGTTAAACTTGAGCTGCTCCTCGTAAAACTCTACCTCGAAATTTTAAAATGCTTCAATTTTTACGGCAGAATGAAACTTTAGTCAAAAATAATGATAATGAACATTTGAACACTTTGAGTTCGTGTGCTGCATGTTTTCTCAGCACACTCATTAGCTTCCAAGCTATTTACTGGTATAAGTTAAATCGTTTGCACAGGTGTCTTCTAGAAATTTCCGAAGAAAAGGCAAAATTAGATTTTTTAATTACGTTTTGTTCTAGTTTGTTATTTTGCTAGTTAGTTTTGAGACGTAGAATGTTGATGCAACTAATCGAAATTAATATGATTTTATCTACGGTTTTCTTGTTTTAATTAATTTGAAAATCACTATTCATCAAAAGATATAATAATAATATATGTACTAGTAAAATATTTTCTGCCTTAATAAGACTCTATTACAAAATTGTATGTCAAAGACAAGTAAGTATAATTTTTATTTTATTGATTTGTTGTATTTACAATGAACTTTTATAAAACACCTTATTAGCTTCCTTCTTTTGGCAGTTTTCATACCGTTTTGTACGTAAAATTTATGTAAAAAGTGGTGTAACGATCTTCCTTTACATATTATCACATGTTTTCAGCTGAACGCTTTTCCCCGTATAGCAGGGTAGGGAAAACCCTGAATCAAGACACTTCGCCCGATATCAACATGGCGTGCTGTGAGACAGTGGCACAACTCAACGCTGCGTATTATTAAAACTTTCAAGCGGAAAAATGAAAGAATTTAGAAATAATCATTACCCTGAGAGGGATTCCAACCTACAAGTAATAACAATCGCTTACAGTCAGATGCTGACACACTGTGCCCACTATGGCCTCAACACAATTATTTAATTGTCATTTTCTGCTTCATTACATAGTTAATGTCTATAAGCCAATGTATGTTAGGCACCGTGTAAGTTAGTTAGGTATCCGGCAACATCCTTGTAGCTCCTCTGGTGTTACATGGGGTCGTGGGCGGCGGTGATCACTTACCATCAGGTGACCCGAACCCTCGTTTGCCTTGTCAATGGAATAAAAAAGGGACTCATATGTAAATGTCAGTTTACATATTGTTTTAATTTAACCTAACGATAATATGTACATTATAAAATAAAAATAGCAACATATGAATAACTCAAAAATATTATAAATCAAAAAAATTCTCCAAGAACGTTGTCACATTACATTCCTTCGTCCTCACATGCCTAGTCAAGGGATTCATAATCAGAATACCTTCTACATACCAGAAACTTCGGATGGACGGAGCTTTCGCAAATTCCATATCTTACAAAAGATTTAGTTGATATTATATTAAATAGATGCTCATAATGTTATATACCTACTATATCATTATGAGCATAATATATAGAAGAACCCTTCGACTGCTGTTAAAAATTAAAGATTTCATTGCAGTATATATAAAGATAAAGAAATTGTCATTAGATGTATGAAGGTATGTATGTATGTTTGTTCCTATGTAGAGTTGTAGTGACCAAACGTGTTAACGAATTTTGAAGATTCTAATCTCAATTGATTCGTCTTAGCCTTTGCGAGTGTGAATATTTTATATTTAAAAGAATTTATTCTTTTCTCTAATAAAAAGTTGACTTTTAGAACTCTACATTATGTGGCGATTTTATTTTACTTTTACAACGTAAAAATAATTCCAGCTATTTTCAAACAGAATTTCTATAATACTCTGCAAGCTAAGTAACGTTTGCTTCCAAAAATAAAAAAAGTACACTTAGAAAACACGCCGTAGTATTTTCATTTTATTTCGCGTGTGCTCGTGTTAGAAGCTTAGGCATTCACCTGGTACTCCCTATATTTTATTTCAATAGCCCAAATTTCCGCTTCGCAAATATTGAACAAAGAACAATATTTTAGTTTTTGAATATTTTACTGCCGACGTGGCTTCGATGGTATTTGCCTAATTAACAATACATTTGATAGTACTAGGTGCTTTTTTCTCAGTAATATTTTGATAATAAAAGTAATATTATTTTCAAATGAAACTATTTTAAGCATGTTAATCGCGTATATTATTGGTATTATAAAAAATTGGTATGGTAAAAAACATTTCAGAAACCTACTTAAAAGACTAGTCTACCAGTGACCACAGACCTGTTAAGTGTTCGAAACGTTAATAAAATGTATTTTCAAATACCAATAATATATGGGATTAATCCGGTTAAAATAGTTTAATTTCTAAATGTGTGCAAATTGCCATAACAAATCTCTTACTAATATTATAATTAAATTATGCAGAAAACTAGATGATGGAATTAGTTTTATAACAAAAGGTATATCAATATAAAATATGAGTTGCTATTATATTTTACGACCATTCGAATTTTTCCCCTTACCGATACATATCTGGGATTTTTTCACACTTAGTAAAAGAATCCCCTATATCTATTTTATTACTACGATTTTAATTTAAAAGCCATTCAATATTACGAAACAATTTAAAAAATATTTAGTACACCACTGCAGTATTTTAAAATGAAGTTCCACGATCAGAAATTTGTAATTACTCATTGTGATTAAAAATTTTGCTTGAGTCCCATCACGCTGACACCCGACAGGAGAATTCCATTATACAATGCATCGATACTCGTTACTGGAAAGTTTTGCCTAAATCATAATAAATCAGTATATATATATCAACGCCATCGTAGCGTAGTGGGATAGCGTCTGATATAGCTATAGGATATGGGTTCGAACCCACCCGTGGGATTGATAATAATAATTTAATTATTTTCATTTCTTCGCTCTGCTTAATTAGACAAGGCGCAGCGTTGAGGTCTGCCGTAAATTCGTGCGGAAACGTAGACCGGAGTGTCTTGTCACTTAATTCTCTCTGCCTTGTCAGTGCGGGATGAAGTGTGAAACTGAAAGAAAGTAGTTTGTTTTGATTTTTAATTGATTTATTTTTTATTAAAAGTGTAAATTTCATTACGTATTTCTCGTCCGTTAAATCAAAAATTATATAAGCCTGGGGAAACGCCTATACTGTTTATATATAACGACGTTTGGACTGTTATCCGAAGCTTCGTACCTTTCGCGGTAATATCTATACACATAATAAAAATGTGACTGATCGATGTCTGTAAAATGTACATGGAAGATATAGAAAAAAAAATATAATAGGGGACATTTATCAATATAATAAAACCACAAACATTGAAATGAAATTTTCTGTTTGTCTATTTATCTGTTTATCAATTTGTCTGTTTGTACGTTTGTCTGTGCGTTTGTGCACCCTAATCTCAGAAACGGCTTCACCTATTTAAATGCTATTTTTGTAATTTATTTGGGAACGCATGCGGGCATAAATCAAAAAAGTTTAATCGTGTAAACGCAGGCAAAGCCGCGAGTGGGTCGCTTATCTATAATATGAGTATATATCTAATTATACCTCTCCAATAAGTCGACAATAAATAAGTGAAACTTTTATATAAATTCGTAATTCAAGGCATAGTATTTTTACAGTTGTAATAAATCAAACACAAGTAGCCATAAAATATAATGCTTATTAAGTTTAATAGCGAAAGTGGGTTAACTTGACCGATATGTAAGTAAGGCAGAAAAATGTTATAATTAAAGTCCAGACTAGAGTTATTTAGTATTTACCCTTGATTTTGTTTTATTTACATAAATGGGAAGCTGTTTAATATTATTATGTCATTTTTCAACATTTTTCAACAAATTCAACATTTTTTAGACCTATGACTTATCGCTACTCGACAAGGATCATACAAATAAGGACATTGGCGCAGTGGGACAGCGTGTGACTGTTAGCACGATTGGTTGTGGATTCGATTTCCACTCGAGGAAATGCTTACATTTTAAGTATTTTCACTTTTCCGTCAAAATAGTGTTGCAAGATTTTCTCATATAATCATCTATCATCTATTTTATACATATAATAAAAACGTAACCAATCGCTGTCTGTACATGGAAGATATATGAGAATAAATATATTATTGGGGGCATTTTTCTAATTGTAATAGAACTCAAAACACAGTTTTTTATATATTTATTTCTGTTCGTCTGTTTGTCTATGCGTTTGAGCACACTAATCTTAGACACAGCTTAACTGATTTAAATGCAATTTAGTGTTTATTTTATTTGAGTAGGTTTATAAATAAAATTTACTGCAATTTAAATTAAAAATTTAATCAAAGTTAATAATTTAAGTGAAAACGCAGGCGGGCGAAAAAACGGAATTGCTTAGTAGTGTCATTTACGCAGGCAAAGCTGCGAGCTGGTCGCTAGTATTATATATGCAGGTGAAGCTTAAAAACATATTGAAAAGACTAAGAAATGAAAGAGAATTGAAAGACGCTAGATGTAGATGAAATTATGTATACACTAGAAGTTATATAGTTATATTTTATAGCATTGTCCTAAGAGTAAACTTTAACAGAATTTTACCACGACTTAAGTTATTTTTAAACTCTTACTAAAACAATAGAATATGAAATTATAATATAAATTTACCTGTACACCACTGTAGTACCGCACTAATAAGTGGCCTAAATAGATGACACCTATTAATTACTGACAAAATAAGCCCACACCTTGCATAATTAACGAGCTACTTTTACTAGATGAGGTTAATATAAAATTATTTCTATATAATTTTATTTCATACATTAATACACTGGAGATAAACTGTTTTTAGTTTAGTGCCACACCCCGTTCTCCGCTTATTCTTCATTTTCTTTATTTTTTTGAATATGTTACTTTTTAATAAAAATATGATTTAGAATCAAAAAATGTTATCAGCTTCCTACTTTTTCTCGCAGACCACAGTAGCCAGAGTGTCAAGATATTCCATTTTCCCCTTTCCACCCGAATCCGAGATATTACTGAGTGGCGGAACTAAACGTCGCGCGAAGAAATGAAAATAATTTAAATATTATTATCTCCCGAATGGGGAACGTACCCACTGCGACAGAATGGCACGACGGATTTTAATTTCATTACATACCCAACTTAATTGTTTTTCACGTAAAATTAGTCAATACAATTCTCGTTCTAGACTTTATACTAATATTGTAATATAAATACCTCCTATCTACAAAAAAAATACATAGATGGCGGAACATAACACTACAGTATAGAGAACACTTCACCTATATTGTACTATTATATACGATTATAAACGATTTTTAAATATTAGAATATGTAGTCGTCACGTTTATTGAACCATTTAACAACTGCACCACTATGTCCTTGTTTATGTCTTTACTAATCACTTCTTCTTCGTAGTTTTCTTCATTACTGAAGGTCGTTACCGCTGTGGTAAACTTTAATAGAGGGAATGACGAGCTATTTCCATGCCACCCTATCTTCTTTTTGATTGTCTTAAAGCTGCATTAATGGGAAGTTCTGTAATACCCTTGATGGTATCAGAGTATCGGCTAGGTATTCTTTTAGGTCTTCTGCCATATACCTTACCGACCACAATCCGCTTGTCACGATTATCTGGCTGCCTTCCAGCTATTTCGCCCATGTATGAAAGTACTTTTTGGTATCAGATGGTGGAGACTCTTGTCTTAATTTTAGGTTATTGAGAATTGATTTATTGTTCCTTTTTGTTGCCCTAATATCACAGTATTAGTTTTTCTGATTTTCGCTTTACCATTTTTCTTTGCATGTCTAAAGGCAATGAAATCATTTCGTGACCACTCTGACAGGTGTGTTTACAGAACGCGCTTCCGACATTTAAAGTTAGATTGAACACAGACGAATGTAGAAAACACTATAATCGAGGGACGACCTTGTGGCTTAGTTGTTAGATGACTATGAGTACAATTCCATTTCGGGGGAGATTTTAGTTTTTCATCTCTCGACAAAACGCTCCGTTAGACGCTGGATGAACTGAACTATATAACGGAATGACTTATAATAATAGTCTTTCCGCCTATATATACGCAATAAATTGTCTATCTGTTTTGTAAAAATCTGTGAAAATTTATTATTCCTTCTAATAAATACTAAAAAAAACGATAATAAAGCAAAACTATTATATGAAATAAATTAGTCACAAATAAAATATTTAGCCACAACTTTGATATTTTACTAGGCTGTACAGGCTTTTATTCGATGCCTGGATTCAATTAAGTAATCAATTAATTTTAAATATCACCTAGTATGTTTATATGTATAGCGTGATAAGCATGACTGTAACTTCGGCTACAGATTGTGTATTTAAACAAAATCAGTTCCGGTGCTATAGCTTAAAGTCTCATTTTTTAAGTACGCCATTTAACCATAAAATAAAAATATATTTTATATCAGCAATGCGATGTTGGTATAATATACTCTCAGCATACTCTCGTCTTCATAAAAGTTTAGTTTAGTTTAAAGTATTCATAAAAAAGACCATTTTGGAAAATAGACTTTTGTTTCCAAACAAAATAACTACCTCCTTCTGTTTCAGTGTAAAAGGTAAACTTCTTTCTCTGCTTTACACCCGAATTCTAGACATTTCGTTTTGAGTGGCGAAACTCATGTTTCTGATGTCTTGTTCACCAGAGTGGAGAAACAAAAATAATTACATTATAATCATACTACCGATAAGTAATTGAACCCAAACTAATCACGATTACAGTCATTGTCTATAGCCACTGCGCCTTGACAACCTCTCCCACTGAGTCTTCGATATCTGCCTGTATGCCATCATATACATGCTGATATAGCAAAGAAAAAAGTAAAATTACAAAGCAAGTACCAGTTATTATCAGTATTATTCTGATAACATTGTTACTAGAACTACTTTACATTTATTATGTCGTAAATCTTTAACTGTTGAACGACGATCACACTTTCATTTTGTTGCAAATTTAATTAAAATTTATCGCTTTACTTAATGTTTCTATGATAATGATGAATATGTATGATGCTTACATTCATTATGGTTATTTTAATATTAATATTGTAGATAATTTGTCGTGAATAATCTTTTTGCGGCATTTTAGCAAACTATTAGCAATGATTAATATAAAATATATTAAAATGTAGTATTTTTAGCGAGTTTTTCTTAAATTCTCACTTTTTCTACACTAACTTCGACTGTAAATGGATATATTATAAAACTATTTCACACTTAGTAAGAAAAGCAAAGATAACATATTGTGACCCGTGACTTCGTCACGATGGCCTAGACAGGTATATCTTAATAGGATTAATTTTATACTTTAGCACTTATTTCGTTCTAAATAGTTGTACAAAGAGCCATGCCTAATTTTTTTACCTTACGCTATACTGGCTTCTTTAAACCGACACGCGATAAATCTAATGGCTCACATTAGATCTTGAATTATTTATTACAAAAAAATTTTTTTTATAACATATTTTATAAATAGTCTTCAAAACCGGCCTAAGTAGATACATAGTTCAAAATAACTTAAAAGACTTATATTAATACACATTATTTATGCCACCAAAACGAGAAACCAAAATAATGAAGCTCCCTTTCAAAGTAAAGGGCATTGGCATTTCAGAATTAATAAGCCAGTAAACGGGTGGCTGGGATTTTGAGAAATTCACGTCAAGAATAGGTCCTGGAACAACTCAATCTCGGAGGGTGGGAACGTCTTGCATTTATAAGTCTGCCGCTATGCAAATTACTAATCTGACCCGAATAGTATCCTAGCTTATAAGTAATAATTTATATTTAAATTTTAAATGTTATAACATTGTATACGTGACCTAACAAGTACTGTATATCGTATAAAGGTGATGGGGCTTACAATCACTAGACGTACAGATTTTAGGCATTAGATTACTTCTGGGTACATACATATACGTTACTGTAATAAGCCCAATTTTCCAGTAAATTTAAAGATTTACCAATTTTAACTGTAAAAGTCCGATCTGTTCTATGACCATTATTCAAATTCTTTTAGAATTTTGAAATGAAACTATTTTAACCGGATTAATCACGTGTAATTTTGGTATTAGAAAATACATTATAAAAGAATAAATAAATACGGTTAAAATAGTTTCATTTCAATATGTGTAAGAATCGCGAAAATCAAAGAACTTATTATTCTTTTAGAATTTATAAGTCGGCTTAAAATTTGGATTATTAATTCTAAAAGACACGGTACATTTTGATTAGATTAGGTTAAAACCAGTTGCTAACATATGATACTGGGCTCTTTAGTAAAAGTTTAGTTGTGAAAAGAAAATACTTTGGTATTTATTTATGATAAGAAAAATCTATTTTACAAAACGTATACATCTTTTAACGCAGTGAAACTCGAACCCACATTTCCTGGATTATTTTTGTCTTATAAACTTTCTCGAGCTGGAATTGAGCCAACAATTAATTCAGACACTTAACAACTGCGCCACGATAGCCTTTGTGCACGATAATTTTAACCTCGAGATAATTAATATTGGAAACTTCAATCATCGCTTCAGATTTAAAACTTAAGTAATTATAAGTGTTTTTCAATATCAATTACACCTGGCTAACTTTAAAGACGTCTATATATAAAACTTTGCCTTCTATCTCCATAGTGATTATTTGTAAAGGTCTTGATTGAAGGTAGGTTTGAGTATTATATCTTATATAACATTATTACAAAGTAGCCATTGTGAATATTATATTTCTTAAGAAGAGGGCCCCCTTCTTAAGAGGGTTTTGGTAAATAAAGAATATAATAACATCAAAAAGGAACAAAAACTAAAAATTTTAATAGGTACGATCTAAATAAAAGATGTTTGTTTAAAATAAACATGACTTCTTACTTTATTTAAAAGTTCTAAAATCACTATATAGTTTAAAAAATCAGAACATTTCAAAAGCAAATTACCGATAGCTTCGAAATAATGCAGCTAAAGCCGTATTCAGTAAGACCTCCTGCCTCGTTTGATATGGATTTTCACGAAACGTCTGAACCAGTGAAGCGTATAGCTCCCAATACAAAAGACTTGCAAAATATATATCTATTTTGCTTTTGTTATGTTTCAAATTTCATTCGGTAGATTATGAAAATAATGAGATGGTGAAAACTAAAAGTTATTTTAAAATTAATTTATAATGCAATTAATTTTATAACATATCGACGCTAAGGCGTTTGTGGCGCAGTGAACTGTCACTGAAAATACGAATGGTTGTGGCACAGAGAAATGATAATATTTAAATTATATATATTTTTCCATTCTGGCACGACTAAGTGCGTCATTGAGTTCACTTGCAATGTCTCGATTTCATTTGGAAAGTGGAGAGCGGAATTTGTTGTCACTACCCCGCTATGCGTTAAGTCGCGTCCAATACAAAATTGAAAATAATATGATATACATATTATATATTTTATAATAATAATATACATATTATATATATTTATGAAGATGCACGGAATTATTATTTAGTGGAACCATGTAAAATGCGTAAATAAAATGGGATATACGGGACATGCAAGTAAAAGATATAAAAAAGCTTACAGACAAATTGCTCCATTCTGTTACAAAATTGTATCATTTCATGTTGGGTTACCATCCTTAATGCCGTACTGAATTTTTGACAAGGATGAGGTAAAATATTATGAAACCAAGTTAAAACGAACCTGTAACTATTGCGCGTTATAAATAATAATAAATACGCCGTTCATTATAAAGGCATATTTTAACATATTTCAAAAAGCCTTAAATTGATATTAAAATATGATTTTACTTTAAAAATACTTCAGAATATGAGTGAAGGTATATCAGCATACTTTGATAGTAGGAATTCTAAAAATTTTCATCTCCCAGTCGACGAGAACGTGAAAAATGCATGAGCTAATGCACTCGGTGTACTTCAGTTGTATGAACGAAATTGTAGATTTAAAATAAAATAGATAAGATTTAAAAGTCATTCGCATATTATGTGGTAGAAAAAAAGATTTTACTATATGAAATTTTAAGTGGACAGACCTTTGTTTATATCGTTCGTATCGTTCTAAGCATACGTACTTTTTTTACCAAGTTAAAATTACATTTCATTAGCTTACTGTTGAATAAAAATTTATCTAATATAATTAAAGAAAGCTTATTTGTTAAGGATATTTGTGTTTTTTTAGTAATAATGATAAGTTACTAATGTAACATATTAATATTAAAATAACACAAAATGTTTGTACTTTTTATATATGTTATATGGAAATAGTTACTGTTAATCCATTGACTTTGAAATTTTGACTTGCGGCATCTAACAAGCTTAATGTGAAAATAGCTTCACGCTTTATCCCGGATTGTAGCGTAGGTAGAAAGGCCAACATCGAAATATTAAGTGCTAAGTGGCGGAATTCAAAGCTGTGCTTTGCTATTGTTATCTCGAGTGAGGATAGAACCACTACTATCGTTGTTTCCAATCAGACTGTCCCATTGCGTCATTTTGTTGCAGATTGCAGATTAACCATTAATATGAAAAGTTAAACAAATAAGGGAAGTATAGTGATTGGTATGCCCCGCTAATTCACAATCCATCATATCTCGTTAGCTATCAGATGGTATGGAGGTTTTATTTTCAGATGAGATAAAAACTGAACATATAAACTAATTACTGGATTTATATTACAACGAAATAAAATACAATCGATTATATACTTTCTTTTATGATCATTTGAAAATATAATTACATTTTATGAATCAATATTCATGTGAATCAAAGTTTTGGGTCACTTTTAAAAAATGTGGATAGAGGAGGGATACGGAAGTTGGTAAATTTAAAATTATAGAGAATGCTATTGGCATTCTCTATAATTTTTTTTTAATTAAAATAACACAATAAATTATTACACACGCATGTGTTTGTTATACACTTTTTATTATGCAATTCGTTAGTATTAAAATGATCTATAATTATTGTGAAAATTATTTATAACTTGCGACAACTAGCTGTTTTTGTTTTTATTTTTATTTGTTCCTTTTCTTGTCTGTCTACTTAGAGAACTTTAGACGGTATTTCGATATTGGATTTGCATTAAACATTGAAAAGTTTTTGACCGAAACCGATGGGTACGTTTTGAAACTTGTATATATTCAAACACTTTTAGTTTATTATACTGGTTAGAGAAAGGAAGGCATAAGCTGGCACCAATCACATAATGTATAAAAATGGTGTAAATTGTATATAATTGTAGCTCACCACTAGATTATCTATGATTGCGTGCTATTTGCTATTAAATATAATACTAATTATTATTTGCCGAATTCTACTCAAATTGTATTTCATTGGTCGTATCGTAATGTTGCTTATTAATCAAAGTCATTAGGAAGCGTGCGTTATTTTGTTATTTATCTGTCCGTTGGACGTTATTGCCACCTTCATTAATCTCCTGGATTCTTGAAGGAAATCCTACAAAAAACATTGTACGTTACCCTTAATGATAAATGTTAGCCGTGGTCTCGGTCTTTCTTTTACACATCCTTTTCTTCTTTTTACTTTGAAATGAATGTGATGTATCAATAAACTGTTTCGGACAGCATTTTTACGTTCTTTTAAAACTTGGAAGTATTTTTAAGTTTGAAATATATCGCTGCGTGGATTTTTCAGTCACGTTTATTTAAGATAACAACTTTGAAGAATAGTTAACATGTTTCTGGACTCTATGGTTGTGAATTTAAAATCCATTAAGAGCGCTATCATTTATAATTATACTAGCGACCCACTCGCGGCTTCGTCCTCGTGAATTATAGTTGTGTCGATGGCCTTTTCGTAAAACAGTGAAATTTTCAAGATTCTTACGTGTCTTTACAAATAGTTTTATATACTTTACAAATAGTTAATAACATTTCATCACAATCGGTTCAGTGGTTAGGCCGTGATGACGTCACAGGCAGGCAAAAAAACTCTGAGTTACTTTTGCGTTTATAATATTAGTATGGATTTCTTGATTGACTAATTTATACCGCTTGGTAATATGGTATTGTTAGAAAAGCATTATATAAACTGATATGGGAAATCATATCAGTGTATATAAGGTGAAAACCTTATCCCGTAACTTAAAAATATTATATAAATTTAATCATTTTAAAATTAAATAAATAGTGTCTTGTTTCAAAAAGAAAGTTAAGTTCAGTTTTCAGGTTCATTGCACTTTTAAAATTTTACCAAAATTAAATAACTATATGTGGAATTTATAAACTGTTTTACGTTATACTGATTAGAATTGTCAACTGAAAATTTCTTAATCTGAACTTTGTTGTTTTTCATTATCTGACTTGACTGTAAAACATATTTTACATCTCTACATATACATACTTTTTTTCCAGGAAATCCTCTGTGTGTTTCAATACACTATTAACTAATGTGCTATATTTCAGCTTTCTACAAACATAATTAAATTTATTCTTAATAAAACTATTAAATATAAATCATATACTTATATAAACTTTATTTATAGAAAAAAAACTAGGACATTGTGGCGCAGTGGGACAACGTCTCAGTGTAAACATGATTGTTTTCGGGTTCGATTCCCAGCCGGGAGAGTGATTATATTTAAAATATATTCATTTCCTCGCTCTGGTAACTAAGGCAGAGCGCTGCGTTGAGTTACGCAAATCAATTTCGCCAAAATTTCGGGTGGTAAGTGGAGATCAGAGTGTTTTGACACTCCAACAACCCTGCTACGCGGTAAAAGAGCATCAAGCTAAAAAGCTACTAATATAAGATATAAGCTTGGTCTATAGCTTTTATAAAAAAATAATAAATCAATTCTTCAAACATCAGAAATCAAAATTCACTATTATCTGTAAAATTTTCAATAATACTACCACAAGATTAACAATGAGACGTTTGAAATTGAATACAATTTAGATTTTTTTATAAAATATTCAAAATTACTCCAAGTTACAGGAAGTTTTGAACAAAGTTTTCCTTTGGCCTTTGAAGCTCACGACGGAATAATCGATATCGTAAAAGATCCTAATTATTTAAACTTCTAATTCCAAATGAAAGCATTAGTTATAAAGGTTGAATATTTTTTAAGAAAATTACTCGAGACATCCACGAAGTTTTAATACAAGCGCACAAAATTTCGAAATAACTCATTAAATTTCTCTTTAGCGAATTTACCTTTAACGCTTAAGCGATTTTTCTATTTATTATTAGTATATTTACACAAATAGTTTAGGCTCATTTGAAATGGGCTAATAAACTAGATGAGTAGAAAAAAAACATACAAATAGAATATATATAGGACAATTGGTTATATATATATATATATATATATAAGTAAGTAATAGTCCTAAATGCACTAATATAGACAATCGCTGTTCATTTGACAACCCGTTACATCATTTTCTGCCATGTCTACATCTTTTCATTCATACTTCACGTAATGTATGAAGTTTAGCTTTATCTCGGATGGCAGTTAGACCAATTTCCGCGCGAGCTTGAGTTGACATTGAGTTTTGAGTTGCGGAACTCAACACCACGGTTTCAACCTAAACAAAGAATTGATACTAATTTAAATATAATCCTTTCCTCAAGTGTAGATATAAAAATATTCAATATTAGATTTCTAATTTTTTACTTAGTTTTAAAAACTTAAGGTATGTGTTTCAATATAAATCAAAATTAACGTGACTTCTATACAATATATTGCTTTTTCTTTTTCCATTGTCAACATTCCTTTTATGTGAAGTTTCTAAGCTCCTTCAAACTTTTCATCTGATGCTCTATATAGTAAAGTTATAATTAAATTAAAAAGTGGATTGGAAGTGTTCATGGATTATTTCATTAATAATTTGTGCTTAGGATATTTTTAGAAGAAGATGAAAGCTGTTTTTAAGATTTCTGTACATAATATGGCACATTAAAATAATTGAAACATTAGGTACGTCAATTTTATAATAATATAGTTAGTTCCTTAGATATAATTACATTAATATACACGATTCTAGACTAGGCAGAGCATGTTCTATATAATTGAAAAATGTAAGATAAAATACATATTTAGAAAACGTATAAAAATTTGAACGCAGCGGGATTTGAACCCGCGTTCTACATCCAGCTACGTCGAAATTCTTATACGCTTATTACAACTTATATTTGTTGTTAGCATCCGCTGCCTTTAAGTTTTTATACGTTTTGTAAATATGTATTTTTCAATTTTTTTCTATTCACACGTTTTACGAGTTTTTTTTTCCAAATTTCGCCTGCAACGAATGATATTATTGATATTTTAAGAATTATAATAAATAATAATTGATATTTTATAATTACATTATGATATTTTCAGATTACTCTCTAGCAGGGTGGTTAAAGAGACCCTAGTGTCAAAAAAAGTGCACTCGCACGTATCGCCTGAAATCCAGACACTGCCGATTTGCCACTCAACATTCAGGTCTTACATATTGCACCGTTTACAAATATATCGAAACATGTTAAAAGCTCTTGCGTCTCAGTTATTACATGAACCTTTCACATTATATTAATATTATATTATTATATAAATGCGGCTTTGAGTTTTGCCGCTTAACGAACAGGTTTTTTTACCATACGCATATAGCAGTGCCAAATATCTGTGAATCTAAAAGTAATATAAAAATATTTATTTTCCATTTAAATACTGAATACAAGAAACTCTGTACAGCCAACAAGGAAAATTTATACAAGTTGTTATAAGATGAACAAAACAGTTCCACTGAGCGCAGCTGTTGCTGTATTATGATAAATCTTATACATAAGTATAAAATCAACATGATTGATCCTCATCGCCGCTTCGAAATTTGTATAGTGTTTTTTTCCTAAAGTATTTAGTTTAGGGAAAGAATACTTATTATATTCAATCAAGTGTAAACTAATAAGTTGATGCCCGCAACTTCGTTTAAGTGAAACTCTGTTGACGTCGAAACTTGGACCTTAAATCATAATAATTAAAGCTAAGGTGGTAATTTTCTTGTCTCTTATTTTTTCACATCAGATTTTCCAGACTATTAAATTCAGCTTCAGCTTTTATCTGAATCATCATCAGCTTACATTCGAAGTGCGACATTTAGTCCTAAATATTATATCCATTGGCATCGCACCCACAACCATCCCTTTACACTGAACAACTTTTACTAATGCGGTATTTACTTATAGCTTAGCTCATCAATTATAGTTCTATATTTATTATATTATTATAGTTATACGATTTTTTAGGCATTTTTTTTATTAATAATTCCAAATATTTATTTGTCAATGGGAAATGTCAAATAGTTAAGGCTACATTTTCTTACTTCTTGTAAGTATTTCGTCTATTATGATTTTCTAACAGGTATTTCTCTTCGAACTCTGTTATACCCTAAGTGCTCTGTCCAGGCTTAAAAGTTAACCAATAAAAAAAGTTTCACTCAAATGCACTCAGCTACGATAATGTGCGCGTACAAACCAACAAACAGATTGATTTTATTATATAAATCAGGAGTTCATATTCTATTATTGTTTTTTCATCTCACTAATATATTTTTTTATGTACAGTTATATTTATTACTGTTTTACTGCAGTATAGACATTCTTAGTTATCAGCAGTCTATCAAGTTTAATAAAATTTACATTTTATGCATAAATTATATCAAACATCCTCCTAGTAATACAAAAATAACATATTTTAAAAAAACGTATAAAAATTTGCACGTAGTGGGTTTCGAACCCGCGACTCTTGGAAAACTTTGGACTCCGTCCAAATTTTTATGCGTTTTCTAAAAATATGTTTTTTAATTTCCTAAGTAATCACCAGTAAATTTTTTTTTGAATATAGTAATATAGTTAACGATATTTTTATTACTGAACAAATAGTATTGTTGTTATTGGTTGACCAATATTCAAAAGGACATGAATAGTATTGGCCTTAACGTTGAGAATACGAGAACGCTGTAGAAGTGAACCACATGGCGCCGCTTGATAAGGAAAGCCGACTCTGAGTAACGGGACAAGGCGACAAATGAGCAAGGACAAATAAGCTATACAGAATAGGCAGAAGGATATTTCCGTTATAACTCACAGATACTCTAATTTTATTTATTTGCATAGATTATAGGCTTCTTATGGCAATGAAATTTCATTATTTTCTCTTCTTTCTCAACGTCTTTTTATTGATTTTCAATGTCAACGGAATGAAGCGTCTTGTATATATTTACATACATCCAATATGTAGCCTTCAATAACATTTTTATTACCATTATTGTTATTTAGTTGTAGACGAACATGATTTAATATTTATTTAATACTAGCGACTCGCTCGCGGCTTTTCCCGCGTGAACTATAGCTATAGTTTCGTATTTTCGGCTGCTTTTCCTGGAAAATCCAAAAAAAATATGGGTAAAAGCTGGCAATGTTTACTCGAAATTGAATCTAATTTAAAATATATCTCTATATAAAATTCCATCATAATCGGTTCAGCGGTTTGGCCGTGACGATGTCTCAGACAAACAGCGCTACTTACACATTTATAGTTTTAGTATGGATTCAAGATATCATATATAATATATATATGAAGCCATCGTGGCATAGTGGGACCACGGCGGACAGTAAGCGCGATGGCTGACGGTCTGATGATCATTTATCATTTCATTTTATTTGACGTAAAATAACGAAATGAAAAATAAAAAACGTGTTAGAATAAAACACGGTGTCAAGTAAAACCTCAGCAGAAAATGGCGTCAAGATATTCTTATCTTGACGCTAGGTTTTCTCTATCTACCCTGCTAAATGTGGAAAAATGAAGTAGTAAGAAAAAATAATATATGAATCCTGCAAGTAATTAACTAAGCTTTTGCTTAAAATAAATATACTTTTAAAACCAAAGCCATCAATACACAATTGGATGAAAAAAGAAAACTGCGATTTTAAAGTATCTTCATTATTTTTCATATTGAAACAAAGACAGTAAAACAAATATAACTACAGACATTATTAACGGACTATCATAATTATGCGCTTTCAATTGCTCAGTTGTATTGAATAGAACAAACTGCAATGAAAGACGGTATTGGCATTTAAAGCAACTTCACTGTGATTCATTAAAAAGCACCAATCCGTGACGGTTGGCAATAAGTATGTTTTTTATATACTGAAGCAAAATATCAATAAGGAATAAATAATTTATTGATATAATAAGTTAATGGAAATAATTAAACTTTTTTTTTTATTTTTCCCGCATGTAGGCACAGAGAACCTAAGTTTCAAGACACTCCGTTCTTCACTTTCGCTGTCTTTTTTCTCTCAAGATAATCAGTATAGCCACGAATGTGTGGCTTAATGCTAATTTGTCTTGAAAACTCCAAAATTACATATATTTCTGTGTTTCACATTACATAACTACCCAATTTATTTATGTATTTGAGGTAGCAGAAGTTTGACTATGGACTTATGTTATTTATGCAAAAAGTAAAACACGGTAGCTTCTTCCTTGGAATATCGGCTCTTTACCCAAAAAATGCAGGAGTTATATATTATGTAAAAACAAAATAGTATATTGACTTATTCTTGTTACAATATAGTATCCTGAGATTGTAACGATTATAACTCGGTTACGGACGGTTCACATACATATCCAATGATTCGCAGTAATTCACAGCATACATTCCTTAAAATATTTCACTAACTTACTTCTTTCCATTATTATGTACAAAGTATAAAGTTTCGTAGTTATGCCTCGTAGCATTTTTTAAATATTTTTATATTTTTTTACCGCATTGCAGGGAGGCGGATAAAACAATCTAGTGTGAAAATCTTTACGGTCTAATCACCAGAGCGGAGAAATAAAAATAATTTAAATAAAATCACTGTCCTGAGTGGGAATCGAACCTACAACCATTGCATATACAGTTTGACGCTGTCACACTGCGCCCTGTTGAGGAGCAATATCGTTATATTTTTAACATTTTTTAAAGTGTTATTCGCACACTTAAGAAATTGAAAAAGACATTTAGAAAACGTATAAAATTTTGAACGCAGCGGGATTTGAACCCATGCGTTCTACATCTAGCTACGTTGAAATTCTTATACGCTTATTACAACTTATATTAAACTGGATGTAGAACGCATAGCTTAGCGGTCAGAGCACTTGAACGGCTTTCAAGTGGCGTGGGTTCAAATCCCGCTGCGTTCAAATTTTTATACGTTTTCTTAATGGGTCTTTTTCGATATCCTTATATCTCATAGTATAGTTGGTCTATTATAGAGTTCTATATCTGGTGTTCCACTCTTTATAATCAATAACAACTTAAGTCCTGCCTAAGTCTAAAAACTATACAGCTAGCTATACTATAGTAGCTCCGAAGATGTGCGTACTAACTTTCCTTTGTTGTTGGTTTTATTATATAATATAAAAGATCTCAAATATAGGACATTATTAATTATAATCCAGTCAAATTTTAATAACCTTACCTAACCTAACCAAATTCTTTCAGAGAATTAGACTATCGTGAGGGCAGTAACCGCGTTGAAATTATTTAAATTATTATCATTACCCCGCTTTCGTGACAAAACAAAGCACGATGTTGAGTTCCGCCACACACAGAATGGCCCAGATTCGAATGTAAAGTGGAGAACAGAGTATTTTGACACTAGAGTCTCTCTCAGTGCCCCATTATGAGGGAAAAAGCGTAAAGCTGTAAAAAAAATGCTTGTGACAAATATTACTCAAATAATATATTTAACGATTATTGTAAAGCCAAGAATAATATATATAACGAAACAACAGATTTTGTAAGTGAACCAGATGGGCGAAAAGTTTAAATCCCATGTTGATGGCGCGTTAATGGACGTATTATAACATTCTTTAGAAAATCTCTCCTTTGATACAAATTCTGAAAATATTTTCGGCGCTTCTGAGTTGTTTTATTACAAACGTAAATTTTGTTCAAGAATTTTATTTTAACTACCTTTTTTCGTTAATTTATCTTTGTGAGCTTTTGCATTGCGTTTTTTAAATGTATAATAGTTTGTCTAATAAGTTATTTATTTTGTTATATTTTCACATGATGAGTTTAATGATTGATTATATTGACATCAACTTAACTTTATTGTAAATATTATTTTACTATCATTAAATAGTAGCTACATAGTTCTGTGGATCAAATGCACGAAAAAAAAAATATTAAAATGTTAGCCAATTGATAATAAAATATTAATTTATATAAGGTTCAAAATATTGAAACAAACGTAGATTTTATATTGATATATTAGGATACATGTACTCGTACTGAATATTGACAGGGGACAAGAAGTATGCAGGGTTGCGCTTGGCGGTCCGTTATCTCCGACTCCTTGTTAGTGACAAACCGAAAATCTAAAACAAAGCTTTAAATATTCTTTTGATTTTTGCTTCCTCGCATAGACTCAGAGAGAATAACATCCCCGTCTCAACTTTTCGTTAGAATTCGAGCCAGAGAGTCTTAATTTTTGTCAATGTCAATAATTTTTTGTAAACCAATATTTAAAACAATCATGTAAAAACAATCCGATCTCCACTTTCGACCTGAAATCAAGACATTGCGTGTTGAGTGGCAGAACTCAAAACCACATTTTGTCTTACTAGAGCGGGGAAATGAAAATAATTTAAATATATTCATTCCCCTCAGTGAGAAACGAACCCGCAACCAATCACGTTTACAGTAAAACACTGCCCCACTGCGCCACGAGCCTCTTATTATATAATATTCTAGAAACGTGCAATACATCACTGTATCAGTAAATTGTAATATAGTTTCAGTTTAAAACTTTCATCTCTCATGTCTGAATCGCAAACGACGTGTATCCAGAAGTTTGATACACACTCTACATAATAGAGTCAGCTTATAAATTGAAAGTACATGAATAATACATATTAACCTGTAAGTCCTGTCGGCATCCTTGGATTCTGTAGTTTATGCGGAACTATTGTTTATGTAAACATGAATAAATAAATAAATACATGTAACTTAGTACTGTTTTTTTTAGTATAACACAAATTTTTTATCCATTCTTTCTTTTAAGTGTCATTTTGGATATGAAAAGATATGAAGTAAAATTAACGAATAATGTTATGTATATTTACGTAAAGTGAAATTTACGTAAAGTTATGTAAAGTGTCCTAAAAACTAAAAATAGTTTCATTTCAAAATGTGTAATAATCGCGAAAATCAAAGATCTTAATATTATGAATATTTCGTTTAAGTAGTAAATATTTAAGTTCTGGTTAAGTAGAGAGAGAGGAGCTCTGACAGTGGAGGCAAGAGGTAATGTTTATTTTAAAGGGACACCTTAAGCCTACTCTTCGGTCACAAGTCGTAGGCATTTCCCTGAGTTCCTCTGCCTTTTAATAGGCCTGGCATCCGCACGGTGAATCCATGTAATGGTTAGAAGTTCCTAATATTTATAAACATGATGAATAGAGTTTTGTAAAAAGGTTGATAAAAGAAAACAATATAATATATAAATTAATTTCAACATAAATTTTCGTAATATCCTACAAAAAGTAAGGTCTGAAACAAAATCTATGTAAATCCATAGACCATACTCACAAATAAGCTTCGAAACCCATCTAAATCTTAGAAAACGCTTGCCAAACTAACCTTAATATATCCTGTTCAAACAATAATAAGCCAATATTACATTAAGCGTTTTACCCAGGAACAAAATGTTATTATTTCATATTTTCTTTATGTCAGAGCCGATTTACTTAAACCACTACTTTATAGAGCTTTTCGGACTTTCAACGTCTGGCTGTTTATTTTTTCTGAAAACACTTTTCATTTATCGTAATTGTATAGAAAACTAGTACAAAAATTATATAATAATATTACCGAAGTTATATATTATATTATATAATAATATTACCGAAGTTATATATTATATTATATAAAAAAAAAAAATTATATTATATAATAATATTACCGAAGTTATATATTATATTATATATTATAGCTAGTTCTGAGAAAAAGTGTGCTAATGAATCATTTGGTTTGGTAAATGTGGGTTTATTTTCCGTTTGATATATGGAACTGTATATTTTTTTTATAGTTTTTTTTACCAAATTATTCTCGGAGGAAGATAATATTTAAAATATTAACATTATCGCCACTCTTATACCTAATACAAAGCACGGCGTTGAGTTTCGCCTTTCAACACTCAATGTCTCGATAACGGGCGTAAAGTGCAGATCGGAGAGTCTTTATTCTTAGTTCGCTCTGAAAAAAAAGTAAAAGGCGATGAAGTTAAACAAAAAATTTTTTTTTGATTATTAAGATAGTATTTTTTAGTACTGATATTTATCCAAATTAGTATATTTAATAACGTTTTAATTTAACACAGTGTAAATAAAACTTTAGTACTCAAATATTCGAGTCAATAGACGAATGTACATAACTTAACAAAGCAGCACATAAATGGGTCAGCATCGGATAAAAATAGCGAAAGACAATTTCAATTGATTTCTAAGAATAACTCGAAATTATACAATTAAATATTTTCTTTTCTGTAATACAATAACACAATAGAATATGGGCGTAGTATATATTTTTCCTAATTCTTAATTCCATAAAAACCGAAAGATGTGTGATTTTTCGGTTTTTATGGAATTAAGAACCATCGATATTCATTTAGACGATATTTTGGACACGAGACGTTTAATGAAGCGAAAAACGGTATTTATTTAACGAAACCATATTTAAATAAAGATAAACTATATATTTCTTAAATATATTTATATATCCTATTATAATAATGTTTTGCGATGTTGCTGCTCACTCACTCACTTCTTGTCACGTGTCCAGATCCTATGGAGACATAATATTCACAAAGCATGTACCTCATGTTCTTGCCAGGATGACGAAATAGACAAAAAAGTTATTAAGTACTATCCTTTCAATTTTTATTCCGATTCCGTAATATTATTAATTTTCAATAATAAGAAGGTTTTGGTATAATAAAAAGCATTAGCTTTTAGAAAATATAATTTTATTCATGAAAATATAAAACTTTTTTTACTAACATTCTTATTTTTCGCTTGCTAGTAGCTTGTACTGTAAATAAGAAGCATTATTTAAATAATAATGGGTTTCCTTTACCAATTTCCCTATGTAAATGGTACCATACAATCTACAAGGACATTGAATTATAAAAAAGACGTTACATTTTTCACGAAGCATTTACGTCGACCTAACCCTTTGAAACATTAACCCCCATATCGACCTTAAGCCTTTTAAAATAAATTCAATGAAAAACTAGCATAAAATCCGTATAGTTAGTTTATATGTATATATATAATATATATTATATTATATATATTATTGTATATATTATATATATTATTGTATATATTATATTTATCTGTTCTGAGGTTCTAGGTAGGCTGAGAAAACGAGCCTTTAACTACTTTTCCTATACTTGTGTGTCTAGTATTAAAAATTAAAAATGCTATATTTGTTTGACATTTCATAAACGACCAGGGAAAGGTCATATTCTAAATTTAAATTTCAATTCACAATCTTGACGTTTCGTCTAACACGCCACAATTGTGTCATGGTGACGTCAAAAACAACGTTACTGTATGAAAGTGAAGTTAAATAGGTTCTATAAATATGTTAGCTCTACGGAATACATATGCACGTATATATACGGAATATGTTTACTAGTACGTTTTAAAAGCTTTTAAACTCACACCTTTTGATATCAAAAACGGTTGTAGCACAAAAAGATATGATAACTATTATAGTACTCGACGTAAATACATTTCACGTGTATTCAATATTCTTTCGTAGTTCACTTATTCATACTAAATATTTTGTCCATTAATATCGAAACTACTTAAGGATGCAAATCATATATTTCCCCGAAGGTAACAAAATGTAATAGAAACTAGATTTTTCCAAGGCGTAGCTGAGCATCAGCAACTCAATTTATAAAGTAAATTCGTTTCATACCACGTTCTAAAGGGTATTTTATTTAGAATGCCAATTTACAAAGATACCTGCTCGTATTGGGCCCGTCTGGGGATATTATGGGAGACTATGGCTACGATTCCATTTTCCTGTACATCCACGCTCCTATTGCAATTTTCCCTAAGGGTGTACGTGCGGCCAATATTCAAAACGAATGATGTTGCGAATCTGTTCTGGCGGCAGTTTAACATTTTCGACGAAAATTTACTTTGCAAGTTTAAAGTGAAATTTTGAATTGAGTTCGTGAAATTCAATTGCGCGGTTACTACTGTCGCAGAGTGGTTATTGTCATATTTATTATCCAATCTAAGTTCCACTGTGTGTGTTTGAATTTGCAAACATTTGCCTAACTCTAATGGGTTGAATGTGCCAAAATTTGATACATAACACTATTCCCGCTTCTGGCTTCAGCCAACGATTTATCTTTGACGAACGGCACGCCCAAACATTACCTAGCATAGAATGTGATTTCGTATATAAATGCCAGTCAATAACTCTTCCAGACGATCCTGAAATTACATGACATGAAAAAAGTTACTACGTTCTTCATACTAATTCAAACTAGAACCGTATAGTCTATTATTATATTTTTGGACGTGACTTCAGCAAAGTGCGGAAAATAGGTGAAAGTAAAAATCAAATAATAAGCTATTATAGCAACAATAGTAGTTTTTCTTTCAATTCATAAGTTCTACTTTGAATCCACTCTTACAGATTTTATACTGAGTGACAAAAACTAATATCACCCTATGTTTAATCAGACCAGATGAGATATATATGTGTGTTTAGTTTTTTAATAATATTTAAAGCATTTCCCTCTTAGTGAAAATAAAATTCAAAAGAAACGCATTCAATCAAATGTCAATACGTGAATATTATACAAATCAATAATATTACTACAATAAATTAATATAACGTACATATATGGACGTAACCGTATCGAATACCGCTGTTTAACTCAGTTCCAATTAAATAAAATTTAACCTCGACGACACCAATAGATGCCAAGTTTTACAATTTCCTCTTCATTATATTTGTGCCTTTCTGTGTTGATTTTAAAAGTGAAGAGAGTCAAACGTTTCACGTCGGCCGATGAATTATTCAGGGGGGAACGGAAACTGAGTATTTACATAAGCAAATTGGGTACCAGCTACACGGGCCAACTTACCGTTAGTAACGTCTTAGAAATATTCTGTAACTAAAAAAATATTTCTAGATAGCTTGTATAATATTTATACAATTTTCTAGTTACTAAGAAACATATATTTTTTTATATTTCATAGTTTTTATTCTTGTATCTATCATAAATGAATATTAAGGCCTTTAATAAATATAAAAAAGTAAGCGCCTTTCTCTTTTATAAATTTAAAACCAATAGTAACTAGGATTTTTTTTTCTAAATATTGAATTACAATTGTATTGTATTCTTGTATTCAAGACTTTCAAGCTTATGAAAGTTTTTATTCATATCTGATCCATCTTAATATCATAACGTATGCTATATAATATTGTTTTAGCTTCACACTTTTTCCTTCAAAGAGCAAAGTCATACACTTTCCACCCGAAATCGAGACATTACATGTAGAGTAGACCAATTTTACACCACGCTTTGTCTTAGTTACTAGAGCAGAGAAATGAAAATTATTTTAAATATAAACCTTCTACAGAGTGGGAATCGAACCCACAACCAATCGTCTTTATAGTAAAATGTTTTCCTACTGCACCACGAAGCTGTTATATTTTTTATATAACAATATTTATTTTTTCTTTAAAAAAAAACTACATACTGTGACATAAAAAGGGAAACATATATGGGAAATATAAAGTACAGTTACTCTTACTTACTAACAGGTACTCTGCAAAGATTAGTACTCAAGATAAGCATTTATCTCCCATAATTTTTATGTAGGTAGATAAAACCAAGCGATACTGCCCTTTTTGTTATTTTGTATGGCAATTGATTATTTATGGATTGTTATTTTTCAAATATTCTTCCGTAGCATTTGTAATATTAAGATTGAGCTGGATTTGGATCCTTCAACCATCAATACTAAAAAAGCATATGGTAATAACATTAAACAACAAACAAACAAGACTAACAAATAAGAAAGAAAAAAATTATAAATAAAAGGTCTAGTTAAATAAATATACAATAAGAAAACTACACTGTCGTCTGTGTGTTTTTATCATATTTATATTGATTTTCATCTGAAACAGCGATACACTTAATTTAGACGGGACATTAGACTCTATATTTATTTTTAATTTTAATAGGTTTGCGTGTGTTTTTTATGAATATCACAATATATGTTAGGTCATTCCACTCAAGGCACGTCCGCAACAAGGTTGCCTCTACATTAGGACATTTCCGTAAAAAGGTTTTGTCGACATGCTCAAGCACTTTTCACCGGCCATCGATCTTCGCGATTCCGTTTCGTGCGAACTCACTTAAAGGGACCCTTAACAGTGAATCAACAATTTCATAAAAAACGTATTAAAGCTGCACCAAGTTTGGTTTTTGGAAAGTATATAATTAAGGTGTAAGAACCTAATTGATTGAATATATATGAAATAAGGTTTTTATATTACTTTGTTTGAGTACAATATATGCATTGGTATTTTTCTATGTGGTTAGAGTATTTTAAAACAGATGGAAAGTTGAGAACGGAGTTTTCCGCTTTAAAATTACATCTTATGAGAAAACCAATATTTTGTATAGAGATACTCCCACTCTCTACCCTCTTAGGTCCCAGGAAGGAAAATGAAAATATTTAAAATGTAATCATTCCCATGAGTCTGAATCGTACCCACAATCGTTAATCATATATTTGTATATTATTTTGAATAAAAATGTACCAATAATAATTGTTTGTACTAAATGTCTTTAAACATTAAAATACTAAGAAACTCATAACTTATAATATTGTATAAAATTTATTTTCTAAGAATCTCTGATTTTGTTATTTGTTATACAGCGTTTTTTAATATTTATAATCTATTCTTGGAAACTTGTTTGTTGGAAGCTCTCAAGAAAATATTGCGATTCCAAAAATTGATTTTGCTGGTCGCAGTTTAGTTGCTTATTGTTGCTACTGTGTTTTTAAATTACTAGAGTAAAAACAAAAAATTAAACGTAAACCAATTCTTTATTCACGATACCTAAAAATTTCATGAACTCTAAACACTTTGGCGTCAAAATATTTTTAGAAGAGACGCTTTGAAGTGTTTGCAGGGCTTACCGAGTCAATACATAATATAATAATAAAAGGTAAATTTTCTTTACGAATGAACTATTATTAAATGCCAAAAGTGTTTTCAATATACACATAATAATATTAACTGTTTTTAATGCTTTTTCTTTATATTTTTTTCCTTTTATTAAAAGAACTGTGTGCTATTTGAAAACGCACGCCTTCAATTAACAACAACTTTAAGCCTTTTTATGAAAAGCTTTACCTACCTTACAACTTGTAAAGCAAGACACGATTATTAACGATTTAGTTAGGTTAGAAACAGTTAATTTTATCGGTAAATCTTATTAATTTACCGTAATTCGGCTATTACCGAATATCTATTGAAGTGTACATATAGAAAGTGAAGACTGGCGGAACGCCGAGCTTTGTCTTGTTCATTAGAGCGGAGAAATTAAAATAATCACATTACCATTATTTCTTCAACTGGAAAACATAACCCACCACCAACTCCATTAAAGGCAGACGCCATACTACTGAGCCACGATGACCACATCTCACCAAAATACCACCAATGTCTCAATAAAAATCCACTATTTAACCTGTAATTGTTTTCTGTTTTCTCATTATATAATGAATATATAATAGGAATAAAAAACATCCTTTCAAACAAACACGCTTTCCTGAAAGTGTAGGTTCGAATCCTGCTACCTTTAAAACGTAGATATGCTGCTTCTAAATTTTTATTTCTCAAAATGTGTAAATATCGCATACATGATATTAAAATAATACACATTATACATAGACAAATATATAATTACACACAATGTTATCTAAAATAATTTAAAAGACAACATTTAGTCAATAGCAATACTTCATAACGGTTTGAAGATGTACTTAAGGGTACAAAATACGCGACCTTCGTTACCCGGGCAGTATAATCCCGGGGCTAAGAACAGGAGTTAATACGAAGGGACGGCCATTGTACCCCTTGGAAGATTATTGTGTGTGACATGCTAGGCTGTTAATTTTGTATATGCCCTAGTACGGGTACTTCAGTACGGGTTTATATATATCAATTTTCTTCAAAGGTTCATGAGAAGAGATTAATTTTAATGGAACGGTTTTGTTCTATGTTATGTACACGTCTATGGTATATAGAAATACTGGTACATTTTAATTTACAGGTAAATTAAAGTTTATCAATGATAAAGTATAAATGGTTGTTAGATAGACGAAAAAAATTTATCTACAAACTTTTTAGAATTCTAGAGTTTCCTAGAGTTTCTGCCTGAATTAAATATTGCCTGTTGCAGGGCTTAATGCTGCGCTTTGTCTTATTCGCCAGAACGGACCAATTAAAATATTTAAATTATGATTATTCCACCGAGTGTGAATCGAAATCACAACCAATCGAGATTACAGTTACATGTTGTCTCACTGCGCCATAATGAAATATTATTTATGTTTATAATACAATTTTATAAATTTATAAAATGATGTACCTGTCAACAGAGTTGAGAATTTTGGTTTATATTAAATATTTAGATATTTTCACAATAAATCTAGACTATAAATTATTTACTTATGAATTCATTGATGTGGAACCTAGATTATTATGAAAAAAAACGCTTAATTAACACAACAAATTATCGTACAAACGCAACGAACACAAAATATTGTTAAACAACAAAAATGACCATCCATTAAATAATTTCCATATCAATAATTTTCCATCTAGTAAAATAAGCCTTAATAAATAAGCCTTTGATAAACAAGTAATATCCTGCCATAATCGAAAAATTCCAAAAGAAGCCTTTTTACAATTTATCATTGCGCGCTTTGTTACAGCCTGGCTAGGTGCAAAAAATCCAAGATAAATTTGCAAGTCACTTCTTGCTCATTTGTCAAACAATATCCAGCTATTTTATTCAATACCCTTTTAACTTTTATTCTCTGCCCCGTAAAGGTTAGAATAGCTCGTATTTCATATGTTATAAATTTTACTTTTTCACTTTTTTGTCGTTAACTAAAACTCTAATACAGGAAAATGTAGTCCTCTAGCGGTGTTGGGGGCTTTGTCCATATGTTTTTTTATATTTTCATAGCAATTAAATTCAAAGAAATAAATACTTAATTTGTGAAATATGTATGAGCGCAATTTGGAAAGCACCTCGGACAGCACTACTAAAAGAGCCAAGCTAAAATCGGTCTATTGAGAAACTTTAGAATGAAAAAGTGGTAATAATAAATAAGTTAAGTTAACTTAAATTAGCGTAAAAAAATGTATACCTGTATTAGAAAAGTATATAATGCAATATATTTTGACATTTCTACCAGCTTTTCGCCTAATTTCAAAATACTATGTGCAGGAAGTGTCGTAGTGGCGGCATTTAACGCCGTTCTTTGCATTTCCAGGGGGGAAGAGACAATAGGTAATTTATAATAATAATTTATTTTAATTTTTATTTCCCCAGTGACGACTAAATTAGTATATACAAGAACATAACCGGAGAAAGATGTCAGTTTAGTTTATACCTGTGTACTATATTCACATATGGTTAAGTAATATTGAAAAAGCTTCACAAATTTTTCACCTCTAATTTTTGAATATGTTCTCGGACTAAAATGAGTTATGGACTCTGTCGTTGACAAAGAAGAGTATTTCGTACGCGAGAATATTTAAACGCTTCGACTTTCCGCTTTGTGAATATGGCACCAGCTATTTCTTCCCTTAGAACTTTTATAGAGATTAAGTTATTCTAAGTACTTTCTATTTACTGTACTATTTTTGTTATATCAATAAAATATGATATATGAAATAAATATATTATTTTAGGAAAATGCTAGCAGGCTCATTGTTATAGAAGATTGTGCGTTTTTTCCATTTACATCAATGTTACATCTTGTACTTCACTTTCTGGTTATATGTGAAACACATGTTAATGTGTATATTATTTATTACATTGGTAATGTATACTTTATATTTTTGAAAAATATTGGCTCTCTGCGCTTTTATTTCATATAAGTAGTTTCATATATGCTATATCAAAATTCCTATGAAACAAAATTAAATACGCAATTTTTTTTGTAAATAAAGGTCATAATTTAGTCTTTCAAGTACAAATATGTAAATATGATACGTGAAAATCTATCTATTATAAAAGCAATCTAATATTTTTATAACAAAATTCCATTAACAATTCTTTCGGTATTTAATATTGTTGGTGAAATACTTAAACTATTTTACAATTATTGTTCAATTTGATCGCAGCACTATTTCAAGTATGCATAATGATATTCATGTTATATGCAGATTATGTGCGTAATAGTATAATTTCCGTATCCAGTTCGTGTATTAGGTTGAACCTCAATATTTAATATATTCCCGAAGGACGCGACTCAAGGCCCTATCAATATGAAACGTTATTGGTTCATCAAGTTGCAGTTGTTCTTGGAAATTTTACTTGCGTAATTAAAGTTTGTATTACAAAGTAATAGTTACAGCTATATACCTTTATGAAATACATCAATTACCATAGATAATCTGGTTAAAATAAGAGACACAAAAGCTTGTGGATTTATTTGTTTCCATTATGTTATACAACTTTTATGTATTTAAGTTGAGTTCTTTATGTAGGATATTTTTAAGCGTCGACCACTAATCACTTCGCTAATGTTGCATTATATGGAGAAGATTGCAGAGATTATTTGGACTGACTTTATCGAAAATTATGCAGACAGAGAAAAATGACATTATATAATGTTTATAACGAGAAAAAATACAACCAGTCAATATTTTTTTAATAATTATGTAAATACATTGAATTTTTATAATAAATTGAAGCTATCGTGGCGCAATGGGGTAGTGTCTAAGTGTCAACGAGATTGGTTATGCGTTTAATTCCCACTCGGGGGAATGATTGTATTTAAATTATTTTTCTTTATACGCTCTGGCACCTAAGACAAAGCGTGACATAGAGCTTTGCCACTCAAAACGCAATGTATCTATTCCGGCGGAAATGGGAGAACGGAGTATGACACTAGGTTCTCTCTGAATACATGATAAGTGTTATAGTATGATAATTCACTATATATGAAACACTTATAACATGAAAAAAAATCCATATTTAGAAAACGCATTAAAATTTGGATGTCGTTTGCTTTCAAATTTTTGTACGTTATCAATAAAATGCTCTTTTAATACTTTTCGTTACATTCAAATACATTTTCTGGGTTATTTAACTAGACTCAAAAATCAGCGAGTCATCTAACTTAGAGCCTTTCTAATATTACATAATACCTAATATTACTTACTAGAGGTTGTATTACAAAATATGAAACTATTCACATTGAAAGGTGAAAATCAGATAAAGATACATTATTTGAGTATATCGTATCGTATACGTTACGTTTACGTTAGTAAAAGAGCTTGTTGAGTGAATATGTTGTGGTTATTTTTTTGTTATCAAGGAAAAATGTTAGTAGTTTGAAATTTCTATACAAGTTAAAATTATTTTCGATTTATAACATTGATAAAATAATATATATAAATTTGTAAAAAATTCTTAAGCGGATTGGTTTATTATTATTTTTGCTACCGGATATGTATGAAGAAACATCATAATTATAAAAAATAAAAGTTATATGGTAGAAAAACGTTTATATAACAAACATGCTTTCGACAATAGAGGCCATTGTGGCTTAATGGGACGCCTGGCTGAAAGTGCGATTGATTGTGGGTTGGATACAAACTCGGAGGAATGGTGGTATTTATATTATTCTCACTTTCCCCACACTAGTGAGATCTAGTGCGGAGTTGAGTTCCACCACTCAAGACACAATGTTTCGAATTCAGGCGGTAAAAGTAGAACGGCATGTGTCTTGGGTATGAAATGCTCACTTCAGCCTATTTCAATTAGTTGAAAAAAGATAACCCCGCTGAGTTCTTCTCAGGTATGAGGCAACAACTTTAGTGAACCGGTGGTAAATTTAATTATTTGACGTTAAAATAATGAAACATGTAACTTTTTATTTTGAATACAACAATTTGACTTTCTTTGACTTTTGACATCGACTACCCTTTTATGCGGGAAAAAGCTATGAAGCTGTAAAAAACAATCTAGTGAAGCAATTTTCGGTTCTCTCTTTACGGCCGACTCTAAAGTGATAGCGTTTTGTGTGGCGGAACCTACAGGTGTACTTTGTCCAAGAAGATGAATAAAAAAAAATATTCAAAATTTCTTGACTGGAAATTAAAGTTACAGTTATTATGTGTTACATTTAGTCTATTTTCAGCTCACGTCGATTACGTCATCACTATTTTATACCTATTTACTTGCTAGAATCGAATACGTTAATTCCAATATCGTAAGCTATGTCAATCACGTCTCTTGAGTTACGACGTGAAAGGAGTATTAAAAATCCAACGGTCTTGTGCAAGTCACTATAACTCAATTTACACCCCGTCTAGAGTGAATTGTTAATATAAAAAATAAATTAGAGAATTTGTCCAATATGCATACATATTAAAATTATATATTATTATGTAAACACTAATTAAACTTAATGATGACTTTCTAATTGATTACTTCAATTAGTAAAATATACTCTTGTTTTCTCTTTTTATTTTTCTCCATTTATATATTTATTTTTCTTAGGTAGAGCGGAGAAATGACAAAATATTATATATAAACAATTCCGCAAGTAGGATTCGAACCCATCTATAAATTAAAGTAAGTTCACGTACGAAGTTGCGGGAGACAATTTGCTTATGTATGAATATAGCTATCTGAGGCCATCGTGGCGTAGTGGGACAGTGTATGACTGTAAATGCGATTGGTTGCGGGTTTTATTCTCACTCTCACACAAATGATTCTATTTTTAACTTTTTTTTAAAGAGTTATTCACGAAACCGTTGAACCTCTTGAAAACCGTTCAAGCGCTCTGACCTCTAAACCATGCGCTCTACATCCGACTACGTCGAAATTCTTATACGCTTATTACAACTTATATTTGTTGTTATCACCTCTGTAGAGAGATTTTTGCAAATTTCTGCTACCCAAAGATTATTCTACGCACAATCGCTTAGCAAGAGAGAATGAAATGTAACAAATATTTTAACTTTTTTTTGAGTTATTTACACACTTAGTATAGTACTTATATTTAGAAAACGGATAAAAATTTGAACGCAGCAGGATTGGAACCTGCGCCACTTAAAAACCGTTCAAGCGCTCTGACCAAAAAGCCATGTGTTCCTAATCGAGATTTTTCGTATTTCTACGCTCTGGTATTTTTCGTATGTCTACCTTAAACAAAGTTCCAGCTGTATGTCCAAGTTTGGGGAGGAAAATGGAGAACGGAGTGTTTTCACAAGATTCTCTCAGACTACCCTACAATGCGTAAAAGAGGTGAATGTTATAATAAAAATCTTTGAACTAAAGAAACAAGTAGAAATCAATAATACAAAATTAAATAAGATTTAATAAAAAATACTTGCTAAAACTTTACATGTAAATATCCCCACTAGACTCATCATTGGGGTTACGGCACTGCGAATTTTGCTCACCAAATGCAGTGTAATTTCGTCCAGGTACGATAATTAGTCTACTGATTGCGTTCGTAATGTGGACAGATTAGGGTACATAAGAATTATTCATTGTAACGCTTGGTCATTGCCTTGTGTGTATTAAGGTACAATATGGTATTTTTACTTTCATTTCATTTAAATACTTGATGTAGACTCCCGTGACAAACTGAGACCGCGTCTTGTAAATTGTGATTGGTTGAGAATTCGATTCCTAGTCTGGGGAAATATTATTATATATTTTTTTATTTTCCGCTCTTGTAAGACAACACGCAGCGTTGAGTTACGCCAACTAATATGCAATGTCTCAATTTATAGCGGATAGTCGATAATGGAATTTTATAACACTAGGTTCTTTGCTATTCCTTCAGGAACGCTGCAGCTAGAAAAAAATATATGATTTTCTATTATATATATCTAATAGTTATTTATTCTTTAAATCTGTAGCCTTAAATATTTTTAAACTATCGTTTCATAGTCGTACTATTTTAGATATTGGCGAGACAAATATTCGAGTTCCACCACTCAACACTCGATTAATTTCAAGTCGATTTCGGGAAGTAGAGAACGTAGTGTTTTGAAACTAGTTTCTTCCTGAGTACCCCGCTTTGCAGGATATATATATGAAATATAACATGAAAATAATCAAATTATAATCATGTTTCCGATCCGATGAACAAGACAAAGCGTGGGGTTACATCTTGATTTAGAGCGAAATGTAGAGAACGGAGGGTCTTGAGACTAGATTATATCTGGCTACTCTGCTATGCGGGGAAAAACTGTAATTAAGTTATTAAATCAATTCGAAGTGTAAAATTATCGATGCAGTTATTAAAAACACATTAAAAATAAGTTTTATTAGGCCCTTTGGCTTCAAAATACAGGTTACACACTCTATAAAACTACATCATAACACAAGTTAACGCCTCGCGAACCTAATTTCCTCAAGTCGATTACGCACAACCCTAACATATTTTACAGCCAATAAAGAAAATGTTAATATTCAATAGGAGGATTTTATAAGAAAAGTTTTCTCGTTAGTTCAGAAAACTTGTGGAGTACCGCGACATGCCCTAGTTGCGAAGCTCCCCACGACACATGTTGAAGCCTTCGCAATTAGTTATTTTCAAGGCGTGCCAAACGCGTTCAATGGGCTTGAAAGATTTGGAAACTATTAAAAATTTTCAATTTATCACCCGTTTCTTTAGCAGAAGTTTGTTATTGGAACTAACCTAACATGTGAAATTTGATTAGTTTACTGAAATATTGTAAATATTGATTACGTGTTGTATACAGTCAATTTACTCCAAATTCCGCCCGAATCCGAGACATTGCGTGTTGGGTAACAATATTAATTTTATTTATATATCTATTTAATTTATTAGTTTAATATATATTTAATATATTTGAAATAATATTAATAAGTAAAGCTTATTACACTCTAGAAGAGTATTTAAAATATAAAAATGTGTGGAAGTAATACGATTTGAGCTTGGTGCAGGTTAGCTACCACTGTATTAAATGATAAAATTGTCACTTTCGTATTTGACAAGAGCAACTGTTGAGTTTCTCGCCGGCTATTCTCAGCAGAACTGCCTTCCGAACCGGTGGTAGCTTTGTGTTCATTCGATTCAAAAGTGCTTGCAAAAGTCAATTTGAATAAAGGATATTTTGAATTTTAATTTATCACCAAAGATTGTCCAATGAAAATAATTTAAATGTGATCATTCCCCCGAGTGATAATTGAACCCGCAACTAATCGCGTATACAGTTTATTATAAGTACGCCAATTCATTCGTATATTCAATACACAGCAAATGTCAAAAGTTTATACAAATTATGTCATGACATAATTTGTATTAATAGCCCATAGGCTGATTTGGTGTATTTCGTATTTATAATATGCATACTCATGTTATTAATGCTAAAGTAATTCTGTCTGTCTGTGAGGCCATTACGGCCAAACTGTTAAGTCGATTGTGATGAAATGTTATATAGTGATACTGGCGGGTCTTGGTATGAATATAGGCCACTTTTTTCTTTCATTTTTTTTAGTTCTCCCAGGAATTTTAGTGTTCTACAAAAAGGCCGCTGAAAATACGAAACACATATTGATCGAAGCCGCGAGCGAGTCGCTAGTTTAAAATATATTAATTTGTCCGCTCTGGTACCTAAGACAAAGCAGGGTATCGAATTCCACCACTCAACACACTATGTCTCGATTTAGAATTTTTTCTCTGCTATGCGGGAAAAAGTGTAACGCTGAAAAAAGGAGCAATAAGATAAAAAACAAATATATTAAATAAATTGATATTTAACTAGTACTACTGTATTTACGACCTTTAAATTTCTGATTACGAACGTGTAGTCACCTAATCATGGCTCGATATTGACCAAAGCATATCGTTAGTCTATTTGCCAAACGAGTTTCAGCTAAAACAAGAATACCGAGCCAAATGTACTCACAACCAATAAATTATTACGCAAAAATACATAAACGTCGTTTTATAGATTATTAGCAATTTTACATATTAATATTAATTAATATTATATTGCTATTAAATATAGGTTATTAGTCTTGCATCATATATTATATTTTATTTAAAGAATTTGGGTCAACATTTCATATGAAGGCAAACTGTATTAAATACATACATTTTGTAAAATTATTTCTTTATATGGTGGTAAGGTATATGGAGACGGTGTATTCATTTAGTGTGAGAGGATTGTTATCAACATAGTCATTTTGAATTATTTACTATGACGATCAGTTATAATAACTTTTTTTTTTTGCCAAATTACAAATATTGGTAAATGGCCGCCTGTTTTAGCAAGACTTTAAAAGTTTTAAATAGTGATGGTAGCCCTCGATGAATTTTCTTAGCTTTTCCAGTAAAGTTCATAGAGAGATGAATATGTTATTGCCATACTTACATTTTCGAGAAGCAAACAATATAGGAAAGTGACTGCAAACTGACAATCTGTTTTTCATATGTTTGACCCTTCGAGAGATCAAATCTACGTTCAAAAGCTTTTTACACTTATTACCTCTCGTTACATAAATACGTTAAATCGAGGCGTTTTTAATTATATTTTCGTTATATTTTAACTTCACTGTTTTAATACCCGAATCGCAGGAAAGGAAGAGATTGGTATCGAATTTTGTGGTATATTAAATATTATGTCAACGTAAAATTACTTTAATTGAAAAACATATATTTAATTTGTTAATAGAACTTTAAAAAAAACAAATTTAAAAGAATTACTTAAATTGTCACATTTTAAAAACTAATAAAAAGGAAAAAATAACGATTTATAACCATGGAAATACAAAATATCTAGGTTTGATATAGAGTTTTGTATTGAAAAAAGAATCTACTACTTTTATAAATCTACTACTTTTCTAAAAAAGAATCTATTACTAGTCGGGACTTAAAGCTGTATCTCATACGAACCTAGACCTTACTATTTTAACAAGAATGTAATATTAGATATATTATTTCTAGAAACCAAAGAAACTAAAACTTTTCTGTTAAAAAAATTCAACCCTATACAATCGCTTTTATATTTAAAAAAAAACATCAGTCTTTTTCATGTTGAAAACGAAAAATATAAGCAACAAAACTATTTTATGGTTCGACACGGCTATCAGTCCATCTTTCTTTTGTATCGATAGTAGCAGATTGAATTTTCACTTCGCGGCAAACATTTGCTTTCGTGATTGAAGTATACAGTTTGGATAGTGGCAAGCTAAGTGCACAGGAGATACTCTTTAAAACTGTACAATTAAAGTATCAATGATATATGTTTTTGAAGTCAGTCAAGACATGTGTTTCTTAAATCTTTAAAAAAAATTCTTACTTGGATAAATTTAATGCCTCGTTACATTCCGATAAAGCTAACCTAAAAATATATATTTTGTAAAGTAAGAAATCGTTAACTAATTAACCGCAAACCATTCAATATTTATTTAGTTTAGTTGTATAGAAATTACTGAAAATGTTATTATTAATTATGTAGTTGTTAAGATTTTTTTGTATTTTCCGTGCAATTTCTTTAAGTTTAAGTCATATACGAATATTTTGAAACCTGAAATTAGCAAAATTGACCCAATTGCTAAAACTCGAGATAGTCGAGTTAAAGCAAGACTAACAAACGTAATTTCATATTTATTTATATAGATTTATAGATTTAGGAAACTTAGTGACATTTTACTCCGTTTTCCGCTTTCCATCTATTTAAAGACAGTTTATGGTGGTGGTTCTCAACGCTGCAGCTTATCATGCCGGACAATAAAAATCCGAGCAAAAATTATAAATTATGTGAGACAGTAATTAATGACCTTAAAATTGGAATTCTAAATTTCTGATTTTGTCAAAAATTTACAATTATGTTTTTTTTATAATTTATTATTACAATTATTAATACAATTACAATGCCATAAATTCAAATGTTTTTATTAGGGTTGTTAAAGTCCCCAGAAATCATTTAAAGTGTATAGTAATAACATTTCTTGTATAATATTCGATTTGTGCGGTACACGGAAACCGAAACTGAAAAAAACATAACTGCTGTATAATATTCATACATCAATTATAAATATTTTAACAGTTTATGAAATTATAAACGTATGTATAACCAGTCACTCGCTCCCAGCTTCTCCTGCGTAAACTATACGTCTGTAACTACTTATTGTTGTGATTTTTTCACTGAAATCACAAACATTGCTGAAATTTATAATGTAAATGATAGAAACTTTTTAGTTTATGAACCGATTGAAATAAAAAAAAACTTTTTTTGGGTTCTATTATATTGATAAACGATATTTTGTTTATATATCTTCCATGTACAGAAAGTGCTCAGTTACATTTTTATTATATGTATAGATTTCCATTTCTCCGCTTTGCTAAGACAATGGATTTGATTTCCATTTTCCATTTATAGAGAACGGAGTATTTCACACTAGATTCTCTCTGGCTCCCTTGCTATGCGGTAAAATAAGTAAAACTAAAAATATATATATATATATATTTCATACTTTAATATTAATTATAATAGGTTATTTATTTTTAAATAAATTTGTTTCTTTAAACTAACCACGAGTTAACATACTCGTCTGACACACCAACTAACGTGTAATACTTCCCAAAATATACAGAAATGTTATGACACCGCGGAAAATGTGCAAACATATTTCACAATTTACAACGACATCCCTTTGTTTTGCCTCGTCTAGGTGCAGAAATTCGGAACAAGTTTGCGAGTCCTCTTATGCTTGTTATACAAACATTATGCGTCAATTTTATCTAGATACTTTGCAATTTTCATCCACTATGACAAAGCCGAAAAGGAGTTTCGCATTTTTATGAAGAAAGTTTATTATTTAAATACGTAGCTAGTAGTTAAATGGATTGTGAACGCAGATGCCGTTTTAGAGAAATATATTTTCAAAATTTTTCTAAAATTTTACATACTAATTTTATAAAAGTCTGTCTGTCTGTCTGTGACGCTTTCACAGCTATACCAGCAGACCGATTTGGATAAAATTTGAAATGAAATCAAATGATAAAATTTGATACTCGAAGATCTAGGAATTAGGACTTAGGCTTAAGCTTATTTTGATTTTCGTTTTTTTTAATTTCATTGTTTTATGTAAAGGCCGCAGAAAATACGAAACAGCTTTAATTCTTGCGCGTATATCTGCGAGCGAGTCGCTAGTTGTAAATGAAAAGGCCATCGTAGCGCAGTGTAAGTGATGGTTATATTTAAATTGTTTTAATTTCTCCGCTCTGGTGAAAATATGAAGCACGGAATTGAATCCTGCTACATCTCATGTCTTCCTGTCTAACCTGCTGTGCTGGAAAAAGCGTGAAGCTGAAAATAAAATCTGAAATAACGTACAATACATAGTACTCGCAATATATAAAAATATATACAGCTTGGCTTCAAGTCGTAAAGAGCAAATTCAGCTAACTCAAGCGCTATTAAAGTTGGAATCTGATCTAAAGATTCTAGACAAATTGTTCTTAAGTCTCAGTTGAAGCTATAACAATCAGAAGTAAAATAAAATCAGTGAATTTTATACTGAAAACCATTATATGACATATTAGCTTTTATATATTTTTCTTTCTGTATTTTTCTATAACTTTATAAAAACTACTATAGTTATACCAGCAATAAAAATATACTTTTAAGTATTATTATACTAAAAATGTTATATAAACTTCAATTAAAAAATGTATAGATTTTTTTTTCTAACACAATATTATAGGCACAGAAAATCTAATAAACTTGTTTAATTATCGGTATTAGGTGGCAATATTAACGTTGCGATTGAAACGATTTGTTTTACAATTATTTCGGATTTTCGGATATTCGAATTTAATGGAATCCAGAATCATACACTTAGATAGTGAACAAATATAATATTTTATATTGCTTAGCTAAAAAGGTTTTAATATATATATATAACCAATATGAGTGATATCGAACCCACGACCTATCGATAACAAAATATTATCGCTTACATCTGCTTATAATATGATATTAAACACATAACCCATCCCGTAGTCCGTCGTAAATGAGCAAAAAGGTATCTTTATACAAAGTTATTTGTAACAAAACAATGAGTTGGTTGCAGAATAATCCTCTAGAGGCATTCGTAACCAAAATCCACTTACGTCTCTTTGGTCAAAACTTTTGTACGGATTTGGTCCACAGCGCCGCGCCGGCTGCTACAGCTTTGTTTATAGAATATTGTTTTACACAGATGGGTCTTTAATAAATATTTAAATTTAATTGTTATTTACTTTATGAATAAATAATACTTTATAAAATAAATAATATATTATTTTAATAAATTAGATTATTATTATATATAGAGGGCATTGTGGCGCAGTGGCACAGCGTCTGACTGCAAATGCGATTGGGTTCAATCTCGGTTCAGGTGAAGAGTGGAAAACCAAGTTTGTTGACACCAGGTTCTCTCTGACTGCCCTGCTATTTGGAAAACAGCGTGAAGCTGCTTATATTTATATATATGAATTAAACTTAAATCTATAATTATTTTTTAATTATTTCAAAGCAGACTGACTTTTCTCTATGCTTTAAATGATTTCGTAAAACGACTAGCTGTAAATTTAAATTCGTTTATATATAGTATAGTTATTTATGCATAATTAATAAACAAGTAGTTACTATATGAAACACTAAGATAAAGAGACTTCTATTATTTTGAAGTTCCCCGAGAAATATTTCATTTTCTAATACATAAACATCTTCAAATGAACATTGCGCCATGGTTTTTTTCATTGTACGACATTTTTTTATATTACCCTAAGCTTTATTTTAACGTTTATAAATTACCCGTTCGCTGTAAATGTGTCGCCTAGCATTTAAAAACCCATCATAATAAGGAGCAAGTCACCTCCGCGCCATTTATAAGCTGTCAAGAATGACAGTACAGTTATGTGGATTCATAATAAAATTAGCGTAATGAATAGAAAATAGCTTTTTATTATGAAAAAATGGATATGTGTAATTTTATATTATACTTTTCTATAAATATGTTTTTAAAAATAGTTAAAAAAACCCACTTATATTGAAGAATTAAGTTCGTCGTTCGTTGAGATGTTCTTTGACATGTTTTATAAAGTACTTTAAATTGGACTAACTTTGATGTTTATCGAATGTTTATATGAAGTTTGTCCGACTATTTCCGTTAAGCTTGTAAAGTTAGCAAATAAAAATTATAATAGGCTATATCAAATAAAATATGAATACCTTTTTTTTTATTCAGAATTTTAATGGATTTCAAATCTTTTTACAACAATTAATTAGATATAATTTTGAAAAAAAAATCAATTTTCAAAACTATAAATTATTATATATACTAGAAATAAATATTTCCAATAACGTATGTGTATCTACAACGATTAACTATGTCTAGTACGAATTCTCCTGAAAAATCTTACATTACATTGTCAAAAGTCAATTCCGCCACAGAACCAGCTGTTACATTATATAATGAGAAGCAAATATATGCTATTATCGAACTCATCCTTTTCGCACACTACATCACTACTGATTTCTTAGCATTAAGGAGATCTATATATTAATCATAATATTACGCTTAATATGGAAGTTCACGAATTATGGCATAAAGGCTATCGAAGCACAGTGGGACAGCGTCTGACTGCAAATGCGGTTGGTTGTGGGTTCAATTTTTACTGGACCGAATGATTATATTTAAAATGTTTTCATTTCTCCACTCTGGTACCTAAGAAAAACCGTGGTTAAGCTCCACTCAACATGCAATGTCTCAACTTCGGATATGATCGGAAAGCGGGGAATGGAGTGTAAAATACTAGCTTATAATGTAGCCCTGCTACGCGGGAAAAGTGGTTGTATATATATATATATATTTACACATATGTATGTACAAAGCAAGTACATTGTCTACCCATTTTAACTACTCCTACACCTTAAGGTTGCCTGGCAGTAATCGCTTATACCGATTACTCCGCCCTCTTTACATTTTATTTCTTTTAAATATTTATTTTCTTTATTTATTTTCTTTAAACTTGTGGTGTAAATATCAGTTATAAAACCTTCAAACAGCGGTCCTTTTGGTGTTGCAAATTTTTCATACTAAAGATGACTACGATATATTTATGATTTCTAAAAATGTTTTACAATTTCTTAAGTATGTGAATAACACTTTAAAAAATTGTTGAAAAGGACTACAATATACAATAATTGACTACACACTTATAAGAGATAAATAAAGCAAAATCTACACATATATTCATTTGACATATTCGATTGTAACACTACCCACAAACCAATTACAAAGATAGATTACGCTAACTGCCTACAGATTTCAGCCTCAATTTGTGGGCCGATATATTTTAATCCCTATTCACGTATGCTCCATGAACGATTGGCTTTAAAATTGAATCCGGTAACGATTAATGAAAATCAAATTGGATATTTATTATTAGTTCTTTGTCTTTCTTTAATCTTAGTACGTTTTGACACGCCTTTATTAGCTTATCTTGTATTTATTTATCTATCAAGCAATGAAAAAAAACTTGCAATCGCCATTCGATTTACTTGAGAATTCACATACGTATCCAAGAATCTAATTTTATTAGTAATAAGAAAATATTCAATCTATGTCTATTAGTTTTATTTAATTAATTTGTTTATTTTTCAGGATTCTTATCAATAATGTATATTTGAAATGTTGTATATATTTTCCATACAAAGATATGTCAACATCTATTGTTAAGATATTGACACTTTCACGACACATTTAAAAAAAAAACTGAATAAGCCATAATATAAATACACATGTTAATATAAATAAATGAAATATAACAGTTTTCCGTTGTATCATATAACATGTAAAAAAAAAAATTATTTATGACTTGGTGCTACTACAAAAAGGGTACACACGTAAGAAAAATAAAAGTCAAGAATGATTTTCTTTTTCTGTATCTAAAGAACTTAAACTTCTTGTTAGACAAATATAAATGGGTCCCTTCTTTACCAAACTTGGTCTTTATTTATTTAGAGTATATTTACTTTCAGTAGGTACATATTAACGATATAAAGCCTCCATTTTTGTTATATATGTATATAGAGGCTATAAATGAAATCCCCGTTTCGCAGAGAAAAAATATATTTTTTTCTATATTAAAATATATTTATTTAATCAAAGTGTCTATCCTCGTGATCTGTTCATATCCGTTATCTAATTGGATGATCATTTAATCCCTAGCGATAGAACTCTGCGAATCTAGAGACTACTGCAAAATCAAGTAGGAAATATTTTTAAATATTAAAAAATATTTTTGCCATGCAAAAACTTGTCTAAATTGCAAAAAAAATGGTATTAAGTTGGGGTGAGGTGCGGCGAGTAAAGAGGATGGTGGATGGTTTTTAACTGCAGGTCTTGTAGTGGTGAAACATTTTCTTGTCCAGTGTAAGGTCTGGCATTATCATGAAGTCACTAATAATGGTGAAGATCGATTGATGAGTCGGGGCTTTTACTGAGATTTTTGCCACCATATTACCATCGAAGTTCTGCACAGTAAACATCTGCTGTTATGGCTTGACCAGATAGGAGGAAGTTAAAGTTGAAAATTCGGAAAATGCGATGGTAAATAAGAGTTGGATTGTCTATAACAATATAATATTCAAATAAAACATATAAGTATATTTGAAACCATCGTGGCGCGTGGTAGTGGTCTGACTGTAAACGCCATTGGCTGTGGGTTCAATCCCCACTCGTGGGAACGATTATATTTAAATTACTTTTATTTCTTAATATAATAGTACAAAAAGTACCATACTATGCGCGGTGTTGGACTCCACTGCTCAATAAGCAATGATCCTGGAAATTGGAGAACAGAATGTCTTGACACTAGGTTCTCTCTGACTACCGTGCTATGCGAAAAAATACTGAAAAAAAAAGAAAATATTATATTACAAGACCTTTGTACTTATATACGCGAATGTAGCTCAAAGACAAACGTATTAAATATAACGTTTTTTTATGTCAATGTCAATATATTTCACTGTCTGTATAAAAAAATTCTACGTTTAACTGTTTCATACAAGAGTGTAATACTCACACTATTAACAATAAAAAAAAGTAAAAAATAAGAGAGACTATAGAAATTTACGTAAAAAACTAAATAAAATTGATTATTCTGAGAAATGTCTATAAAGCAGATATTTAAAAGTAATGTAGCTTATACTACCGAAATAATATTTTATCGTCCCTTCCGTCAGCCGCATCATCTTACTAGCACCGAAAATAAAATCTTATATATAAATCGTGATTTACGACGCCATTAAAGGCACTTGAAATTTAATCACCTGAAATCAAAAGTAGAAACTAAATTTAATAAAATTGATATCAAAAACATACTACAACAAGCTTCCGCTTTGGGAAATCTTTAAAGTTTTTTAATTACTAATGTTCTCTTTTTGAAATTTGAAAGTAGATTATAGAGTGACTTATAATTAGTAACTTTTAACAATTTGTTAGTCTATCTCTATCTTTTCAACTAATAGACCATGACAATTTTATATGTATGTATACTTTATTGTAAAAGTCCGAATTACGGTAGATCCTAAGATTTTCCAGTAAAATTCAAGGCAAAAGTACAAATTCTTCATTATTTATTTTGAACTTATACGGTAAGTGCTGATTAGACTAGGTTATGTTAGAAACAGTTCGGACTATCATTACAGTTGGTAAATTTTAAGTTTTACCATAGTATATTTATAAATATTATGTATATGTACGAAAACTATTGGTTTTGTTTCAAAAACAATTTTAATTATTTAAGTGTTATTCGTACACGTAGGAAATTTCAAAACATTTTTAGTTTAGATTCGAATATCGGTCAAAGCGCGTGGGTGGTTTCCAAGAGATACAAGAGAATCCCTTCTTTTTCTCTGGGTGCCTTTTCAATCCTGAAAGTTGGCAGTAGCTTCTAAACTCTATTCTGTCCAATGCTAGACTAAATAATTCTTCCACGGGCTTAAAACCGGTACATTCATACATGGTGCCTCGGTCGTCTGCGTAGCGCAAATTGTTTATAATCATTCCGATGATTTTTAAGGCAGCTTCTAGGTTTGCTTAAGCTTCTGACATCACAGTTTCTGAGTAAACATTAAAAAGGAAAAACGGAGATCTGGCAGATTTCACTACGGACTTCAATTTCGTTGTCAAAACTTTGTTTTCGCACAAATGTTGAATGATTCCTTACCATCGAGACCGATTTTTCGTGATCAAACATTTTTGTGCATATCTCTGCAGTTTTGCACAAGTACATTAACGGTATCTACGCCGGTACTAAAACTAATCTGGCTGTCTCCCAATTGTTCGTCACGCTTAGGTCTTATGCGATATTGGGTGATGTTCAGGAACATTTTTAGTACGTGGCTAGGTAGTCATATGGTACTCTCTGCATATTTTAGCATTCTGCTTTTTTTGGGATATTAATGAACGTAGATTTGAGCCAGTTTTGGGGTATGTTGATTTTATTTAACCCTCTTCCACATGTTTTAAAATGATTACTGGTATGTTGTCTGGTCCCAGTGTGTTTCCTGCTTTGGCAGATTTTAAGGCATGCAGGACTTCTGAGTTTAAAATAGACGGCCCCAATTTGTCGTCACTCATCGGAAGGTTAATAAACCTTCCGATGAATGGAGACGTATCAATAGATACATCTGTAAACATTTTGGAAACTTTCTCATCAACCAGTTTCCAAATTCCAAAAAGGTCCTCCATGAGCTCACAATCATCGCTATAATATTAATTTTGAGCTTTGTTTGATCTCTTTTCTGATGGCATCGTCCTTTTCTTTATATTTGTTAGGATAAACACTTTTGTACAAAAGACTTCATAATATTTTACAAATACTCGAACAGTTGACCTATTTATATTTTGATATATTGACGTTTGAAGTGGAACAGGTAGTAAATCTCCTAAAGCTATCCTTCACGGTAAGAACAAAGCATCTAGATTGCTTTTTAGATTTAAATTCAGAAGCGACGGATATTGAAGCGGATTCTTATAAACCCTTCAACCGAATAAGTTGTCTGTAAAATATATTACACATATAGATAATAAATTGTGATGTTACGTTAGAATTCAATTTTGTTCAACAGATTGTTTTTTAATGTTTTTTTTTTAATAATAGAACATTTAAACACAATCTGTTAAACAAAATTGAAACTTCATTATAACAAAATAAATGATCTATTTAAAAAAAGATATTCTTGTTGTTTGATGAATAATTAACTGTTTGATTATTTTTTTTAGCTTTAGGGTAAGCAGGAAACACTTCAGACAAGAAGAAAGACAGAACTTGCGCGTTGATTGGCGGAACTAAACGCCGCGCTTATTCGTACAAGAGCGGGGAAATGAAAATACATGAAATACCCACACCATCGCTTTTAAAATAACTCCACGCTATTTATTACACGCTAGCTAACTACGCCATGGTTGCCTCCCTCGTTATATTTTTGGATAATATAATGTAAAACTTTTTTTTAATGACACACAGTTACGTCTTTAATATTAGGGCACATGGAGCCTAGAGCCTTTCAGCTAAAGCCATTGGGCCACAAGTGGCCTGTAAACAACTAAAACGTATTCTGGCATTAGATACTAATTACTAAGTGGATCCCAAATTTACACGCCTAAAAGCGACGTCGTTTCCAATGACTGAAAAAAATATTTATAAATTTTTTTTATTATATATTTATAAATTATTTTTATCATATTCTTATAAATTATTTTTATCGCACGCATCCTTGTTAGGTTATAGATTAAAAACAGAACATCTTTGTAGTAAGTCCTTCGCTTTCAAATATCCACAAACTTCACATATTATAATTATTACGTGACTGAATCTACCTTGATACTTGGTTTTCAACTAATCGGGGAAACAGTTTGTCTATAAAAGTGCAAGGGGAAATCGAACTCACAATCATCATATTTACTTTCTAACTGAACTAATACGTAGTTATTGTATAATTAAATTTTGAATAAAAATAAATATTCTAAAAACTTAAATTAATTACTTATATAGTGGTCGATTTAAAAATGCTTTTAAAATATTTACTTTCATAGCAAATTCCAATTACTAATATATTAAAATGAATGTTTAGTTTATTGCAATTTCGTTTTAATCGCCAATCATCGTATTCTGTAATTGCGGAATATTATTACAAATGCCATTCCCAATAAATAATTATGAAATTGTTAATTAATGTCGACCGGTACATATCGGGCGAACTATGCAACTTTTACAAATGATTTAATACATCTTCAGTCGACATTTCGGACAGCAGCAATTTTATGTCAAACTTTATTAAAATTTTGATAACTTATGATGAAAGTTCACTTTTATAGGTAACCGGAGGCCCACAAATTGTGGCAAATTTCTAATTTTGCCTGTCATTTACGTTAATATTGTCATTACTTGGAGCCCATGAGGCTGTTCATGTTATTACTAAAGTTTTGCAAAAGAAAAGTTCTTTTCCATTCCTGAAATCCATGCGAACCTGATTGTTGTAAAAAATGAGCCAATTACATTCTTCGTTCGACAGAAAAAAACACTTTACATTAGTTTTATTAATACATGCATATACTTTTAGGAGAAAATTTATTGAAATGCTATAGATTGACTATTATAATATACTTTCGTCCTTTTACTAAAGTATTGGGTGACAAAATTTTTTATTTATCACATTGTACATCAAGTGGAACTTAAACTAAAACGTAAACTTTCAACTCAACTCAACTACCTTTAATTATCCGATTAAACGAGGTAGTTGTAACGTTTTATTTTACCATGATAGCCTCAACACAATATTTTGAAATATTTAAAATGTATTTTAACTTATTTATATTAGAGCCATCGTGACGTAATTGGAGAGCGCCCGGCTATAACTGTAGTATTGTGTGTGTAGATCCTGAACTCGAAGCCTCGATAATGATTTTACTTAATTTATTTTAACTTCTCCGCTCTGTTAAGACTGCTTCCGCTATCCTATTCTCTAATTCAAAATAACTATTATATTGTTAGTAATCAGTTAGTAATCAGCTATTATTGTTATTAACATAAAATAACACATACTTAGCTGTTTCCTCCATACTAGCATTATATATGCGAAAGTAGCTTAGTCTGACTATCACGTCATAACGGGCAAACCGCTGCACCGATTGTGATTAAATTTTATATAGAGATACTAAAGGGGATTAGAATGACATATTTTTTTTTACTTTTCCCAGGCATTTAATTGTTTTACGAGAAGGCCGCTTAAAATACGAACCAGCTATAGTTCACACGGGCGAAGCTGCATATATAAGCTGCGTATATAAAGTGTAGTATATTTGGCACAACCTTTATGTCTGCCTATCTCCAAAATGTCATGAACCATTGCATGTGACATTTCACACCCTCTCGACTAGTGACTTTTTTAAGAGAGTTATGTAGCGAAACCTAATATAGAAAAGAATCATATTTCATGTTTTTTCTACTATGATTTTATTGGATTCAGCTCTATATATCATCAAAGAAAGAAAATCTTGCATTATTTTGAACATAATTATTGTTATCTGATATGCTTGAAAATTTGTACACGTGTCCGGATCTGACAATAATGCAATAATTTTATGGCATGAACAGTCTTTGCCAGGACAACTAGAAACAGGATTTCAATGAAAGTATTTTTTTTATTTCTTTTTCTTATAATTATTTATTTTTATTTATCTATACATATAATACAAATGTGACTGATCGCTGTCTGTGCATGGGAGATATATAAATAAAATCAAATTAGGGAAATTTATCAATATAATATTAATTCTAAATTTTCTTTTCTTTGTTTGTTTGTTTATCTGTTTGTCTGTGCGTTTGTGCAAGCTTGTCTAAGAAACGGGTTAACCGATTAAATTCAATTTTCACTATTGTATTTGGGTAAACTTCACATAACATTTAATGATTATTTTATTTCAATTGGTTCATAAATAAAAAAAGTTACAACCATTTAAATTATAACATTAAGCAAAGTTTGTGATTTTAGTGAGAACGCGAATAAACGAAAGGCTAAATAGTTTAGTCGCGTAGTTTAACACAGGCTTAGCCACGAGCGGGTCGCTATTTATCAATATATCTCCTTTACTCTGTAAAGTTTAGATATTAGGTTTTAAAAGGCATATGCATTACAAGTCAAGTCACGAAAACAAGTTTTTTAAATAAAACCTACATTTGTTTCTGAAATTTCCCACATTTTATGAACAGGACTCATGAACAGGTTATTTACTCAACTTATGCCTGTTAGTAAAACACGATATAGTCGACTAACCAGATTGCAATATATTTTAAACATACCTAAATGTACCTCTGAATCTGATCCTGTTTTCGAAAATAAACGCTAAAGTTGATGTATTCTAAAAGCTTAAAATATAAAAAATATTTTTGCTGGTATTATTTGCTGTGAAGTTAATTTATACATGCATTTCAATATGCTAACACATAAATATACAAACATTAAAATACTAATTATTATATATGATACAAGTTATTGCCAAATTTGACGCGTCCGCACCTTTTCCAGTTTATATTTATTTCATTGCATACTTAATAAAAATACTTGTCGTATAACAAATTATGTTAATGTTTTCTTTATTTATTAATTATATCTATTTATTCAGCTTCACGCTTTTGACCGCATAGCAGGCTTGTCAGTGAGAACCTAGTGTCAAGACACACCGTTATCTACTTCCACCCGAAAACGAGACATTGCGTGTTGAGTAGAGGAACTCAGCGACTCGCTTTGGCCTACCAGACTAGAGACATGAAAATAATTATATCGTGTTTTATATTATATATAACACAAACCCTACCAGTATTTATATATACCTAAATGTACTGAAAGCCGTTGACGATTAAAACACGAATTGCCTTAGCAAGGTGTTTGTCACTTATATAAATACATTTCAAATATATAATAATGTAATATATTTTAATGCATTGTTAGGTTTATAGGTATACAGGTTTTTATACTTCTCCGTCTGTATAACTTTCGCAAAAGAGGTTACAAAATGACACCTATTAATATAATGAACTTTGTATGTATAAGGAGACTGATTATCCTTTCTTTAAGTATACCACAATATTTAAAAACTTATACATATTAGCTAATATCACTTGTAAGAGTAAGAAAATAGCCGAACTTGGTTTTAGAATACAAAATGACAGATATAATGTTTAAAAAGCAATTCTGCCTTTTCTGTAGACATCTTAATAGAGCAGTGATAATGAGCTAACTTAAGAAGTAACAATTTAATAACTAATAAATAACGTATAAAAGTTACAGAATACATAACGATTAAATCTTGAGTAATAAATTAGAGTTATTGAGTACTTTGCATAAATAACGTGTAATATATTCTTTGAACTTTCATATTTCAATACAACGCAGTAAATGAATGTGGTGAATATAATGATTTTATATAATAATTCTATAATAATAGTATGTAAACTTTCTGTCTTTACATTTTTTTTTAATATTATTAAAGTATTAAAGTACTACACACGTAGGATACAAGGAAAACGTTTCGTACCTACGGTTTGGTTGGACGGTTTGCAAGAGGTGCGGGTTCGACTTCCGCTACTTTTAAATAATAAATTAATGTAGTTTGTTTCTTAAATTTTAACCAACTCAAATTTAAATTCTTATTTAATGTTACAAGAAATTTGAAATCATCAAGTTACAATGAATATATTTAAAATAAAAACATTACTTACTGTTTAACATATACATGCAACAACTGGACATGGAAGCTGAAATCTGGCATGCAGGTTTCTTGAAGAGTGTGGACACTAGGAGAAGTTTTACTGATTTTATCGATACAAATAACCGCGATTTTACTATCTAATATATTTGACAGTCAAAACGCGTAAAGGGTCTTAAAATTCACGTAAGCAGAGTTGTGAACAATAACTAGTATTTGTATGATTTTTTTTAAATATAATTTTGTCTTTGCAACTTCACTCTTTTGCCCTGCTATGGGCAGACAGAGAACCTAATGACAAGACAGAATGAAATTCTCTATTTTCAGGCGAAGTTCAAGACATTGCGTACATACGTCTGTAGTGTTTGCATTTTGTATGAACTAAGTATGCACCCTCTTTCCTCAAAACCACTACCGGTGTCACTGTTAAGACCAAAAGTCAAACATATATTGTAATTGGCATTACTTTAACCTTATGTAAGTATTTTTCAGTAAATTAGAATTAATAAAATGATTTAAGCTGATTTTTGTATTTTAAAGTATTAAAGTATAGCTTATTTTAGAAACTTAATTGATGACAAATTAAAGAGGTTTACAATCAAATATATCAAAGTTGCGCGACCTCCGTTAATAAACACTTGGCCTAGGGCAGTATTGGAAGTGATTAGTTTTGGCCTTACTTAACCCAATCGACTAACTTTGACGATTAACAGCTCATTTCTAACACTTGCCTATCTTTGACTAGTTTAGTGGATATCAAATAGTTTCGCACTTTTAGAAAGAGTATACATGACGTAACTCACAATTTGAGGCGATTTGAGGCGATGGTATTAATATGGTTTGCCTATGCCTATAAATAATGCTTATGAGTTCGATGTTGCTCGTGCAAATTATATTTAAAGTGTTTTCATATTCTCGGTCTGGTAAGACAAAACGTTAATAAAATTTCGTTGTTGAGCGGTAGTGGAAAACTGAGATATTATGATTTTTTAGCTTTTATTATATTTATATATATTATATTAAGTTTTTTTACTAGCTTATAGCTCTCTATAGAGACTTTTACTCTGCCTATAGGCAGGGTAAAAGTGAAACCAAAAAACTCTACATTTACAGATTACGCCAATAACTAATTGAAGAAGACGAATGAATATTATGACAAAGTGTCAATTAGGACAATATATTTGCTTAAAGTAATTGTATTGAAAAAAAACACAATATACAGAGTAATTTTTACACATAGTAAGTTGATAAACATATTTTTAGAAAATGTATAAAAATTTAAAAGCAGCGGATTTTATTTGAACAAATTTAATCCTGCTACGTTTCAATTTTTTATACGTTTTCTAAAAATATGTTTTTCAATTGTATTAAGTTTTGTTTCTGTATTTCATCTAAGCACTTATACGTAGAGTTTGTTCATTTGAGAATGAAAATGAGATAGATTTTATTAAAGCTAGTCTAAATTTGAAGAAAAGTTACTTAGCGAAACGTTATTTATATGCGATTTTATTTCAAAATTAAGAGTAAACGTATATTGATTGTATATTGTACATCAAATCGCATTATAAAAAAAGTATGATACTGCATTTATTAGTGCTATATTCTACACGCCTTTCCTTCTATTTTTACAGTAATCTATGTATTTCTTATTTAACTATGCCAAGAAAATAACCCACAATCATCTTACTTCAGTATAACAAACTCTGTAAGCATAAGTTGTAATCATAATATTTTTGAACTTTGTTCAACTTATTTCTTTCTTTGAGTACTGTTCATAAATATTTTCATTTTCCAAGACGTAAACAAAAACTTTTAAAATTTAAACCGTTTTGTGACACGTGACTCTTAATTAGTAATTTCACGGTTTGTGTCTCCCCAGGCGTCGATTCAAGCTCGAACTCAAAAGTCGTGACGTCACGCCTTATAAATCATATTTAATCGTAGAGGATAATACGCGGTTGCTATGTAATTTGGTAGCATTCTACGTTATTACACGCTGGAGCATTATATTATGTTTAAAATATTCGGTTCAAGGCATTCGTACGGAATTCTAAGCTTATAGAGAGCTTTCGGTCCGCATTACGTAATCTCTGTAATCCCGGGAAGAAGCACGCGCTAAAGCCACTTTTTACAGACTAAGTACAAAATAGGATAAAATAGCACCTCCTTCATATTTCATGTATATTTTCTTTTATTCTTAACATCACTTCATCTAAGTTTTAGGGAAAGGAGCTTGTAGAATGAAATCTTGTTTAAGTTAAAAAGGTACACGTAGAGCCATCTATCTTACTTACTAAGAACTAGTGGAAGCTAAGTTTTATGATAGACGATGTGCTCCGTACGTAATTGCTTTATAATGTATGGTAAAATACACTTCAAAGTAAGTTTTAAAATTAAATTATATTTGCCTTTGTATTTAATTCCTACCAAGAAACCTTATCCAAAGAAGTTTCTTGTATAAGACGTAACGTTTACGTTATTAAATAGGAGCTACAAACCATAAGAAATATATTCTGTCCAAGAATTTTATTTTTTTACTATATATTCTATTCTATACTGATGCTAATATGTGGAATTAAATGCTATTGATGCACACTGAGGAAAACATTGACGTGACTAAATAGAGTATACCTCATGAGTTTATGTGCTAGAGAGGATGCATGTACAAGTTTGAGAAATTCTTGGCCTAAAGTCCAATCTTGATATCAATCAGATATGACTTTATTAAAGGGCCTGTCACAGGACAATTCTTTCAAAATTATATAAAATGATAGTGCGTGAAATATTTTATTGGAAAAAATAAACAAAGTAAAGCACTACATCAAAGACCTAGAAAGTAGACGACAAAAAAAAAGTTTATGTAACATATAATAACCTTGGGAACGGCTTAACCGATTTAAATGCAGTTTTAACTTTTGTATTATGGTAAGTTTCCCTTAACATTAAATGTTTATTTCTTTTCAATCGAGACATAATAAAAAAGTGACAACCAGTGAGAACGCGGGCGGTCGAATAAACTAAATAGTGTAGTTTACGCAGGCGAAGCGCGAGCGGGTCGCTTGTTAATTAATGAAAGTGTTAACGAAGATATCGTCGATAAGTCAATAACAAACATTCGCACAGGAAGATAATGTAACGAACTTTTTGTCATCGAATTATCATGCGATTTCAACGAATGCTTATTGGAAATTTGGATTGAATTGGATTGTAACAAAAAACTATTACTTGAAAATATGTAAATCCGCTACTAATTCGTATACTGTACATATGTAATTAAATTTTTAGTATTCTTATGAACTGTGTATAAAAAATCAAGTACAACATTTTGACTTTCTTAATAAAATAAATTCTTAGCTCATTATTTAAGAATAATTTCTAACAAAGAAAAAGGCTAAAGTAGAATAACAATGCGATACAATAAAGCTAATATGGCCACGGTTCTTGGTTTTATAAAGTGGGTAAGGAATCCGTAATATTTTTTTATTGATATTTTCATAGCTCAGATTATCTTGATTCTTTGTAAATTTCAGAGCTCCACACAAGTATTTTCTTCATAATATGACATGGATTTTACTTATTAACTTAGCTTTTTGCTTTAATATATAGTTTTTGATACATGTGTCATTACGGCGTACTGAATGTACGCTCTTACTCTTGGGCTAGGTATTCTAAATTGTCACCGAGGTAGTAGTTACGAGGCACCGTTGTAGTAGTATGCGCGAGCGTTCCTGCAACGTCTCGCCGAGGTAGAGAGGGTTTCCGTTCCACAGTACCGTATAAAAAAAAAAGGTATTTCATATACGAATATACGAATTCACACGTTCTCACAGATATATTACTTACTTAAATACACATAACTTATGTTTACAGTATTTTATATTATATAATAAACAGAAGAATTATCAAAGAAGCCGAGTATTGGTTCTGATGCAGTTAAGTAAACACTAAAAGCAAAAAAAGCGTTTTATATACGCATTACACTTCGTGCTATTAAATTAGTAGGATTAATGTACACAATTGTATAACGATTGGTTCCAGTAAGCAATCTATAAATAACTACGCACTATTATTACAAAGGCCCTTAATCAAAAGATAGCATCTTAACACTGGGCGCGACTTAACTTGGGTCGACTTTGTGTTTTCTGCTATTCGTTTTGTTTATTATACGGTGAATTTCATGCCTTTTTATATATATACCCTTACTATTGTATTTTAATATACTCAGAACATCATATTTTTTTTAATAAGTTTCGCGCTTTTTCAAGTGTTTTTAAAGTCAAGGAGAACCTTTTGTATAAATACTCCGTTGTCCACTCTTCGTTCAAATCAAAAACATTGCGTGTTTTATTAAGTTAATAATTATAAGATTAAAGGTACCTTTAAATTAACACGACACGACATTTAATTTTATTGTAATCATTATTGCATCTGCTGTATGGAGATTTAATAAGAAAAGTTTTATAAGAAAATGTTTTCATATTATTTATAAAATAAGCATTTAAAGTTATTATTTTAAAAATAATTATTTGAATGAAAACATCGTACGTACAAATCACGAAACGAATAATAGCATAAAAAGCTTGGAACTGAGTAGTTGTATGTTGACACTAGTCAAGTTATACTTAAGTACAAGTGCGTCATTGTGCGTCGTGTACTAGTGCTGGCGCATCTTTGAGTACTCTATGTGTGTTGGCTCTGGTATTGGTGAGCCAAAGCTTTAAAAACTTTAAGGCTTTGAGACTTTAAGTACTATAAGTGTGTAAACTGGTACTGGTGCGTCCTTGCGAACTATGAGTGTGTGTGCACTGGTGTGGTTCTGAGTACTTTGAGTTTATCAGTATGTGTAATAGTGCTGGCGCGTCTTTAAGTGCATTGGTTCTGGTGTTGGTGAGCCTTTAAGCACTCTGAATAAGTGGAATAGGACTGGTGTGTCCTTAAATACTGAGTGTGTATTTAATAGTACCAGTATATCCTTCAGAACTCTGTGTGTGCACTAGTACTGATATGTGCTTAAGTACAAGTGTGTGTGCAAGAGTGTGTGTGTACTGGTGTATTTTTGGGAGAATTTGCTTTATGAAAATTCTTGTAACAATACAAGAATAAGTTTTCTATTTTATGGTTACACTTGGTGGGAATTAAAGAAAACTTCTCAAAATGAATCTACATATAGTTTAGATCAATCCCTAACTTATATTAGTTTCCTGTCTCTAACAGTCAATGATGTGACGTACGAAGTTTGATTGAGTTGACGAGTAAACATATTCAATTTCAATTCATACATGTTATATTTATATGTTAAAAAAATAAAAGACACAATCTACCCATATAAACAACTCAAACCAGGAAAATGGAATAAATCTCTACAAAATAAAATGTTGACGTTGTACAAAAAGGCCAGTTTTTAAATATTTATTCGATACTTCCAAAGTCTACCATCCACAATCTTAAGAAAGTTTTAAGAGTTGTTTGAAAGTTCGTGGATTGCATAAATAAATATGTAAAATATTGTGAAAACATTGTTTGTATCATATTTCTTATAATAATTTAACCTGTCACAAACATCTTAGTAAGCGATAATAATATTATAGAAATGATTATAATTATTGGATTCTGACACTTAATTGATACAGTTGACTTTTGTTTTAGTCACCTGAGAGGCATAAGCCATTCTAAGTTAAAATCCAAGGTGGTATTTCGATATCAACAAGACATTCGACATCAATATAGATTTCGAGAAGGAAAACAAACATTTCTTAGTCCTTTTTTTTTCTTTTTACGTACAATACAATCGACCGAAATCCGAATCCGCTAGAACATGGAAGGTCACTATGCTCACTATACTATACCTTGCTATTTACGTAAAATACATAAAGCGGTGAGAGCAATAACATACATATAACAATACCATTACACCACTTGCAAAAATAAACAAACAATTTGAAAAAATTGAATCCAACTAAAGAAACACGCTCAATCAATCGATAAGTGCACTGATCGTAATCACGAGTAAGCCCAAAATAAACGGTAGTATGCATCAATCAACGCGAGCGAGAGTAATGAACCGCGGCTTAATATTGGTTGCTTTTGTAATAAACATGAGGCATAAACGAAAACAAATACCTATGTATCGTTGATGATCATGAATATTATTGGACGGGGGACATTAAAATATTGGCTTCGAAACCAAATAATGGGTGTGACAATGTGCTTATCTCTTACCAACACTTCATCCGACCGTAAGTTCTGTTGGCTATTAGTCTTTTCATTATTGCCATTTTGAATGTGGGATTTATAGAATATTTCATTTAAATTTATTTTAATGAATTGTTTTTAATATGTCAAATAACAGTTAATAACAGAGAGATATCTATCTCTTATATCTTATTATCAGGTTAGGTTAGGGTTAGGTTACACAATTCACATCTGCTCAGACATTGATTGTTTTTAGAACAATTAAAAAATAAAGCTTATTACTCTGTACAAGAATATTTAAAAGATAAAAATGTGTGGAAGTAGTATGATTTGGGTTTGGTGCAGATTAGCTACCACTGTATTAAATGCTAAAATTGTAACTTTTATAGATACAAAATTTACAATTTTAGCATGAGATGAACAGAGCAACTGTTGAGTTTTTCACCAGTTCTTCTCAGCAGAACTGCCTTCCAAGCCAGTGGTAGCTTTATGTTCTTTCGACGATTCAAAAGTGCTTGCAAAAGTCTATTTGAATAAAGGATATTTTGAATTTGAATTTGAACAGAATTGATGATACAATATCGATGATAGTTGTCACCAAAGTTAAAAATAGTTGTAGTACTAATAAATTATTCTAATGACAAATATAAGGATAAAGTGAGGTAATAAAGTTGTATTTGGAATTCGAAGGTAAAGTAACAAACCTGGAGTGGACAGGAAAACTCAGACGCTGTTCCACTGAACCACGATGGCCTCTATTTATTTATTACTAGCTGTGCCCGCGACTTTGTCCGCGTGGAGATCTTACATCAGCTATTTGCCATTGAAAGCCCCGTCAAAATCGGTGTAGCCGTTCTAGAGATTAGCCGAAACAAACAGACTGACAGACACAAAAATAGCAAAAAATAATATTCTGGTATATGTAGCGTGTATACATATGCATTTAGCATATATATACCATAATATGAATTTATTGACTACAATGGTTCACTATTTTGGCTTTAATGACTTGAACATAAGATACATACTTGATATTTTGGTCAATTCACACAATGTCTTTATAACTTGTAGCCTATGTGTTATTCTGATGTATAAGCTATATTATTGTAAAGTTTCATTGAAATCCATTTAGTAGTTTTTACGTGAAAGAGTAACAAAAATCCTTACAAACTTTCGCATTTATAATATTAGTAGGATATTAATATTACCAACGGTTGTTACATAAATATATATCCAGTGAATTTGTCTGAAAACTAATACAACTAATATAATACTACTTAAAGGTAAACATCACATGCAAAAAAGAAATACAAAGGCAAAGTTAACACAACAATGGCACAATACAATATAACTGTGACAATATTAATAAAATCGTAGTTGACATATTGCCCTTTAAAATGCAATGTTAAAAATGTCAATACCCGTGGATAGACTACATTTATTATTAAACAAGGTGGTGGGCCTCCACATAGGAGAATTTCATCCTAGTTTTGTATTGTTTTCCTATATATATTTAACAAAATATATTTTCAAGTAACACATTTTGATATTATGTACCAAAACGGTACACAATATCTGTGTATTTGAACACAAATTTCATATTTCTTATCTCGATTACATTTTGAATTTGAATGAAACACGTCCCAGACATTTTATCTGATACATTTAATGTTGCCCGAAAAGTTTTATTGAATCTTTAGAATTGTTTGAAATATGAAGTATCCATTTACAGTATACAAAATAGCGTCGTTACGTTGAGGTTTTGCTTTGTTACAAACTTTTATACAGTACATGTATTCGTAGGCTGTATATTATATATTTTTTATGAGTAATAATATATATATTTTCCTTTGCAAAAATAAAATATATTTTAATACCCAAAAATACTACATTACTATGTAATAGATAGTAACATGTTTTTTTTTTTGCTTTGCTTTACTTCATCCAACGCTGTGATTTGGCTTAAAACAGAAAAAAAATGTAATTAATTTTAAAATATAATCATTTCGGAAATTGTACAACATATTTTTTAGAAAATGTATAACAATTTGAGCACAGCGGGATTCGAACCCGCGCCTCTTGAAAACCGTACAAAGGTGCTGGTCGCTAAGCCATTCGTTCCACATCCAGCTGCGTCGAAATCCTTATACGCTTATTACAACTTATTATTGTTTTTAGCATCTCTGTAGAGGGATTTTTACAAATTTCAGCTACCCAAAAACCATATTGCGAACAAAATATATAATCATTTCCCCTAATAGGAATCGAACTAACAACATCGTGTTTGCTCAGTATATGTTCATTATAAGTAAACTATTTATAATTTAATTTTACAGCCATGTGCAAGCTCCCGAGCGAGCACTTATTGTATTTTTCCAGACTGCAAACTCATTCCTTTGATTTCTTATAGAGCTGAAAATAACGAAACTGTTTCTGGTAAAATCTGCCAAAGTGTGTGCCAAACGATACTCCTCATATACCATTGGGATAGGAGCCTGAAAATTTACAACATTTATATTGTACTTTTCAATAAATAAATATATATATATATATATATATATATATATATTATTCCATAGATAAGAGAAACGAGCGTTCTGGTCACCTGATGGTGTAACACCAGAGGAGCTACAGGGATGTCGCCGGCCTTTAAGGTGAAAATAGATATGGAATAGTTCTCTTTAGTTTAACAGTTCATAACAACGTATCAATATTGATATATATTCAGAATATAGAAAAGTATTATATGTAATCACTGAATATATATTCAGCGATTACATATAATACTTTTAAATGTAAAAAAAATCTCATTTATTTAGTATTTCCGCATTTTCCGGTCGTATTAAATAACCAAATCCTGTATGTACTAAGACTGTTTATTATAAAACGTGCAATCATCCTTTACAGTGTTATAATGAAATAGCTGCTAATCAATTTGACTGATATTGCAATTTCAATTACTGAGAAATTGAGTAACAGCTATACTAATTTGCAGTAAATTAGGCTAAATCACTGTGGAAATAATTACATATAACCGTCAATTGCACAGGCGATATCTGTTTGGAATTGGAATTGAAGATAAGAATGGATAAAGATCAATGTAATTAAAACCTTAAAAAAATATTTTGAATTTTTTATTTCTGTGCACGTTTATCTCCAAAACGGCTCAGACGATTAATATTCAGTTTTGAACATTGTAACATTTTATATTTATTTCATTTTAATCCGTTCATAATTTAAAAAGTTACAACGATTTCAATTATAAATTTCTGCTAAGTTTGTGATTTAAGTGAAAGCAAATCGTGACATTGAAGAAGTCATAGTCAACTTGATAACAACTATATGACAAATATGCGTCTATCCAACCTGTTATCCCAAGGCGACCTTGGTTTTATTTTCAGAGATTTACTGAACGGAGGATTATTACAACAATCACTCGTTCCCGCCTCGGTCATGCTGGCACTCATGGCAAAGATGAGGGTTGGGGACCACTCATTGTGCGAACGTGGTCTGGACGAAGGCTCCCCTTCCCACATCCTATTTTCCTGCCCTATGTTAATTCATCCAATTTATGATGTCCTTCTTAAAAATGTTCTAACAAAACCAAATTGTAATCTAACCCCTTAGTTATATATTATTCACTACTAACCTTCAATGTCATGTATTATCTGGTGTAAATATGTTTTCTGTTATAGGTAATGGTCTCCATATTGTTACTGGATCCCTTTTAACATGCAATCGACCATAGTGTGACTACCTCTTTTTACCGATTTATCTCATTCAACGTGACATTGGCAAGTGACTTGTGCTCTACTGGCACGCTCGTAGCGCCATAAATAAACAACTGAACAAAACTATAGCAAATATACAATACATTTGTATATTACAAATTGATATATACATAATTATATTATTATTCAACATGCATGCGTTGCATATACGTTGATAGAAAATATAGTAAGAAATCAAATATACTAGAAATAATTATTATGCTCTCTAATTATTTCTTAGGAAGAAAAAGAAGTGTAAGTGCGATAATTTTCTAGAAAATTATATTCACAGGCACTAAGCTTTTTTGATCACAAATCTAGCGACGATGTAAGTAGATTTTAGAATCATATAATTTTCAATCGTTGCGTATATTCATACGGTATATATAACCTAACGCAGTACTTCACAAATTGTAGAAATTAAAATAAAAAATTAAAAAGTTCTCACAAAATCGTATGCACCACAAACATTCCATTAAGATTCACTACAACGTATTATTTTCTGATCGATACTTAGGATTTCTTAAATTAGCAGCCATGTAATTTATTGCATCGACCCAGATATAATGACAGCTGATATAATGATAGCAAGCACAACTTCTACATCTTAAATTATCAATTTAAAAGTCTTCAATGCCTCGCTCTTATTTCAATTTATACGAATATTATTTAGGCCACGCGATTTAATTTTGGTTCGATTCCCACTGACCATAACTTAATTAATTTCTTTGTTCCACTGTGGTTAACAATACAAAGCGCGGCGTTGATAACCGCCAGACTCGAAGTTAGGCAGACTATGGAGAACGGAGCGTCTTGGTTCTCTCTGACTATACGGGAAACGCTAGCTAAAACTAAGCTGTATTATTTTACAAATGCTGTAGGAACCTACAGAGGAAACAACCAAATTGCTTATAATCATTTATTTTGTATTATATAATAAATAAATATTATAAAGTATTGTACCCGATTGCTATTGAACTCAAGCTATCTCACATTCAAGGGTTTCTGGTAAAGAACTCTTTTAGAGATAAATCATCCTTTGTACACATTTTTCTTTTATTTAAGTATGTGTATATTTTGTTATGTCGGCGCCTGCAACTTCGCTTGTCCCGATTTTCCCACAAGTTCCCGCAGAAATTTCCTTAAAATTACCTCCTTTAATTAAAAATACTCTCCTACAATCCTTAAAATTTAACTTCGTAAACCTATTACTTTCGGTTCTGCGTTATCACTCCTCGAACGAGATCTCAAATCCACTATCAGTCATACTTTGGTTTCTCATTTAGATATTTGTTAAAATCAGCCAGTCTAGTTAACGAATGTAAATACCAAAAATTAACTTATATATGATGTATAGGTACTTTTTCAACATTAACATGTACTAAAAAGTATTTTTTTTCATTTGCTGTATTATTAAAAAATATATATATGATAACGACCAACATTAAAGTGTAATTTTATTTAACAAAATAAACCAAACAGTTTCTGTAGAACTCAATCTCGTATACATGAGTAATGTATAAGAACTAGTCGTGACTGTAGACGCCCTTCAGTGGTCAGATTACGAGGCATCGACAACTTAATTTCTTATGATTTATATTTTATATTACCCCAATACGGTAATGATGTGATCGTATTTACGTACTTGAGCTGTTTTTGTTTAATATATCTTTCATATATATGCGTAATTAATATATAAAAGTCATCTTGCATTGGTCGAGAAATAAATATTGTACGAAAAATATTTAATAATACGAAGAAAAAAATTTGAAGCTGTAGCATATCTATACACTACTTTTTTCACTTTCGCCCCGAATTCGATATATTGCGTGTTGAGTGGTGAAACTCAACGCTATTTTACCAGAGCGTAGAATTAAAAATAATTTTAAATGAATATTCCCCCCGAGTAGAGATCGAATCTATTACCATCGTCAATTTACAGTCAGGCGCGGTTCCACTGCACCCCGATGATCTGATAATAAATAAAGAAACACCTGCTGATGATGCTGTAAAATAAATAAAGAAACACCTTTTTCTGCCAGTAATAGATTAATTAAAGCAATCTCCCAAATTAAGGTAAAAATGTCCCAAGCTAGGAGAAAATACAGTCTGTTAACATTATTAACAGATAGGATTTTCTTCTAACACTTTTTATATGTATATATTTAAAAGAAGTAAGCTTTTGCTGCCCTACAATTTCAGACATTTAAAAAACGACGTAGAACTGATTTCATAATCAGTTCCAAAAATTAATGCACATAATAAAAATGTAACTGATCGCTGTCTGTACATTGAAGACATATTATTGGGGGCATTTATCAATATAATAGAACCCAAAACAATGATTTTTAATTTTCTTTTCTGTTTGTTTGTTTGTTTGTGCACGCTAATCACACAAACGGCTTAACCGATTTAAATGCAATTTGATTAATGTATTTGACTTCCCTAAACATTGAGTGTTTATTTCATTTCACTCAGGTCATAAATAACACATTTACAACCATTTAAACTATAACTTTAAGTAAAGTTTGTGATTAAAGTAATGACGCGGGTGGGTAAAAAACGAAATAGCTTAGTCGTTTACGCAGGCGGAGCAGCGAGCCTGTCGCTAGTTAGTAATTTATTTGTACCTACTTACAGAAAATAAGCACAAGCTATTAATAAAAATCTTCTAAGAAAATTCAATATTAGGTCATATTTAATACAACTGTTTACTTTGATTGTGATACATTTTCCCTAAGGCAGGAAACTACAAAATTAACTTAATATCAATTTTGTCGGCGTTTCTTTAAATCGTGCGCCCTACGGATACAATTTATTACAGGCAGTGTCTAATAACGCGGCATAATTCTTAATTGTACAGCGATAAAACGTATTTTGAACTATAAATTTCTTTTGACTTCAATCAAAATTGCTTAATTCCGAGAGTGATATTTTATTTATTTGCATTTATTTACCTTACCTACTTAATATACCTGCTTAATATAGTTTAATTTCCGTTTTCTATTGTTTAGTAATATTTTGTCTTATTCATTTAATTCATTTTTTGTTGTATTAGATTATCAGATTAGATATTGTTTTATTGATGTAAGTTACATTACCTTATGAAACGACGCTTGTGAGGCGGACGGTGATAACTGCGACACAGTTTATACTAATGTAGTTATTATCGGTACGATATGTTATAATAGTGTACTGCAGTTTGAGGCAAATAAATATTTATATTATTATGAATCTCTTGAAAGACTTTACGGGTTCAAAGGAAGTCTGTCTTCGGAAGACTTATTTTTTTTTTCATTCACAGATTTGTTTGAGGTGAGAATTAAGTCTAGAAAAAAACTTACTTTTACAGCGTGTTAGAAAAGTCCAGTACTGCTTTCTGTCGAACGAGATTGAAGAAGGAAAAAGTTTTTTAAATATTTATTTTTATTTCGATCTCTTAACTTGTTTAATTTGCATTACATACCTTACATATTTAATGAAAAATACTTGCTCAATACTAACATACATATTCATATTATTAAAATAATTAGTTAGTAATATGCAAGAATTCCTTATGGTGTAGTTTGTAAGTTTTTGACTGAATGCGACGAGTGTGAGTGTACACAATCTCTTTTTTTTCAACTTTACTCTTTTTCTAGCATAGCAGTATAGGCAGGGACCTGACCTAGTGACTTCGTGACTTACCGTTCTGCACTTTCCATACGAGTTATTTTTTATTGAGTCTACTAGAGGAACTCTAAACCGTTGTCTTACCAAAGCCTGAAAGTGCAATCAATATAACCATTCCCCCGAGTGGGATAACCTATAGCTATCGCGTGTACGGTCTGTAGGCAATGGTCTTAACTACTCAGATTATAATAATTTAGTTTAGTTCAACCATCTTTCATACTGTGTCTCTACTCATACCAACGTAAAGTGGAAAATAAGCGAAAAATTAAAATTGTTTGAACAATGTGTATAGGGTAAAAAAAGACGTTGATAATACTTTAAAGTCAATTCTACGACAATTGATGTTTAAAATAATCACCTTTTTAGCAATTGCCTTTTGAACTTGTAGTAATTTACAATTAAAATTAAAGTGTTGTAAGACACTACCTATAATAGGTCAATAACGGTGAAAATCACGTCTTATTTTTGATAACGACCGGTACTTATTATTGTGCAGCTAGATTAGATACATATTAAATTAATCCAAAATCAAATTATTTTCTGTGTATCAGTAACATTTTATAACTGTATTTAAATTGGAGCATTAAATTCATTTAAATCACACGCTAACTAGTGTTCAGTGATTTATATTTCCATATATTAATTATCCCATCGGTTAAATCTTGTAGATTAGATATAGAGAACTAATATATTTTAAGTTAAAAAAATTGTCAGTGAAAACCCAGTGTCAAGACATTCCGTTCTTCACTTACTGCCGCGCTTTGTCTTGTACCAGAGCAAAGAAATGAGTATTATTTAAATTGTATATTCCTCCGAGTGGGATCGAACCTACAATTGCTTTTGGAGTTAGATGTTTTTCTACTGTATCACAACGAGTTCTAGTTTTTACATTTGCGAAAACTTTTCTGAAACTGTAAATAAGATATTAAGTTTTCGCGATTTTACACATTTGAAATAAAACTATTTGCACCAGATTAATTATGTACATTTTGGTATTTGTACTGACGTTTTTGTATTTTGTCCGTGGTTAAAGGTACACTAAACTGTAAGTGATTAACCCGGTAATAATAATTTAACCAGTGTATTAACTTGTAAAAAATCTTCTTGTACATTATAATGATATTGGATGATTTATGTAGAACAGTTATATACAAATAAAATTGTATTTTGAACTTCAGCCAATTCATTAGCAATGTTTCTTTAAGTTACGACGACCTGGCCACATTGCTGATGCGTGCCATATATCTTTTTATGATATATTATTATTTTTTATAAAAAATTTAATATTAAATAACTTATTGTATACATACATTAGTGTACATATAAAATCATCTGAAATCAAGCAATTAATAAAGAAATAAATCAATTGCAACATCTCGCATCAACTTCGATCTTCGATCAACCGGTTTTAACATGCTTTTTATAGCTTTACTTGTATATATTATTAATCAATGTAAGAAAATCTAAGCTACTCTATTTTGACGTATATTTTGTAGAGAGATATATTTAAAAGTTTGCTCTTGTGTCCGGACCCAAAAATACACAATGCTTGAACTCATTTCTTGATGGATATCAGATGGATGTAGATGTTGATGATGATGATTAAGGGATTTCGTGAAAGTCGTATAATTTATTTGATATTTTACACACCAACTCGGACAGAGTTGAGACATGGAAAACGAGAAAATAATAAATGTGTATTTTTCACTTTAGAAATTAGTCAGATGTCATTGCGACTGAAACATTAAATGAAAACAGTATACTTACTGTTCCTTGTAAATGCGATACAATAATAAAATAAGATTTTTTACAAAAAAATAAAAAGCGATTGTTAAGAACACTACAGTACACTGTCTGTACACGGAGGATATTTGAGAAAAAAATATTATTGCGTGTATTTTTCAATGTAATAGAACCCAAAACAATGATTTTTTTCTGTATTTCAGTTTGTCTGTACGTTTGTGCACACTAATCTCAGAAACTGCTTAACCCATTTAAATATAGATTTGACTTTTGTATTTTGGATAAGCTTTCTTTAACTATTAGTGCTTATATTATTTCATAAATTAAAAATATAAAATAATTTAAATTGTAAATTTAAGCAAAGTTTGTGATTAAAACGTGGGCGGGCAAAAACACCTAATTGTTAATTATAGTCATACGACTCCGAAACTATACAGTTTACGCAGGCGAAGCCGCGAGCGGGTGCATAATAAAATTAGGGATACAAATTCTCACACACATTTTCAAGCGAACAGTAACCTATCTATATCTTGATTTGATACAAAATCACAATTACGATATCCTCTTTTACTAATAGCACATATATACTAGAGTAATAACACTATTATACTAAAGTAGAAAATACGTGAATTCTGTGTCTCAATACACAAATTAATATAAAGTATTTTTTTTGTTTTCAATCCCTATTTCCATAGTCAATTTGACAAAGAGTCGCCGATGGAATTTCGTGTGTAGGTATTTCAGCTATTGAATGGTACATGCCACTAACAGTTCTAACACCTGAACACTGAACTGTCAATTGTTCTGAAAATTGGTAGGCTATTTCCGTGAGTACCAAGTAAGATATATTTCGACACAAGAAAACTCTAATGTAGGCTCGGCTACATTAATTTAAACGAAAATCAGCTTATATATATTATTTCGATGAAATCATAAGAAAGAAAAAAGGTACATAAAACAAACAATAAACTGAATTAGTTTTACAACTTTATTGCACAATCTTCCTGCTCATGTTTTTTTAAATGTCCAAATAAGCTTTTACCTAATGTAAACATTATTATTCACAATTAATTAATAAAAGTAAGTCGTCGCGGGCTATCCATAAATTGTAATTTTAAAATATTTCATAGTGGCATTTGACATCCAACTCAGTAGTCCGATGGCCCTTGTATTTCGCATCAACATTACGGCAAACGAATATGTTATGTTTGAATGGTTAAAGAAGTACATAATTAACAGCAAAAAATGTATAATTAATTTAAATTGTACTTTTAAATAATACTGTTTAGTTATATTGTTAGATTTTTTGGATATTGGGACTTAAAATGGTTACCAGTTTGAAATGATTTGGATGTTATTTATTATTTTACTTGTAAATCATCTATTGCCGTGTCGTTATGTAGAAAGGTAAGGCAACATTTTCAAAAGTAAAAAAATACTATGATTTTTATAAAAAAATTGTAATTATGATAAAAATATTAAGTAGGTAGTGGTTGTAAAAAGCGCTGTCGACAACAAGAGCTTACCACACCAGAGAGCAAGATACAGTCAGCTCTTTCTGCAAGTATCCATAGCAAGACAATATAGTTGGTGGTAGTTTTCTATAATAATAGTATCAACTGACAGACGAATGCCACCTCAGTCTACCCGTGTCCACAGACTACTGTAAGGTGTTCGCAAAGTTGGATTTCTAAAAAGTAATTTTCAAATACAAAAAAGAAATAAAATAGATATAGAAACATTCCAAAAAAGATATAAATCCAAAAAAAAATATTTTTTAATATTAGTGTAGTTTAAATCATTTAAACCAAGTTAGTCATTTAAACCAAGTTAGTTAAGTTCTCATAATATTTATAGAATAAATAAATTACAAAAATATTTTGTATTATTTGTAAAACAATTCTAATTTACTTAATTTTTGGTGATTACTTTGAGCTCTAGAGAAAATTGCTTCAGCCTAGTTTTAAAGCTACATGACATAGTAGATGAGTCTATTTTGCATACAAATTAAAACTGCACGGTGCGATGGTGATAGATAGCCTTTCCAATATTGCCTTCGTTTAATGCTTGAAACTCATTAATATTTAATAATGACAAATTTGCACGGTCTTAATTATAATTATATTTTCATATTCACGCATCAATAGAGAGAAACTAATCGCATAAATTTAAAGCATTTTATACACTGATAAAAAAATCCAGCGTGCTGCATACTTTGTGTGACGTTAAAAAATACATTTATGTGTAATTTTACACCCTGAGGTATAATTGTTTCAATATGAACATTTGTCTTGCGAAATTTGAATTAATTATATCTCTCGAAATCGAATCTGTTATTACCGTATACTTACAACCACACTCCAATTGGCCACAATGGTGTGTTATTATTTTTAACAATTTTCATTTCAATGGGTACCGTAATACAATTGAATAGTACCAGAGCTCAATTATCTTTTAACGTTCCACTAACTTTTCAAATTGAATAAGTAATAAACAGTTTAAACTACAATTCATGTATTTAATAATATATAAAATTAAATTACAATAGAAACTTTCAACACATCAATTAATACTTTATCAAATTGGTTATCAAAACGTAATTATTTCTAAATTAGAATGTACACACGGTACCTATAAAAGCAATTATTATAAAAACTTTTAAAAATCTTTTAGTCAGTCGTTACAAGAAATTAAGTTAAGAAATTAAAAAGTTTTATCGTTAAATATAATATTCAAATTTGTACAATAAAAAAGTTACTGAGAAGAAAATTTAAATGGACATTCGTGAATCTTACAAAATGTTGAACTAAAAACTTTTTATTTCCATCTGCAGCTTCTCTCGCACTTTGAAGGACAGACAAATACGACCAGGAAATATTTCATTATTTCATTCCGTGATCTATTGACGCCATTGAATAGATTGAGTACTCAATCCCGCAAACCTTGTTGGCTTCTAAAATTTAACACGCAATTCCCTTGAAATAGGCAAAAAATCTCGAAAATCTATCAAGTCAAAAATAAATGAAATGTTAATATGAATTAAATTAATTTGTAGTTTTCATCAGCTTCGCGCTATACCCTCACAAAGCCTACTCTGGGAGAAAGTAGTGTCTTGACATAGATCTAGTGTCATGATTCTCCATTCTCCGCTCTCTGCTAGAATTTGAGACAATAGGGAATAATCTAAATCTAAATAGTGGGAATGATCCCACGAGTGGGTTTTGAACACACAACAGTCCCTATTGCAATTGTACCGAAAACTGTTACACCCGGACACTGAACTTCTGCGCCTTGATGGTGTGAAGTTCACGCTGAAATAAAAATGTATATATTCAGGAAACATGTATGCAGAAATTAAGTAATTATCGCTGAAACTGTTCTTACCGTTATATAATGTCTCAGCGTCATCAAAGGAGTCCTTAAGATCCGCTCTAATGGGAAATGGCACATCGCCAGCGCAGTATCACAATTGCTTATTGAATATTAATTCTATTGAGCAGCGATAGGGAATAAATGAACAGCACGTTGTCTATTATTTGGTAATAGAAGGTACTTGTACATACTTAGTCTGGCCATAAATACTGTTATAATTAAAAATAAATAAAATATTAGTTTTGAATTTGGAATCTGTCATTCTTATACGATTGTTCATTATTTTTTCTTATTTTCGCGTCAATATATTGTAATATATTTTGTGATATTAAAATGGAGTGGGGTGATAAAGAGAATCGAATCGCTGTGATTGCATTATATAAAGTAGGTGTGGTGCCAAATACAAGTTTTAAAATCCTAAATACGCTTGGTATTAATCAAATGTGTATGTAATACGTAGTGTTCGTACGAAAAAGGCGATGAGAGAAGAGGAACGGGTCATAAAGTTCGATTAACCCAATCTTGGTTAGAAGCGAACGTTCCGGACATACCTACTTTATGTCAAGACTCGCCGTCATCTAGTCCTGATCTTAATCCACTGGATTATGACTTTTGGTCACTTGCTAGAGTGTAAGGGCTGAGAGTAAGCCTTGCTCTAAACGCCATGATAATGGAGTCCCTAAAACAATCCATAAGATTGGCAGTGAATGTAATACTACATACATATATACACAAGTATATTATATAGTACCTTGGTAATATTCTGTTTGTTTAAGTAAAAATTAAACAGTGTGAAAATAAAGTGTCTTGACACTAGAATAAAAAGTGTGCAGATGAAAAAAACATACTGTATATATATGTATTTTAATAGACCAAATGACGCGTAATTGTTCCTACATATTAGGTAATTTCATATTAGAAATAGTTTAGCAAGTAATATCTCCCGCGTTCTCCGAAACCGTAACAACTGGTAAATCTGCTAAATATTAAGGTGAGATTTGCTAGAATGATTACACTCCTTACTTGTGGCATATTTTGATATATGTTTAGAAATAATAGTTTGAGTTATATTAAAATACCATCGACCCGTTCGCGACTTCACCCGCGTGAAATATAGCTGTTTCGTATTTTCAGCGGCCTTTTCGTAAAATGCTGGAAAAACTTCAGCGGTTCGGTCTTGTTGACATCACAGACAGACAAACAGAGTCACTTACGCATTTATAATATTAGTAGAGATTACTTTCATTTACTACATGTTGGCTTTGAAACTGACCTAAAATTATAATTATTTTATTATAGTGGTAATTTTTTTCTCCAAGTCTTCCACATCCGACTATTGTAATTTTCTTTCATTTTCACGCTTTTCTCTCTGGGCCAACGCGACCTATCGACACTCCGTTCTGAACATTGCACCCGAATCGAAACGTTGCATATAAAAAATGTGTTTCAGCATTCAAAACAAATTTTTTTGGGCTCAATTTTTCTTCTCTGATATTGCAAAGATCATCCATCTTTCAGAAAAATTAAAACAATGCAAATATAACCATGAAGTGGAAATTAAACCTAAAGTCATCGCGTTTACTTTCAGACGTATCTCACTGTGCCACGATGGCCGCAAAGTTTAATATTTTTTATTTGTTTATGATAGCTGCCTACCATATCTCATGCATTTGTTTTATTAATGAAGCATTTTACTTATTTCTTATAATTTAGGTAGACCATTACTCATCTTCTTCGGTTCCACATTATCTTCAATTTTCATATGTTAACAAAGAGAGTATATCACGTAGAACAAATTGTGTTAAGGCGACTTTTACTTATTTTTGATAGCTGGTTTAATATGATTTTGATGTTGGTGATTCAATTAATTACACAACAAAACACTACTACTATTCAACAAAATACTGTTGAAATTGAATCTTGGGCCAAAAATTATAACAATACCGTAAAGGTGGTAATTTTCTTATGAAAAATGAAAAAAAAAACCTATTTGTACCGCGGATCTTCAACTATTTTCATTTCAAATTCCATCCAAATCGAGAAGGTGGTTAAGCCGTGGAAACGTCACAGACAGACAGACTTTCGCATTTATACTGTTAGTATAGATTATGCTGTGTAGGCAGAGACACTCGGTGTTACGACACACCATTTTCACATGGATTGAATTCCACAGACCTGCACTTTATAAAAATAACAAAAAAAATGCGTGAATTATTATTAAATTTACTTTTACTATTAAATGTGTTTTACGGGTCGTGTGCATATTATTTAAATCCTGCGGTTCAAAGTCAAGTCAAACATAATTCCAGTGATATATATATTCGCATAAATCGCTTATACAAGCGGAGCTGAGTAAAATAAAAATAATTAAACTGTATTGACAACCGTCGCTTTTCCAATCAGACATTATCCTCTCAGGCCGTAATGGCTATTTACTTTATAAAATTCTATAAAAATATACCTTTTTAAATAAATATGAATAAAGCAAATTATAATAAGTCCGGTTTAAGTAAGTTTCTAGTAAAATAACATTATTAGTTTGTGACAGTAGAAAAAAATTGCATACCGCGATTATGGTGGGTTATATTTATCATTTCATATCAACCGTCCGAGCTAAATAAATATTTATTGAATTGACGTAAAATATTGACGCGACCTCCGCTCATCGATCAGCCGCAAATCCATATCCTACAACAGCCATTTTAAACATGTTTGCTTTATATCCCCCTGTCAATAGTGAAAATGAAAGTTTTAAAATATTCAACCTTTTCGTAGCAATAAATAAATATGAAACATTATAATTGTATTGCTATTTTGATTTTGTGAACAATATGGAAATAAATATAAATTATGATTTGTATTTGTTTTTATTATATGTATTCTGTAGATGTAATGTTTTTGTTCAGCTTAGCTTTTACCCGCATAGCAGAGTAATCAGAGAAAACCTAGTGTCAAGACACTCGCTTTTCCACTTTCCGCCCGAAATCGAGACTTTACATATTGAGTGGCGGAAGTCAATCCCGCTCATTCATTACATATCGTCCACATACAGCTAATCCCTCTTTTAATGTAAGCAAAGCCTTTATATAGTACTAACGACCCGCTTGCGGCTTGAACTATAGCTGTTTCGTGTTTTCGGCGGCCTTTTCATAAAAAAATAAAATTTCTAGTAAAACTCAAAACATTAAAGAAGAAAAAAGTGACCATCCTTAAGACCCTCAAGTATCACTATATAGAATTTTATTACAATAGGTACTGTGGTTTGGCCGTTTTTACGTCACAGACAGACGGACAAAGTTATTTTAGCATTTATAATATTAGTATGGATACATAACTTTAATATATCAAAATATCTATTAATTGTCCTCTAAACAAACGATCAAATTGACCAACAGGCTTGATAAATAGTTGCTATTAGTAAAAAAAAAATTTGCAAATATGATATTCTGTCTGAACATGTTCGTTAAAATATTGATATGATAAAATATTTTTTTTAAATAATCCAGAAATTAAATAGGGTTGTAAATCATTTTGTTGTTTATTTTAGGTTTGCAATATGTTGAATCTATTCAAATTTGATATAGAATTTCATTTTGCAAAATTATAAATATTTAATTATTAATGAAATACAATTTTATTTTGTCAATATTGCAAGTAAAATTGGAATGCATGAATGCATTCCATCTTGACGTAGCTGATTCATTAAATCTAGCTATGGGTACTTCAGCTTTGTGTGTTCATCAGTCAAAATACTTAAAAAAAAAAATGCCGTTCAATTTTCTGCTCACGCACAACCGAATTTTGTATTTTAATACAAATATTATATTAAAAGAGTCTTCCGCAAATAAATGTAACTTTAAAACACGTTTGTTTGACTTGGAGGAAATAATTACCAAGTGTTTACAAAATTTTAAATATTTGAACAAGGATGTGTGTTTCATATGTTTTGGAACTGCCATTGTAATAGAATGTGCTTTCTTTTAGTAACATTAAAATAATTATCCCACATGGCAGGGTAATCAAAGAGAATCAAATGTCAAGACACGCCGTTCTCTACTTTCCGCTTGAATTCGAGACATTGTGTGTTGAGTGGCGGAACTCAACACCGCACTTAGTGAAAATAATGTGAAAATATACGCACTTAGGGAAAAATGCAAATTAATTTATATATATATATACAGACAAGGGTAGACTGGAGTTTACATGTGACCACAGACTACTGTAAAGTGTTCGAAACGTCGTGTTCTAAAATGTATTTTCGAATACCAATATCATACGCGATTAATCGGGTTAAAAATAGTTTCATATTTTGCTTATTTTTAATTATTTATTTAAGACTACACTGAGTATGTAAAGGTAGAATTAAAAAAATATATATCTATAGTATTAATCAATTAACTAAACAATAATTAAAATCATACAATAAACAAACTAAGGTAATAAAATTTGAATACATTGGAATGTTACATGTATTTAAATGACATGAACAATGAGTTCAATACTCCAAATCGAAGACATCGTATAATTAGAGCGTGCGCTCAAACATTAGGTGCGGCAGAAGAAATGCATGTAATCCTTGAGCCTATCACAGTAACTTTTAACTGACATTGATTTAAATAAACTTATAACTATATGAATAATATAATTTAAAAAACATTTCATTTGATATTTTTTTTTATCAAATTAATTTCTAATTAATATATTGTTCTTTAAGTTCATCTGTATCAACATATTTATTTATTAGCTCGATAATGCTTCACATTTTGCCGACCAATTTTCTTGAAAATTCCAATACCATGTTTATTATGGCATACACCTGATGTCCGTGGCTATGTGTCTAAGACGAGCGGGATCACGAGAAAATAATGTTAAACGTGTTCTTTTTAGTTCAATCTAATTTAATGATAGTATTGATCAATGATCAATTATTTCAAAACCAAATGGCAACTGACTTGAAAACCAGTTTAAGCTACCGCAGAAATATAACTCTTTAATATTATGTTTTTGCTTTGAATTATGACATTCAACAGACAATCGAGAACTAATGTTATAATTGGTAAGGTTGAGAAAGGTCAAACAAAAAGCCAAATGACAACTGAATATGGCAAAAATGTATACCTAATATAAGATATAGAATATTTAAGATACTTGAAAGAAGTAAGCTTTGGCTTTCCGTTCTCTTTGTATTCATGTAATACGTCAAAAAAAAAAAATATTCAACAAAATCACTTCACATTCATCAAAATATAATATTTATAATATTTTAAACTTTATGTTTGATATATGGCAATGACTGACTGATTCCACGTTTTTCTCAATTGGAATCATATTGTAATAAAAAAAAACAATTGTTAAAGTTATTATATTATTTAAAAATACTACAACTTTTGTTTTAATAAATAATCCATTAAAAACTTAGTTATCTTATACATTGTAAAAAAATACCTTGTATATACCGAGTACGTTTAATCGGTCTAAATAAACCAACGGTTAAGTTGCGCTTTTGTGATAGGAGACTGCTTGATGTAACGTCCTGTTTACGATGCAACTGGGATTCTGATGCAATGTTACAATGTTATTACTTATTAAGCTCACTTGTACATAGAATAGAAATAATAAACATATATTTCTCTATATATAAAAATAAATACAATAGAAATATATTTTTTTAACATTTTTTAAACTGTTATTCCCACACTAAGGAAATTTAAAAACGCAGCGGGATTTGAACCCGCGCTTCTTGTAATATAAAAATAGCCATATAAAATAGCCTTTTTAATAAATACATATGTTTATGTTTATATACGGTACATAATATATTAAAATCAAAATTTTTTTTCAATTTTTATCAGTCGTGTTTGTTCCTGCTCTCTTCCGTTTCGTACTTTTATATTAGAGTTCTATACAGATAAAGTCGCGGATACAGCTAGGCTAAATAATATAAGAACATAAAAAATAATATAATTAAATAATTTCACAAGGCGTTCGTGGCGCAGCAGAACAGGGTTTGACGATTGAGCGATGACGATGACGATGAGCGATTGATGGATTCGCTTCCCACTTGGGGGAGTGAAAATATTTAAATTTATTCATTCCTCATTCCTCCGCAGTGGTAACACGAAGCGCGGAGTTTAGTTCCGCCACTTAACACGAAATGTTTCGAAGTCGAGTGGTAAAAAAGTGTAAATCTGAAAGAAAAACTTACTAACTAAAAATTTACAAACTGCCAACTTAAAATATAATTTTCTACATTTATAATACCTTGAAAGGACATAAGTTATTAATGTATAAATTATTGTCACTTTATGTACGTTAAAATAGCATGAATTATGTTCATGCCATAACAAATTTCATGCAGATAAAGAAGTACCTATCACAATATTTAAAAGTGAAACTGACCTTTATTCCATTTTATGACAAAATATTAAAAATGCGTTATGGTAAAGCCCAATAAGATATGAGTTATGGTAAAGCGTCGGACTGGATGACAATGCCATCTTGGCGCAATGGCACAGCGTTTGATTGCAATTGCGATTGATTGTAGGTTCGATTCCTACTCGGATTTATATTTATATTATATTTATTTCTCCGCTCTGGTATAAGACAAAGCGATAATGGAGTGTATTGACACTAGGTATATATATATAAGAATATATAAGTACATATAAGTACACATAAGAATATATAAGTCTGATGTATTAGAAATGAATATCTTGTGGGGTTGATCCCCACTCGGAGAAATGATTATATTTAAATTATTACTTTTTCCTCGCTCCAATCAAGACCAATCACTATATTGAGTTCTACTACGCAATACTTAATATTTCGAATTTGGATGGCAAGTGGAGAACGGAGTGTCTTGTCACTAGGCTATCTCTGACTGCTATGCGGGAAAAAGCGTAAAGCTGCTTTCCTTTTTTTATATATACTTCTAATATTAGTACTGAAGCATAGATGAAGGTAGCACACATGTGATGTTATGATAGCTTAGTTGGAGAATGAGCCTTATTGAAAGCAATGGTTTTGGGCTTGATTCCTTCACGGAGAATTATTTATATTTTAAATATTAACTATCATTAGTTAGGTATTGCGCTGTTCAGTTCTGTAGTGCATTGGTTCATGTAAATGATGCTGGTAACTGTCACTCTGACAGTTAACACTAGACCTGCGAGAGCGGCGGTTTTATCTCGTATCCTAAGAAGCGTACTAATGACAATATCTAACACAGCAAGTGTACAAGTTTCACCACCAATATGCGTATTTTGTATAAAAAACCATAAATGGAGAAGGAAGGGGTTTACCGAACGCAGGCTTTCTCTCCTTTATTTCAGATAACGCATTGTATCTACGTAAGTATAAAACGAAAAAAAGTAAATAAAGCAACTTATAAAATAAACATGAAAAACTAGAATATAATGTCTCGTTATATATTCTCATGAATAGTGTATTCATCGAGGCAGCCAATGTTTTAGTCGTAGCTTGAGATACTTTTATTCAACAACTGTAATGCAGAGGCGAAGCTTACTTTTTTATATAAAATATTCCTTATTTTATATTTATAGGTATAGCTAGACTTGTATGAATGACTTTTACAAGATGGATGATTTACGTTTCGTTTTGCGTTATTTCGAAGTTGCGTCGCTGATAAATTAGTATGTATGTAATAAAATATAATATTATTTTTGTATTCTAAATGTTTACTTTGTTCAATTTTCTTTTTAAAAAATAGTATTTTCGTAACCCTGGAACCTATCTTCGATTTTTACATGGTTTGCTATAAAAAGTCTTAATTCACTTTGCGGCTTTTCCATTTGCGACGATTTTTTGTCCCCCGAACGTAACCCCGACGCAAAGTGAGGTATTAGTGTATTTAATACTTAATTTATATTTTACCATACTTTTAATATCTATCTATGTATATAAATCAATATCAAGGAAAATTGGCACACGCATCTAACAACAATACAATATTTGCATAGACTGAAACTCACGTCCTTAAGACAACCAGGAAAACAAGCTTTCTACCTTTTTTTCTTCAGCTTTACTCTTTTTCCCGCACAGTATGGTAGGCATAGATATCTTGGACTTGGAGTTGGACACTCCGTTCTTCACTTTCCGGCCAAATTCGAGACATTGCCCGTAGAGAAGTGGAATTTAAGACTGCACTTTGTGTTGTCACCAGGGCGAGAATATAAAATAATTTAAATATTAATTATCACCACATGTATTAGAAAAGGTTTATAAAATATGTTTTGTTTTACATAGTTGACACGGGAATGAATGGTTTCCTACATTTCCATTCATTAGATATCACAGAGCCAATTTCTTTATAGTTTGATTGAAAAATTCAAGCAATCGAAATTATATACGAAGAATTAGACGTAAAAAAGGTTTGCTGTAGTATATTTAAGTAGCGAGAACCTTAACAAGGCATTCTGTAACCAAGGCAACTACAAAAGTAATATGCATTTGAAACCGCTAAATTGAACAAAGTTTTTTAAATAATTGGCATGGTCTGGTAAATTCTAGTTAACTGTGCAAGTTGCGATCTATTTACAGACCCTAATTGTTAAGTATTCCTAAGGTAATATTTATTCTAGCGAAACAAATACTAGTTGTACAAACCGATTATTACATAAAACCGAATTATAATAGCCATTTTAGCGGTCGTCACTCCAATCGTGAATTCAGTTATCAGTTATGCTGGTCACATATCAACAATTAATATATATATATATATATATATGTTGGCTGCTAAGCTGGACATATGATTCTCATTTGAGAAATACTCTGGTATGACGAGTATGGATAGCTGAAATCGTATATTATCATAATCGGATGTATTATGCTGAATATATTATTTTTAAGTAGATCACCTAAAGTGTAGCAGAACCTAAATCTGCATTTGGAGGCTATCGAGGCGCAGAGGGACAGCGTGTGACTGTAAAGGCGATTGGTGTGGGTTTGATTAAAACTGGGGAGAATGATTATATTTAAAACATTTTTATTTCTACATAAAGTAGGTATGAAATGAATGAATTTCTAAAATCCTCCATACGCTTAGTAATAATCAAAAGTGTGTGTATGGGGCTGTATTTATAGGCTCAATTAAACCTGTTTATGAAATAAAAAAAATCTGACCGTCCACGTAGTGTCAGCATGAGATAGGCGATCATAGCCATAAGGGATAGAACTCGAAGAAATCCTGTTGGAAAGCAAAAAAATGTATCTCGGGAAATGAAGACAGCATCTAGAACCATGTCGCGTATTTTAAAAGACAACTTAAGATTTGCTGCCTATAAGATACGCACAGATGATTTTTTAACTGATAATTTTAAAAAGAATGGGTTCGTATAATCAAAATAATCACTTAAGCGGTACGAAAAGGGAGATTACAGATAACCTCACATCACCCTGACTATGCAATCTTGGTTAAAAACAAAGGTTCCGGACTTCATCAGAGCTGAAGACTGGCCGTCATCTAGTCCTGATCTTTTAATTTATGGTTAATTTTAGAGAGTAAAGAATGCTCTAAACGCAATTATAATATAGAGTCCCTAAAAAAATTCAATTGGCAGCGAAGAATTTCCCCATAGAAAGAGTACATGGTGCTATTACTAACTGGCCTGAACGTTTAAAGGACTGTATTGCAGCCACTGGAGTCTACTTCTGGTGTGTTGTGGATGTTCGTTTTATATTAATGTATTAAACTAACACACTGTAATAGTAATAAATGTTACATACAATAAAAAATGATTTTTTTCTATGTCACTATATTTATGACAAGACTAAGGCTAGTCTTAGGAAAACAGCATTAAATATTTAAGACATCCGATGTATACTATATATTAAGAAAGGCCGTATAATAAGAAGCATTCTGACCATGGACTTGTGTGTTCAATGGTGAAATACAATGCCCTACTTCAGTTGACCAGATCGAGAAAATAAGTACAAGTAAGTATTTGAAATATAATCATTTCCTGAACAGAATCAAACCATTATATAAATTCAAACTCTATTCTATTTCTATTGAAACTGGCTAACCCGTTCGCTGCTTCAACCTTGTGAACTATACCTGTTATTTTCGGCGGTCTTTTCATGAAGCGATGACACTCGTGGACAAATAAAAAAAAATTAAGAAAAAAGTAGCCTATCCTTATTGAAAGTCTCTCAAGTATAACATTTTATCACAATCGGTTCAGTGGGTTTGGACGTCATAGACAGACAGAGTTACTGTCGCTTTTATAACATAAGTATGGATTAAGCGATACTAATACAACAAGGATACCTGCTTTTTATTGCCATAAAACAATATCCTTGATCGTAAAAGAACTTGTTTTTAAACTTGTATGAAAATGTAAATGCAATGACGGTTATCATGTTTTATTGATAATTTTAAGCAGCTGTGAGCAATCAATGGCGTACGTTCCAATGTATTATCTGAATTTTATTGAATCGCATTACAATCATTTCATATGGAGCTTTTAAACAACGCGCGAAGTTGCCTTTTAATGTAATGTTGACTATTTTGTATGCAGCTTTTGTCATTTACCAATATATCACCAGTTTTATTTTAATTTTATATTCCTGAATTCATTTAACATAAAGTGTGTTTTAAATAAAGTGTATGTATATTTTAGTACCGCTTGAAGTATAATGAATTGTATTGATTACTTTTACATTGCATATTTCATATTAAAAATCTCTATAAAGTTTATTTTACGCAATTTTTTAATATTATATCTTATATATAAGGTACCTAGCGGCAAGACGGTCCGTTCTACAATTCCCGTACTAATCCAAGACAGTGCTTGCTGAGGGGCGGAACTTAACACAGCGCATTGTCTTGTCAGCGGATCGGAGAAATTAAAATGTTTTAAATATAATCATTCAGCTGCGTGTAAATAGAACCCACAGCCAATTGCATTTGCACTGCACCACAAAGACCTCTGTTCTGATAAAAATAATATTTTCGGCTACGGCCCTGTATTTGTTCTCTATGTCTTAAATGTTTTTATATTGCGTATTATTTTTTGTAAGTTAGTTATATTTAAAAAAAAACACTAACAGTACGTACGATAGTAGGAATAAGCAAATATAAGAATTTATAAGCTGATCTTTTAGATTCAAACTTTAATTAAGCTGTAAGAACTCCATCTATGATTTTTTATACGGTTATTACAAATCTGTCGTATATCTTTTATTATAAGCTACTTACAGGCCTTTAAGCTAGTTTCATCAAAACCCGTTCATCCAATTATACTTATAATATTAAAATGATTAACTTAAAGAATAAATCTGTGATAGCCCTAAGCTTATTTCATAGTCAGAGCTATATAAAAAGTAATCAATCTTTTAAATTATTCTAACACTGTGACCGTTCCATTGAATGATAAATTAACTTTAATAGATTCTGGTCCCCTACATTAGGTGCATCTTAAATAGGAGGGCGTTGCCTCAAATTAAATTAAATTAATAGACTTTATGTTCATTAGCTATGAAAGTGTGTAAATGGTTAATAAAAGAACAACTTTGTTGTTTTATGACTTTTTAATATATGTTTATTTCCATATATTTCTAGCCAAGGAGATGATGCCATAGAACGCCTGGTTTCAGGGAAAAGTAGAAGCAGACAAAATACTGATCAGACGAGGCCTGTCCTTAATGGCTCTCTTTATGACCAGGGATGTAACCAACCATGGGGAATGGTGTTCTATCGTGAAGCCCTTCAATCCTCAATCCTGCAAGCCTCAATCAACCCTTAACAGATGACCACGATCACTCTGTCAAGAGTGCAAAGAAGGATTTTCATCCATTCGTACTTTATAGACAGGCTATTGTGGCGCAGTGACTGTACACGCAATCATTGCGGGTTCAATTCCTACTCGGGAGAATAACAATATTTGAATTATTTTAATTTCTCCGCTCTGGTGACAAGACAAAGTGCGGCGTTGGGTTGCGTTCGAGTCTCGGATTCGGACGGAAAGTGGAGAACTGTGCGAGAAAAAGCCTAAAAAGATTTCTTAATAAAATTAATTTAAACGTAAGCGTCTCCTTTTAGAAAGATTATGATAGCATAATTTTGTTTACTATGTAAATTTCTAAGAGATTTGTTAGTTAGAATATTCAACTTGAAAAGAAAATTGCTTTATAGTTGAGTAAAACATACATTCACCCTACGTAAGTCATAATAAAGGAATTAATTCGTATGAGATTACAGTTGTGACTCACTTCTGTAAACAGTGTTCAAGACTGTATTATGGTGTACAAAATATAATACTTCCAAAATATATTTACGGATAAGGATTATAAATAATATAAATTTAAATATAATCTAGGTATATAATTTTCGTAAATTTCAATTTATTTATTATTCATAATATCAAAAATATGGAAAAATAATATCGCACACCTCGCTGAAATTTTATATCGTTATTAAATTATATATTGACAAACAGATTTACTTTTTCCCATATAACATGACCGTATAACCGCATAATAGTCAGGAGGAACCTACCATCAAGAGACTCCGTTCTTTACTGTAACTGTCTTTAGTACCGGTACTCAACGCCACGCTTTGTTTTAGGTACTAGAGCGGAAAAATTAAAATATAATAACGAGTGGGAATTGAACCCAAAACCAATCGCTTTAATAAACTTTGATTAATTTATATTTTTAGGATAATAATAAACTTTTATAAATATTTTTTCTTCCTTTCTAAATTAAATACTATAACCATATGAATGGCATTATGTTCTTTAATAAAAAGAATAATTATTTTGATATGATATTAAAGCTGACCGCGAAACGTCAGTATTATTTTTGTTTCAGTTAAATTCATAGTATTAGATAATGCTATTAAAATATTATACTAAATTGCCTAGAATTGATGAGATCATCGCTTATGTAAATGTAACAATAGAATCAATTTGCAAATATGTCCGTTTAATTGCAGTTTATTTGAGTCCTTGTAATATCTATTTTATTTCTTTATCAAATCTGCTGAAATATATATGGTAAAAGAAAAGTGTTCTTGTAATAGATATTTTCAGCTTCACGCTTTTTCCTAATTTGCAAGGTAGTAATAGAGAACCTAGTGTCAAGAATCTATTCCCCGCTGTCCACCCAAATTCAAGACATTGTGTATAAAGTGATGAAACTCGACATCATGAATTGTCTTACTACAGTAGAAAAAAGAAAATTTTTAAAAGAAAAATAATATTTAAGAAAATAATATTATATTTAAGATTCCTCATAATGGCCACTGAACCCATAACTATCACGTTTACAGTCGTACTCTGTCCCTCTGTGCCACGATGACCTTAGTCCAATTCACAACTTCTTTATAATTCTACTAAACAAAATGTACAGGGACGATTATTGTAGTAAAAATAACAAAATACTAAAATGTAAATTTTTAACTACACTAGTCCACAAAGCTATAAAATATACTACTCATCTAAATTCAAATCGAGTCATATGCAAAAAGTATTAAACAAAATTGCCCCGTGAGACGTCCGTGGAAATACAAATTGCTGTATTTATGAATGGGATAGCAAAGAGAATACGCTTATAGCTCGTAATTTCGTCTAGTAAATTATAAGGCAAGATAATGTTCTTTTCAAATTCTATACAAGTGTATGCTTTGAGGGTTGTCTATTGAAGAAACTGTGAAACAATCGGCTAACCTACGCGATAGTTATATATTTGTTATCCACTTTAAATGATGACTAAGTCTAACAATTTATTTTGTTGTTAGTTCCTCTATAGGGAGATTTTCGGATGAGAGAGAGATTGCTTTTAAGAATGACCGTTTGGCAAGAAATAATTTATACATTTATTAGAAATAGAAAATAATTTAGATGTCGCGCGAAAAGAACGTATGGCTAACATTACTAAAGCACTTGTATGGTTGTGGTGCAATGGCAAAATTCAAACCTGCACCAGCATGGCATATATTTTTTATTATTAGAAAGAAGTGGCATTCGTAGCGCAGTGGGACAACACCGCGATGGTCGTGGATACGAATCCTCATTCGGTGGAATTTTCATTTAAATTATTTTTATGTCTCTGCTCTGGTGAGAATTCGGACGGAATGTCTTGACACTAGATTTTACTCCGCATAACATGTGAGACAGAGCGTGAAGCTAAAAAAACGTTTATAAATATATTCGTTACATGTTTTCAAAATAAATAAAAAGTAAGGGTTGAAATGTTAAAATTGGTACTAGATTCTCTTTACAAGACCTTCATGATACGGACGATGCGTGAAAATATCTAAATTTATTATTATTATATAAAAAAAAATCAGAAAGCTTTATAAATTAGAATATTTACGATTAAATGACAAATATACAATTTAAGAACACATTAGGTGCAAAAATAAATAGCTTAATATTATAAATAACGGAAGCTCTTGTGCGAACAAGACTTATATCATAGACTTATTATCATGTAGAGTGGCAAGTGAATTTATTTTTTATCACATGAATACCAATTGATACGAATACTACTATGTTGCAAAGTGTTATTCATAGGTCGCTGTCGCCTATAAAAATAATGACAGTTTGCCGGAAATCGTAAAACGGTAGCGTATTGAGTTACATCGTCTCTTTAATAGGATTAACCGTTAAATATTTGGAAAATTCTTCACCCATAGTTAATTTGTATGTGGGGACCATATCTTATCTTATTACTTTTATCGGCATATTAATTGTTGTATTAAGCATTCGAACGTCAGTGGAATAAGAATTGACTCAGTACGTGTATTGTAACGATACAAGCTATACATGAATGTGCTATGTAGGTATTGAATATATTTTTGTTAAATTAATTTATTAAAAAACTATTTTATCTAATACTAGCGACCCGCTTGTGGTTTCGCCTGCGTAAACTACACGAATAAAGTAATTGATATTTTCCCGTCCGGTTTCTCACTTAAATCACAAATTTGGCTGAAATTTGTAATTGAAATGGTTGTAATTTTTTTATTTATGAACTGATTAAAATAAAATAAACACTAAATGTTAAGGTTAAGGGAAATTTTACCAAAATACAATAGTCAACTACATTTAAATCGGCTAAGCCATTTCTGGTATTAGCGTTCACCAACGCACAGACAAACCGATAAACAGACAAACAAAAAAGAAAATTAAAAATAATTGTTTTGGGTTCTATTATATTGCCTCAAATTATATATATTTTCATATATCTCCCATGTTCAGACAGCGATCAATTACATTTTTATCATAAGTATGTATAGATATAGATTTTTAGACATTTTTTTTATTTTTTTAATAGCTATTCTAGTTAAATCAATCACTGGCAGCTTATGAAATTAAAAAAAGAAAAGAAAAAAAATTGAGTTTGGCTCCCGCCAATGCTGCCGTGTTATATAAAAGAGGATGCTAAGAAATTTGTTCAAATTAAATTTCAAATAATACAAATTTAATACGCTATTCTAAATATTAAATAAGTAAATTTAATATTTAAAATGCACATGAATAGTAATATACTTGTTCTAGTGGTATTTGCAGTGGTAAGGTTCATATTTGTAAATTATAAAGATTTTTTTAGTAAATTAATACATTATTATTGTATGGATTTAATACATTATTAGTCTATAAAACCTTATTACCAATATAGTTTTAATATATGATGCGTCATTGGAACCCGGCAGAATTTACAGCATTTGACAAAGAGGGGATTCTAGACTATTTCTCTGTATTATGACTAACAGCAATGGATAGATGTACCCAACAGAAACATAGATGAGATGCATATATCAGGAGAAAAGTAGGTGATTTCAACGGAAAGTATTACTATTGGAGTATGGCTTTATGGCTTATTATATAGATTTAGTATGTTAAAAATTAAACTTTCTTATTACTGTTAACTCTATATCTCTAAAAGGTCTAGAATCGCATTCGTGGTCACATTTCTTGTAAGTAGTCTTGATAAGTAATCTAACATTTTTAAACTGTTATTCACACTCATACTTAGGATATGAAAGACATTTTTGAAAAACGTAAAAATTTGAACGCAGTGGGATTTACGCTTATAATATTAAATTTATTTTTGTCGTGAGCATCTCTGTACAGTTTTTCAACTAGTAAGTAGTTAAAAAATCTGACTTCTTTTAGCAGTATATTTGCAGTATTTTGTGAAAAAAACAAAAATAATTAATTTATTCTATTTTCAATTTTTCATCCACTCTTGGAGTTAAGAAGTACTGATTAAAAAAAAAACATTTAACGTTAGAGAGTGTAATTTAACAGTATCAAATTGCCAAAAATGTATTCAAAGCTAATATTATAAAATTATAATATTAAATAATTACAACCAAAAACTTAAAAGATTAATATAAAATACACAAACAACAACAGTATTGTTCACTAACTTTAAATTAATAATAATTAATACTGAACTTTGCTGACTGACACTGAATTCAAATTTGTAATAACATAACTAGCATCTTTTGAAATAAAATATTAACGGCTTTACGCCTTCTTTTAAATGTACACACACATGTGATTATATAATAAATAAACTCATAACAATTACGAAGTAAATTGTTTATAAAACACCAGATAGAACACTTGTACAAAAAGACAAAGACAAATTTTCTATACATATGCCAGCACTTAACGCTCGTTTATTTAAAGCTTTATAGTTCTAGCGCCCGTTCCAATTCCCGTAGACATAAAATGAACGATTAGAAATAATCCGACACGAGTATGTCTCGTAATTGTGTCAACACTATGCCTTTCATAATAATTATGGTTTCTGTAGAACTTCGACAGTTTCGTTCGGTCAGTATTAACACCTCGTATAGATAAATGGGAATCGTGACCGTAAATAATAGCATCGACTTAAATATCACGATTTACTAGTATTACATATTAATCGTATGACGGTTTTCAATATGTGAAACCGTTACTGTAGCTCGCTGTTCAAGTCGATTTCCTTGAAACGATTAAGAAAATTATTTATACTAGAGCGTCTGACTGTAATCGCTATTATATTTAAAATATTTTCATTTTCCCGCTCGGGTACATAAGACAAAGCGCGGCGTTGAGTTCCGCTTGTTAACACGGGCGGAAAGTGAATAACAGATTCTCTCTTGAAGTTGAAGAGAAAATATATCCTATAATGAAACAGTAAAAAAATTATGTCTGTACATTTAATATATTTAGGAAAAAACTAATTTAAAGAAAAAAGGAGAATTTGAAATGAATTGGATTATGAATGAATTATGGATTTTTAAATTTTTTTGCTGTATTTCCTAATTTTTTAAGATATTCGCAACATTTTGACACTCCAATTTCTGCTTTCCACCCGATTTCCAGACGTTGTGTATTGAATGCCAAACCCTAACGCCCATTTACGTCTTACCGTAGAGGAAAAGTGAAAGCAATGTAAATATAACCATTCCCTCAAATGGGAATTGAATCCACAGCCACTGTAAGCTACAGTCACTCGCTCCACTTCACCACAATGGTTAAGTAAAGCTAAAAATAACGAATACATATATATTATGTATTGCGAATAATAAATACATAAAGTTATCGGATTCTACTTAGTATTACCGCAACTCTATTGTACTAACTACACTGTACAGAGTAAACTAGGTGACGTGTAGTGATATTTCACATTCAATAATATGGTACAGAAGCAAATTTAAGCTCTAAAATTATAAGTATCGGCAAAAATGCTTTTGAATTTTGATATATTAATAATAATTTTGGTTGGCAATGTAACTAACTGGGAACGTACAATTATTTAAATATTTAAGATGATGTTCATCAAAATAATAATATTAACGTAATAAGCATAGATAGATAAATACGAAAAAGAGTATGGAGAAGATATAAATTTCTTCGAAAAACAGTTGATTCGAAAAATAAAGCAGCTATAGGTTCATTTTATGTCTATTTCCGTACATTGACGTAAAATAGACAACTACTTGCTGTAGTTTATTCCACTTTTGGAACTTAAGGCACTTCTGACAAAAAATCACAAAGTCTATGATAATTCTTCTAAAGGATTTGTGAATTTAAAACAATTGATTGCAAATTCAAAGCAAATGTTAATTACATATTTTACATGTAATAAGTAAAACAGTAATTCTAATAATAAAAATTGTAACCCGAATCTGTCTCTGACATTGCGTATTGAGTTAACTAGAGCTGAAAAATAAAAATAATTTAATTATGGTCATTCCTCCGAGTGGAAATCGAACCCAAAACCAATCGCAATTTCAGTCACTGTCCTACTGCGTTGATGGTGGGTTTTGATATTAACATTGTAAAATCAACAACTGTATTTTACTATTTTTTATATAAAAAATATGAGTCGTTTTTAAATGGTATTTGTACTCAGCTTTGTCCACACGAAAATTAAAACGGCGTTACTCGGAAAGAAGTAACTCGATTGTCGCTTTGTAGTGAACATTTAAATTATTATACATTTCTACTTTGTGTTAGCGAAAAGTTTGTACGTGTGAAATGTTATAAAAAACTTTTTTGTAGGATTTTTTTTAGCTTCATGCATCGCTCTTTTAAAGTAAGGAGGCAAAGCGATACTAGTGTTTAGTACAAGACATTACGCTTTCCACTTTCCGCTTACGTGACATTGCGGTTTTAGGTGGAAACTGATGCCCCTTATGAGGTCCCGGAAAAAAAGATTTAAATATAATAATTTTATTCTCGTCCCTACAATACTTAATCTGGCTATAATTACTGTTATAATTAAAATAACAAAATATTACTTTTGAATTTTGAATCTGTTATTTTTACATGAATATTCATTGTTTTCTTATTTTCGCGCCAATACATTGTAAAATATTTTGTGATATTAAAATGGAGTGGGGTGATAATGAGAACCGAAGCGCTGTGATTATCTAATATAGGCATAAGACCAAATACAATTCTTAAAATCCACCATACTTGGCATTAGTCAAATGCTCGTGTACCGGGCTATTGTTCGGTACAATGAAACCTCCTCTGTTTGCGGCAGGAAATATCAGGCCGTCCACGTAGTGTTCGTACGAAAAAGGCGATGAAAGCAATATAGGAAAGAACTCGAATAAATCCTGTCTAAAAGTAAAATATTTTATCTCTAGAGATGAAGATAGCACCTAGAACAATGACGCAATTTTAAAAGATCACTTAGCACTTGCAGCCTATACGAGATGCACAGGTAATTTTTTTACTGATAATTTTAAAAAGGTTAAGGTGGTAATAAAATTGTTTACGAATGAGATAAATTTTACAACTGACCAATATTTTAACAAACAAAATGAACAAAGTTGTGCTAAAAGCTTTAAAGAAGCTTCCAAATTAGTCAACAGATTACAACGTGGGTATTATCCGACCACAGTTATTTTTTAGTGGAGTGTTAGCTAGGAAGGAGTGACTGAGCCGTATTTTTGTGAAAAAGGTATCAAAACATCGGCACAAATGTATCAAAATACCATTCTTGAGCAGGTACTTAAGCACCTTAACTACATCATGTTCAATTATATATTTTAATGGTTTTATTTCAATATATTTAACTAACACACAGTAGTAGTAATAAATGTCACGTATGATAAACAAAATAGATTTTTTTATAATGTATAACATATTTGAATTAAGGTTAACGTTATTAAGTTTAACGTTACGTAAAAAATTTCGTTGTAAACACTTTGAACAGCTTACAGAGGAAATATTTAAGGCGTACAGCATACCTTCGCGTTATCTTAGTTTATTTCCCAAGGCTTCCAAATAGTGCATGCTTCTCGACCGGTATTAGAGAGCCCCGGGGTGTCTTTCTGCACTAGCTTTATAGTAGAGAGTGAAGCCTGATGGGGCTAGCTGGGTATCAAGCTATACTGGTCACTGTACCGTTGGTACGGTAAGGAAGTACATGTTTACGATCTTCAATGTGACCGCAGCGTCCGTAAGCACGCTTGATGCTCGATTTTACGCGCGCTACATAGTTTAATATTAATTTAGTTTGAAGATTATTCTCGAAACCCCCTCTAAACATCTTGATAGTTTAAATTATAAACTTCGTCTTATTAAGTTATAGTGGCACAATTTACTGTGAATTGATTTTATACGTACTTAATTGGGTTTAATATGTCAAAGAATAAAGTAAAAAAAACTATAAGTAACTACTAAAGCGTGTGCTTTGCATAAAATATGACGTCATCTAATGCGCATGGAATCTGAATAGCTGTAATTAGTTCAATGTTTTAAATAAGACATAACATTTTTTTTATATTTTTCGCCCTATTTATATATGTATTACTGCCTTATAAATATGTAACAGATTGAATGAAAACAAAAAAATTGTCACGACTAAAGAAAATGGCTTTGTAATTTAGAACTTAGCGTGAAGACGTTCCATTATATACTAAATACTTAATTTGTAGATATGTCTTTTTTTACTTTTTCTAGAATTTAAAGTATTAAATTGTAAAAAGTATTAAAAATGCTAAAGAAATTCAATGTCTTCAATCACACTATAATTTTACGAGGTGTCCCCTGTTGTGATTTGTGTTTATAGATAATATAATATCTTCAAGCAAAAGGTTGCTGTAACTAAATTGTCAAAATGTCACGTTTAACACTGGGGTCGAAAGTCAAATAGCTTATTTCGCAACATTGTATTGTTATACCTTACATTCTCAATTCACTGCAATAATTCTGTACGTACAAACATACATACATACACATATGAGATCGTTATTTTTTTGTCAGCTTCACGCTTTTACCCGCATAGCAGGGTCGTCAGAGAGTAATCAAGACTAGTAGCCTACTAGTAGCCTAGTAGTTTATTATCAAGTATAATTATGATAAGGTCGATACGACGGCCAAATGTTATGTATAAATTGATTAAAAAAGTAATTAAAAAAAAATCAAACGATTTCCGTCGTATGAGACGATCGTGATATAGTAGGACAGCGTGTGACTGTTTTGAAGGGGATTGGTTATGGGTTCGATTCCCATTTGGGTTCCCACTTTTCTCACTTTTTCTGCTCTGGTACCTAAGACAATGCGCGGCGTTGAATTTCGCCACTCAACACGCAGTGTCTCAAATTCAGTATGGAAGCGGAGAAGGGATGTTGACTCCAGGTTTTCTCTGAATACCCTGATATGCGGGAAAAAGCGTAAAGCTTTAAAATTTGAACTTGCAACCTCTGTTTGCAAAAATCAACGCTGATTAAGAAACGTCCCTGCAATCTAAGGGTCGCTATTCTAAAGTTAAAGTTCACATAATACAATGCCACTGTATTGAACTAAAGATACGATACGAAGTATATGAGGTCAAATCTTTCGGTATTTCGTGTATTGGTACACTTGCAAAATGGCGATATAAATTCTTATATATTATTGTATAGTATATAATTTTTTATACAAAATATACGTACATATTATACAAGCTCTGTTCTCTGCTTGCCAGCATAGTAGATTGGTCAATAATATTGCGATGGGTATAACAAGAACGTGAATATATATATAAAATTATTTTGAATTCGATACTGTGTCCAAGCGCATTTAGTATTGTACTTATCTATTTGACTCAGAACTCCAACTTCTGTCCTGTGAAACCAATTCAAAAAAACTATTTAATTTATACTTTTATAATATCAAATAAGGTTTATTCTGAATCAAACCAATGTATAATATTTATTCTTAACATTACGTAATTATTATTTTATTATTAAAAAAAACAAACTATAATATCTCTTTTAAACATTTTTAAAGTGTTATTCATACACTTAGGAAATAGAAAAATATATTTATACAACGTGTGAAAATTTGAACGCTGCGGAATTCGTACCGGCGCCGGTCATATTCATATATGCTTTTTGTAAGAATGTTCGATAATATCTATTATTTATATTAGGTATCTATTATTTATATAATCTACAAAATGCAATTGAACAGAGTTAACCCCAAAACGAAAGCGATTTTAGAAACAAGAAAGCTCATTTCATGAATCTATTTAAGCTTAAAGAAGATTGCCTAACAATTTCCATATAAATAAGTGGCAAGTTTAATTGGTCCCAGAATACAGCAGCTGGTATTTATGGCCTCTGAGAATTATTTTCTGTCTGCGTTTATGTTTACTAGAAAACTTTACTTGTACAATAACGTTGATTGTATAGAGTGATCTCTAGGGAACTTTTAACCGAAATTATTGTAAGGAAGTGCCTACCACATATAGACTAAGTTAAGATTAGAATGTTTTTAGTATATGCTAATATAGGTCTTACATTTTCGAGAATAAGGCTGAGTTTTCTATATGAATATTATATTTCTGGCGTCGTTTAGAATTTTCTTAGTATATAAATTTATCTATACATACATACATTTTTTATGTCTTGTAACTAGACTACCTAAGTCAAAACAAGGAGTTATGTTGCGCCACTCAATATGCAATGTCTCGAATTTCGGGTGGAAAATTGAGAACGGAATATCTTGTTTGTACTTAACACTAGTTTCGCTCTACCTACTTACTATAAAATAACGATGTATAAAGTTTAAAACTTTTAGTTGCTTATTGTTCTTTTCTTAAAAGTGTATTTTTATAATATTACATATGGAAAACTTTTTCGCCAAAACAAAATGGAAACATGCACTAATTTAAATGTTCACTACAAAGTGACAATCGAGTTACTTCTTTCCGAGTACCGCCGCTTTAATTTTTGTGTGGACAAAGCTGAGTACAAATCCTATTTGAAAACGACTCACAGTTTTTATAACAGCATCTACAGTTCTTTATTTTAAAATACTATTAGCAATAGAGTCTTTAGACACTATATTCCCTCTGACTACTTTGCGGCGTGTGAAAAATTGTATGACTGAAAAAAAAATTGGATCAAGTACATTTACTTGTAGACGATAGGCTTTTTTTTTATTCCATAGACAAGGCAATCGAGCGTTCGGGACACCTGATGGTAAATGATCACCGCCGCCCACGACCCCGTTTAACCAGAGAAACTACAGGGATGTTGCCGGCCTTTAAGGTGGAAATAGACGCGCTTTTTGAGGAAGGAATGTCGAATCGACCTGGAAACACTGCCGCTGGAAGGCCATTCCACAGTTGAGTGGCACATGGAAGGAAGGTCCCACGTAATCGCATAGTAGTAGAGTGCCACGTATCCAGATGGTGAGGATGATATTTCAGTCGGTTACGTACTGCACGGTTGGAAAATTCAACGGCAGAAAACAAGTCAAACAGTTCCCAGAACATTCCTCATGATAGATAGAGCGGTAGAGAACGCACGAAGAAGAAACGTCTCTACGCAACGCCAAAGTGTCAAGCCTTTTAAAAATTATTGGGTTCTTAACGATTCGAATGGTTCTACGTTGGATGCGATCAAATGGATCAAGCTGATACTGGGGTGCACCAGCCAGAGATGAGAACAGTACTCCATGTGAAGCCGAACCTGGGCCCTATACAGGGCCAACTTGTGTTTGGGCGTGAAGTACTGTCTTGCTCGGCTTGCTTGCTTGCTCGAAACGTTAAGGCCCAATATGCTGATTCTGTGCGTGGTTTAGGGAAGAATGTTCTCGAAAACTAGGGCGCGACACGACAAATAGGGTTTTCTTAGTGGAGAACGCGCAAACTAGTGTCTTCTTGGAGTTCATTTGAACTAGGTTCATTTCACCCCATAAGGAGACATTTCCGAGGGATGCCTCAACAGAAGAGACATCAACTTTTAAGATTTTCACCTTCGGATCCTTAGTGACCAGTGCGTCGGCCCACGCTTCGTATGCATCGCGTTTGCCAATGGCAGCTTGTTTGCAAAACGTACCAAACCAAGGCTGTGATTTGCCACCAATCGGCACCACAGAACTAGGAATATAAAGTTTCATACTCTGTAGAAATCACATTGGCGACAGCACCGGCACAGGCACTAGGATCATCAGAAGATAAGCAAACCAGACCCCAAGGATTAGATGAGTAAAAAGTACGCCCAATCTGCTGACTTGTAATGCCAGATACGACGAGTTGCGGGTGTTCTGCACCTGTTGTTTAAAGAGCACCACACTCTGTACCAGGCAGTGGTCAGAGTACCCATCCCCTCCTTTAGGGGGGGGAGTACTCTGCCCCTTTGGACATCGACTTTTACCCGGTACTGTTGCGGATGTGAGGTCTGCAGAAGGTCCAGTAAGAAGGCGTTGTGGCTGTCCACATTTGGGAGGCGCGAAGGCGAATCAACGTATTGGGACAGTCCGTTTGCAAGGTTAAATGCAGCCTTCCCCGCGTGGTCGGTGGTACGTGAACCAAGCCAAAAAAAGCCAAGGCTATAAAGTTACTAATACATTACTTATAGCTTCGACAAATTTAATAACTCTATTTAGCGTTCTAAGTGAAATAATAAGCGATCACTTATTCCTTATCTCAACTTTATAAATAAAATTTACGAGTAATAATAAAATTGACATTTATTATCATATCGTATTTAATTACCTACAGCAAATTGAACTGTGAACTAAGAAGTATTTTTAATTGAAACGTAGAAAAATTTATTATCTTGAAGATCGATAAAAACTGGATAATTTACTGATTACTGATTTCTTTTTACTGAAGCTTTTTATGTATCATTTTATATATTGTACGACAATATATAAATAAATGCATGTAATTAGTGAAATTATTAAAAAAGCTTTTTTTGTTCTATTTAAAATTAGTAAAAGCTCGTAACGCATACATTCATTGTATTATATTACAAACGTTAACTAATTTTATATAAACTTGATAATTCATCATACTTTATTAATATTAATTAAAATAAATAATTATCATATTTTTGTGTACATTTAAAAAATTAAAACGACGTAGATAATAACATTCTCAATTTAACGAAATAAAATTTGAAGCAAAGTTTTAAAAAAAATGTATTGTACGTTCAATGCGTTTTTATGACTTTTTGTAATACTATTGCCATTTCCGACTTTCGTAGTTTCCCATATGATGTAAAAATCAAAGTTTTTTCTCGTTCCTATAAGAATTTTAAAGAATCCCCTTTTAGTAAAAAGAATATGCCACTAAGAAGATTGTATGCCAAATTTCAAGTTGTTAGTTGAAGTTGCTAGTTGAGCAAGTTGCTAGTTGAGCACTTTACTTTATCAATGTCACGTTGTATGGAGAATACACAAAGGAGGTTGATCAGTAAAAAAGAGATAATAAAATAACTACTTAAGCAGTACGGAGGTCACAATAAACAAAAATTATAGGGATAAGATTTTTTTTTAAATTAAGCAATATTTATTAAAAAAATTACCGCATTTATGCTGAATATTTATGCTGAAAGTTCTAAAGAAGCTTCCTAGTTCATCTATATATTATCCAACTTCAGTGATGGTTTAGTGGGATGTTAGCTATGAAGGAGTGGCTGAGCAATATTTTTGTGAAAAATAATTAAAATATTTTTTACAAAACATCGGCACAATTGTACCAAGATACCATTCTTGAAAAGGTAGTTAAGCCCTTTAATAACTCTAACCTAACCTAACCTAACCTAACCAAGAGTGTTCGTTTCAGCAAAACTCGACGCTGGGTCATAAATCTGAATCCACCCAAATTTGATTAGAAACGAACGTTCCGGACTTCATCAGAGCTGAGGACTGGCTCATCTAGTTTTAGAAAGCAAGGCTTGCTTTAAGCACCATGATAATTTGGAGTCCCTAAAAGAATCCATACGATTGGCAGTGAAGAATTTTCCCATAAAAAGAGTGCGAGCTGCTATTGAAAACTGGCCTCAATGTTCAAAGGACTATACTGCAGCCAACGGAGAACATTTCGAATAAGCTTTATATATATTTTTAATGGTTTTATATTAATGTATTAAAAAATCATACTGTAATATAAATAAATGTTACGTACAATAAAAAAAATATTGTTTTGCTTTGTAACAATATTTATAGTAAGACTAAGTGTATATATATTGCTTGACTGGTCAATATATACCATAGTCACAAGAATGTTTTGACACTAGATTCTCCCTTGACTCCTATGGGACAAAACGTATGTTAGGTCAGGAGCTATTATATATTTAAAATTTTGATATTCAGATGACTTTGAGAATATATTCGCTAGCTAGTTTTTATGAAAAAAAAAACGCACAGCAATGCTTTTAACATTTTTCTTTATAACTACTATTTTTTTTGCGTAAAAGGCTCACGCGGTTAGTGGTCCAGTATGACGTTGCATACAAATTTCAAATTTTTTTGTCGCATACGACGCAGTAATTTGGTTTCGATTTTTTTACAAAATTTATATAAAGATATTTTTTGTAAGCAGTTTTAGGTTAATTATAAGCAGTAATAACATTTTGATTATTCTAATCGAAAATACAATAATACATATTTTTCCTTACATTAGGGTTCATAATAGTATCTAAGGCTTTTAGCTCATATTTAGAAACTAATATCATGTTACTTAGCTACCCTTCTCATTGAAACCTGTTAGAGTTAGTCATCGTGTATCCAGATAAACTATCGTATTTATGGGACTTCACAGCTGAAAGTCTGTCTAGTTCAGCTGTCTGGGTGTTTACTAGTTTAGCGTTTGCAGATTTCTTTGCCAATCGCTTTTTACTTAGTAAAAATTCCCATATATTTTATACATATAGCTATTTTTAGCAGCATTTTTACATTACATTTTTGGTTTGTTAATATGAAACTCAATGCTTTTATTATTTAATTTTATAAGCGCGTCTATTTCCACCTTAATTGCCGGCAATATCTGTAGATCTCCTGGTGTTACATGGGGTCGTGGGCGGCGGTGATCACTTACCATCAGATGACCCGAACGCTCGTTTGCCTTGTCTATAGTATAAAAAAAAAAAAATAAGCAAAATGTTGTAACATTTTGATTATTCTAACTGAAACTACAAAAAAAAATAAGTTTTCTGACAATGGCGTTCATAAAACAAACTATTTTAATTTTTAATTGATTATTTATTGCTATATAAATAATAATAGTAATCAATAAATTACAGTAAAGTTAGCCAGATTATCAGTCTATTTTTATTATCACCCATTTCATGGGCTTTTTTGGGATTGTCTACAGATATAACAATTTGTTCTATATATAAAAACCATATTTTATCATAACTTGTTCAAAAAGTGTGTGTTTACTGTGGAGTTTACGTAACGATAGTACTAGCAGAATTTAAAATAAGACGCCTCTTTGACTGTCTTTTGCAACTTCAAATACAAAGGGTAGTATTCCATAGTTTTCATTTTCTTTTAGAAACTTTAATATTAAAGACGATTTTTTTAGGATTTTTTATAAATATGTGTGTATATTTATGCTATTAATTGGCATAACGAGAACAATATTTCGTAGGTTCCTTCACCTGAAGGGTATTGTTCACAAAATATGCTCAAAATCAAGAACGGAGACTTCTCTGTACTTAATATAATCTTCCAGACATTGTTATTAATAATCAGAAAGTATAAATGTAACTAATCACTTTGTGTATAAGTATGTATTGCTCTGAAATATAATTTCAAATTTGCGCACCGAAATATCTGTACAGTGGACATACAGCAATCACAGTCACAAAAGACGTTTCTCATACAAACAAACGCTGTACGGCGCTGGCACGCTCACGTTTCGCCGTGGTCGTGGCAATCAAACTTGTAATTACCAGCTACTGAAACAGCAAATTAAACGTCCTTTCATGTGACAAATTTACGTGAGACTGACGCCCGGGCAACGACGCCATTTGGTAACTAAACGCTAAATGTGTGGAAACTAATTAATAAATCTGAATGTTTCGGTAATTACAAAATGAAAGTTTCATTTTGTTTTCTGTAATTACTTTATTTATTTCTATATAGTACAGTTCACATGACGATAGTAAATAGCGGGTATGTGTAACTGAGAATTGATTTATTGCTTTATAGTGATTGATATAATTATTTTATACGATCTTTGATTTTGGCGATTACAACACATTTTGGAATTATAGTACTTTTAACCGGATTAATGGCGTATATTATTGGTATTCGAAAAAACGTTTTAGAACCCGACGAATCGAACACTTTACAGTAGTCCGTGGTCACAGGAGGTGGCATTTGTCTGGCATTTGATACTGTCCTGGATTCTTGAAGAGTTATCATTATGTTATCAAATAAATGATTTTATTAATTTACTAAGTAGGCAATATTGTTTTACGCTATGCTAGTGTGATGATACAGATAAATAAAAATATATTCATTACTAGCGACCCACTACTATATGACTAAACTATTTCGTTTTTTTGCCCGCCCGTGTTCTCACTTGAATCATAAACTTTGCTTAAATTTAAATGGCTGTAACTGTTTTATTTATGAACCGATTGAAATTAACAAACACTAAATGTTAAGGGACGCTTACCATCGAATAATGAAAATTGCATTTAAATGGGGTAAGCCGTTTCTGAGATTGGCGTGCACAAACAAACAGTCAAGCAGACACACGACAAACAGAAATGAAAATTTAAGATCATTGTTTTGGGTTCTATTAAATTGATATTTATTTAAAAAATACAAAAATATAAAATGAAATAAAAGCAATATTGTTATAAAACATAACTCAGTTGCATCTTTTAATATGACGCCATCGTATCGAAGTGAAACAGCGTCTGACTATAAACACCATGATTGTGGGTACGATCTCCAATCGGGGGAATGGTTATATTTAATTCCAATGTCTCGATTTCGGTTGGAATGTGAAGAACTGTGTCTTGTCACAAGATTTTTTTCCCTGTCAAATAAGCTGAAAAAGCGTGAAGCTGCAAAATAATATTTGAAATAAAAAAAATTGGACAACTATGATAACATTTACATTACAGATTTAAGTCATCTATAATTTGAGTAATTAGAGTAACAAATTATGTCATTCTACGATATTCAAATTGAGGGTGGTGAACGCTAAATTAGCGCGAACTAATTAAAAGAATATGTTTAATTAAAGCCTAATTATAATTGACCAAATGTACCCATTTGAAATTTACACATTTTCTGATTTATGAGCTAAGGCAAAGAGAGAACATGCTAAGATATTCAGTTCTCCACTTTCGGAACAAATTCATAATAGTATTAAATATATTCTTGAAATCAAAATTGGAGCTTGGATAGTGAAGGCGAGTGTTAATGCGTCTCAAAAGGGCCCCTTAAGCCTACACTTGGGCCGTAAGCCCCAGGCACTGCTTCGAGCTCCTCTATCTACAACGCGATGAATCTATGGAATTTCTTCTCTTCTCAATATATTTATGTATTAATAAAACAGTAACTATAACTCATGTCTTTTAAATGTAATACTTGCGTTCGATCCAGTCAAGGCTTAGAAAAGTTATTTTCAGGCCATTTGGTTTTTTTTGTTGTTGGTTGTTACAATTATGCGGGGCACTGAGTACTACATTGTATTTTTTTTGAACCCTTAATATATTGTAGAAGTTATAACATTTCTAACAGTAATATTAGGCATAGTATATTTTTATGAAATTTTAATAAGTATTATATTAGTATTCAAAGTATTTCTCGCATATAGACGTAAGGAAGACAGAGATAACCTTCCTACCTAATACTAACCTTCTTACAAGATATTTCTTCAGTTCAGTTCAGTTCTATAAACTGACTTAATAAACACTGGACAGCGGATTTTATGAGGAAGGACATCATATAAAGGACAAATTGATTTGACATAGGACAGGAAATGGATGTGGGAAGCGGAGCCTTTTTCCAGACCACATTTAAATCATAAGTGGTCCGTGTCCTTGATCTTGGTCAAATTCCATTGTACATATCCAAGGTGCAAGCTACAGATAGCTCATATAAGCCTCCATACAGTATGTTTCTGATTATAAAAGCAAGGTCATCTATGGATATTAGTGCGTTGGTGGACTTCATTGCGTATTTATTAGAGGAACCCAACCCATTGTTCTAGCAATAGCAGGTGATATTGCTAGAACAATTAAATGTCTAATTTAAAAATAATCAAAGCCCCGAGTGGAGATTGAATACACAACCATCATCTCAACAGTCAGACGCTTTCCTACTGCCACGATGTGCGTTAAAATAAATACATACATACTTTTGTACACATATTTTTGTAATCTCTTTATTTAGTTGTAACGTATGTTTCATTTCTGATGTTACAAAAACCGTTTAGTTAAATTGAAGTCGTTTAGTTAAATAAAACAGCCTGATATCCATCCGATGTTTTCAACATCAATTTTGTTCTATCAACGATATGAGGGCATTATTGATTTTTCAATCTTTTTTACATGATACGCTTACATTTAGTTGGAAATAAAATTTATGTTAAAGCTTAGTTTTTTAAACAACACTATAAGAAAAAACAAAAGAAACAGATTCAAGTTTTTCCTATTTTCGAATTCTATATATTGAATGTTGAGTGACAGAACTCAACGCTGCGTATTTTCTTAAGCACCAGAGCGAACAAATTTTAATATTTCAATAGCATATGTTTTAAATATTACCCCCAATTGGGAATCGACCCCACAACCAAGTTCGTTTACAGCCAGACGCGACAGCGTCATGAGTGACAACTCAGCACCACGATAAATATTGGTTTTAATAATATGCTGACAGCAAGATAAGTACAAAAAAAATAATTAAAATTTAGTCGCACACTTAAGTATAAAATTAATATACGTACGTACGTACATAGGTACATTTTAATAGCATGTTTTCATTAGCTTCACCTGTATCTATGTATCACAATTCACCTACTACTTGTCGTCAAAAACAAAAATTTGGACATTCGTGCGGATCAATTGGCAATACCTAATTTCCTTTCTAAGACGCTTAATATAACGATATGCTTTTTTAAAGCCTTGGTTTTTAGTTATAAAAATTAAGTATTATTATTATATTAGTATTATTTTACATATTGAAATTTACAAAAAAAATATAAACGTTTTGGTGTTTAATAAATAAATATATAAAAATAAAATGACGCTTGTTAGTCTCGCTAAAACTCGAGAACGGCTAGGCTGATTTGACTTTTTTTGCTTTCAAAATACTTGTAGAAATCCAAGAAATGAAAAGTTTAAAAGGTAAGAGAACAAAGAAATTGCACGAAAAATAAAAAAAGAACTATTTTGTTTTCCCATACAAGCTGTGCGTAAGTGTCAAACGAGTTAATTTCCAAAAAATCTGCATTGATTAGGAAATTGATAGGTTAATAAGGATGTTCTTGCAACATTTTTCATTTTTGTTTTGTAGTCATTTTAATTGAATACACATTATTTAATTGTGAGGCGATACGAAGTGCGCTGGGACAGCTACTTTATTATAAATAAACCATTAAAACTTATCTACATTCCATTACACATATAAACCTAGTGTGTTCGTGTTGTTTACTCACACAAGTTGAAATTCACTTAATGGTTATATGGCTGGATATTTTTAATTACATTATCTAATAATTGACTACTTCGCTTGAATGTGTAATTATTTTATCGTAGATTTACAGGTTAAAATCCTGAGTTCGAAACTCTTATACGAAATTTACAGTTAATTAAAAACAAAAGTAATTAATATATTTAAACAAAGCCGCAAACATCAATAAGTAATACAATTTAATATTCATTTAACTTCATACTAGAAGAGGCATCGATCTGGGTTATAAAATGGGATCGTAGTAATAAATAAAGTCCGATAAATTTGTAGCTCATTGATTTCATTATCGATCCACTTCATCGACATTCGTTACATTTGTAATGGTTGCTTGCACGACTTAACTACAGTAATGAGAATTAAATTCTAAGTATCTTTAAATTTAAATAAATTTACTTGTTGTGCCCGTGACTTCGTCCGCCTTGGATTTTAAAATAAAAGTAGCCTAAGTTACATATTATTACATAAGATAATCACCAGTAAAGGTCTAAATCGGTCCAGCAGTTTCAGAGGTCAACTGGAACAAAAATCAGACAGATAGATAAACGTTTAAAAAAAAATTATGTTCGTATAAATATATATGAATATAGTAAAATACGGTTATTTTAATATTACAAACAGACACTCCAATTTTATTTATTTGTATAGATAATAAACGACAGTCGCCTTTAGTTTTATTTCCAACGTGATCCTAATTTGATGGATAAATATAAAAGAGCTTAATATATTTTATCATGTAGAGAGGGCACAGCTGTAACAAGCAGTATATTGTTACTCGAGACGTTTTACTTAAATAAAAAAAACCAAGGAACAATTTGATGAATTGTACTATGGAAGCTAGGCAATGATAAACAAATATACATACAGGAAAACTCTTCTTACAAATATGTGTGTAGAAATCGACCGAATTGCTAAAACCTCAAATGTTTTGTTTTTATTATAATATTCACATCTCTTGCACTACACCGGTCAGACAGAGAGATCCCAGTGTTAAGATACTCCGTTCTAAAATTATATTAAAAATGGACGGAAAGTCTACTTTTCACCCATTTCAAATATAATTTTGCCGTATAAAAAACGAAAGTATTTAAAAAAAAAATCTTCTGACGTGGGATCGTACCTAGAACTAATTCGTGTACAATCAGACTTTCCACCATATTGGCGTCATATTAATATTTTTTTAGCTTTAGTTGTCAAATACATTCTCTCTCACATTCTCTGATTTCCTCCAGAATCGGTGACTAAACGTCGTCGTCGTCGTAAAACTTTGAATAACATATGAAATTCATTTTAATTGTCAATACTCCTCGAATGGCAATGCAACCTACAACCATTGCGTTTCTATTCAAACACTTCCACTGCACAACGTTGGCGTTACATATATAAATACAAAAACTAATAATTAAAATACCTATTTAAATTTAAATCAATTTAGTTTTAAGGATAATATTGGGGAATTAGCGTTATTATTCGGTGTCAAATGTATCGGCTTACGTTTTGTGGACGGTAATTAAGCAGTTAATTAAGCAATCATTTGTGAAACGTTGTTTGTTCATGGTTCGCGACACACAGTTAACATGTTTTGGGTGGTTAAATGAAAAATACAGTTTTGAATTAACTAAATAAGTTACTGTATAGGCTATACAGATATTAGTTTTTTGTAATACTTAATTATGATAAATTTTTTTTTCTATCACTACCTTTATATACTACATAAGATATTCTAGTCATATATCTATTTATAACCTAAAAAAGTCCAATTCTTAGTAACATTTTAATCGTCGTATATATTTATTTATGTACTTCATTATATAAGAAGCCTTTGTGGCCTAGTTAAACAGAATTGACTGTAAGTGGAGGTGGTCGTCTGATATTTCAAGTTAGGAAACTGATTTATTTAAACTTTATTCAATCCTTTATTCAACGTAGAGTTTTTTTTGGCGGAAAATGAAGAACGGAAAATAAAAAGTTGTTTATACTAGGTTCTCTCTATTTACCCTGTAGAACTCTCCGTCTATGAGACATAAAGCTTATTACTATATTTTATCTATATAAATTAAAGTTGATAATTAATTTATTATTAAACCTCTCATGGCTATCAGTATGTATTTCACCTCGTATATGTACATATATTGATAAGATTTAGAGAGTTCAGGTCAAAATATTAGGACGCAAGATACAATTGTTAACACTATTTGATATGATATTTATGATCTCATTACTTTAAGATTTCATATTATAACGACTTTTTTGTAAAATATAACAAAAAGTAAATAATGCACTGTATAGAAAGCCAGACAAAATTAAACATAATAACATATCGTATCGTATGGCCTTTACACAGCTCGGTTTACTGACCCGTGGGTTACATGGCCCTTCTACATATTGCATACATTCTGTACTCTGTACTATTCAAACACGACGTTATATCAATATTTACACATGCCTTTTCAATAAACTGGCTCTTTAGCGAAAGAGAAAACTATAATAACAATATGAAGCGCAAGTCATTTACTAACAAAGGCCTAAGTGAAAATAAAGTTTCGAAATCCTTCCGTAAAAGCATATTGAGCGACTTTTTCAATACAATATTGAAAACAATAGCCAGCTCTTTGTTTTTACTCGGCGATTTTCGGTAGTAGTATTTCCCTGTCAATTACGTAAATTGTGAAAACTGATATAATACTATGATATAATTGTTCCAGACAATGCACTTTGCTTCCGCGGCCCGTGTGCACGAAAATAATCTGTATCGTCCCATATTCTAGTCCATCTTTCTGGGCTTATCGATGGTTAGGCGAAATGCCGTCTAAAATGGTCGAGAGAAAGTCGCTTTTCCGTGAAGCGTGTCGCACTGGAAGGGCGGCCGTAAGCTACAGCCACGTGCTACTCGACAACTTGCGCTTAGTTCTTCGCGAACTGTGTGGGAGGTTAGAACGCTACATGAATTATAGGAGTGTCGAGTATGTTTCGTAAATGTCATGCGCTTTAGCGGGCGCTCGCGGAGGTACTTTTCCTCGTCGTCCTCTCAGGCCACGTGATTTTGACAGACGCAAAAAGCCGGGCCCGGTATGAAAAGCAGTGAGTGCGATTATTTGATAAGGGTATTAATTAACAAGTGTTTGATATGTTCGTGTAGATCAAAGGAGTAACATCAAGGGTGTCACTGAAATATTACTTGTTATACTCGTATACACGATGGAGTGCTTTCGGTGAGTAGCTTTTATGTTATATATTGTTGAATGTGTATACATAATGTATCTAAGTTTCTAATTCTGTACAATATATTATGAAACCTAATTATTATTATAGCTAAAACATCTCAAATTAGTTTCTTGTAGGATTTATTCCACTATTACAATATAAAGCCAAACAAAGGCAACGAATATAATAAAGTAAATAGATATTTTAAAGCAATCGATAAAGAATCAATAGCTTTCAAGGAATTTTAATGAACCATTTCGTCCTGGTCTCATTGTTTATGGATAGGTATAATACTGCGCATGCTCAGTAATATGTCAACAAACTCGGGCCATAGGTTGCTATGTATTGCCATTCATAATTTAGCAGCTATATTCTGATGCGCTTGTATTTATACTTACCGAATAACGATTTTAAATTATTTTACAAGTGAACAATGAAAAATGCGTTTTATTAACTTAATTAATATTTATATGACAAATATATTAATTTTACGTTATTACAGATATTTTAGTCATATGATATTTTATATGAAAATCAAATAATCCTGTATTTATAAATAAAGAACTATAAAAATCTATAGAGAACTATATAAAAACAGTAATATAAACATTTATGGTGAAGTTTATGTAAGATTATAGACAATAAGCAATGCACACGGTTATCGTAGGTTTAATTCTCCCTCTAGCTAACTAACTAATATTTTATTTGCTTAAGAGTAGTAGTGATTATATAAAGCACAACATGCAAGGACAGGTGAGGGAGAACGGAGAGCTTTATCGCTCACCACCCAACCAGCTACCACTGACCAGCTTTATAATTAGCCAATTCGGCATTACGGCGACCATCTGTGAAAAATCTAAAGTAATCAATCTATTATATTTGTAAATCAAGTCAAAAGGTCAGGTGGTACATCGGGACAATGTCTGACGTATAATGTAAATGCAGTTGGGGGCTTGGTTCTCACTTTGGGGAATGATTATATTGAGATTACATTCATTTCCCTGCTCTGGTAAAACAAAGCGCGGCGTTGAGATCCACCAGTCAAAATTAAAAATTCGAAAAGCGAACGGAGTGTCATGACACTAGGGTGCTATCTGCATATATTGCAGTATTCCGTCGTGTAATGCGAAACTCAATTTTTTAGTTTGTCAGTTTTGAACTTGTTAGCATGTTAGATAAACTAAATTGGTATGCTACCACTGTGCCCAGGGACAGCAAATCCGACTCAGTCTAATTATACTGCAATGAAATCATTTTATTTATAAAAAGTCTGGCACGTAAAACTGTTTGGGATGCACGGTGTAAAAATAAAGAGTAAACTTCCGATATAACAACTGTTTTTCGTATACGTTTAAAAAGATATAGTGTTCTTTTTTGCATACAATGAAATATTTGTAATATAATACAAACAAAATTTTAAGTTAATAATACAAAAGACAGACCGCGACGTTGGGTTGCGCAGCGCAATACAAATTGTCTCGGAATGTTTTGGAGAACGGAGTGTCTTGACACTAGGATAAAAAAAATAATAGGAAATCATATAGAAAATATTATTCTTGTTTTATTCAAAAAAAATATGAATGTATAGTTATATCATAAGTACTACGGAGAATATTGACTCATCAACTTATAAATCCTAGACAATATTCTTGGAAGCTATAAAATCAGTAGGTGTATTTAGTTATAGCCGTTCAGAATTAATAATAGGCTATTTGCATGGACTGTAATAACATTATTGAGAAAATTAACATATAAAAATTTTATTTCCGTTCGTTGCTTTCTACAAGATTTTGTATTGCAATGATTTACTACCTTTGTTTGTTTGTTAAAGGTTTTCGGTTGTAAAGCTAGGTAAATTAGTTCTAATCTATTTTTCGATACGAAATAGTGTCACTTTTTATAAAATATAAAAATATTAATAATAACTGTGCCCGTGACTTCGTCCGCGTGGAATTCTAATATAAAAATATAGCCTATGTTACTCTTTATTAGATCTGCCAGTGAAAGTGCCATCAAAATCGGTCTAACCGTTCCAGAAATTAGCCGGAACAAACAGACAGACAGATAGACAAAAAAAATTAAAAATATGATTTTGATATATGTACGTACATACGGGTTTATATCGCACATATGTATGTACGATACGAATATACTACAATTTTATTTATTTGTAGCGAATTCGACTGATGCGGTAGGATGATTTTTGGCAGTGAATGTGAAGATGGTTGTGAGTTCAATAACATAGGATGTTATATTATATTCAAATTATTTTCATTTCCCGCACCAGTAAGACAAAACGCAGCGGTGAGTTGAGCCAACACACTGTCTAAATTTCGGGCTGAAATTGAGAATCGGCGACTTATTTGCTGTTGATATGCTATTATTAATATTGTTATAATATTCATTTTCCTTATTACTCACTCAGTAATTCGCGCTTGTTCCTGATACTATTTGGGTGGGTAAAGACAATTATTACAAATAGTTTTAATGATGTCTTCCAGTTTCCGCCAATGATTTTGTATGACGAATTACATCATAAATATTTATATATATATATATATATATATATATATATATATATATACATATTACATATAGTATATTAACAAAATATACATTTAGTATAGTTAAAAAAAATATGGGGAAGTAGTTTAGAAAGCCATAATATAGTAATAAATTAATTCTTATAATTTATATATATATATATATATATATATATATATATATATATATATATATATATAAATAACAAACTTACGACCACCAGAAGCTGGCAATCGTGTAAGCTACCTAATAATCATCTAAAGGCAACATTTAACGTTGAGTAAATTATACATATTAAAGATAGCTTGATAGAAAGCGTAACTTAACTATGGACCACCCCAGAAAAACCTTTATAATGCGAGATTCTTGCCTTTCTTGATTTGCTTAAGACGTGTCTAATAATATCTTATCACGATATCCAAGAATATGACAAATGACTAGACGCTTTAGTTAAATGATTGTAAATTATATTTGAAGATTGAGAAAGAATATTAAGAATAGTATAATGAAAATTAATTAGTAATTTAATAAATTGATTCATTGATTTTGATTTTGGGCTTTTATAAATCATAGTCAAAGTACTTACGCCTACTCGATGAAACCTTGGGACGTAAATTATCTATATAATCTGTGCGTTAGCGGAGTATTAAAAAGCTCCTCTTTTGTTTAGCTCTTTACTGCAATTTCAGATAAGAAATTAATTTGAGATTTTATTTGCAAATTTTAATAAATGAAATAACTATAGTAAATAAAATTATTAACTATCGAGCACAGTGGTATCTGACTGCAAAACACGATTGCTTGTGGGTTTCGATTTCCACTCGGTGAAATGATTATAATTTAATTGTTTTTTCTTTCTTTGTCTTGTGTACCAAAGTATACAAGACAAATCGGCCGCAGGTGGAGAACGGTGTGTCTTGACATCATGAATTATATTAATTAAAACAAAATTTCAATAATTAAAAAGAGAACCTTTTCACAGATTTCAAATCCGAAATTTTACCAATATTATCAATAATCATTATTTACCAACTATAAAGAAAATTTTTGTAATTTAATTAAATATTATTTTTTTCTTTATGATAATTGATCTCATTACTCCGTGATGGTTGAGTAAAAGGGTACGACTGCACATTCATTCTTGGTTCAAAGTTTTTACAAGTAATGTATATATTTTAACATTTCTTTTAAAGTGTATTTTACACACTTATGAAATATTATTATATTTTTAGAAAATTTATAAAAATGTTGAACATAGCGAGATTCGAACCCAAGGCGCTTGGAAACCGTCCAAGTGATCAGACCGCTAAGCCATGCGTTCTACATCCGTCAGCTACGTCGAAATTCTTATAAGCTTATTACAACTTCTTTTTGTCGTTAGCGTCTCTGTAGAGAGATTTTTACAAATTTCTGCTACACAAAGATTATTCTACATACAATGGTTTGGCAAGAGGCAATGCTATTTATTGAATATTAAAACATTTATATTAAACTCATGTCATTCACTGGAGATTTAAAAACATTTTTGGAAAACATATAAAATTTTCACTAACCACAGTAAGTCCTAAAATTTTTAGTAAAACTTATAATTTACCTAATTTAATGGTAAAAGCCCGAATTATTATTATATATTTTTTTTTTTATTTGGAATATCTTAAAATTTATCGCAGTATGAGTTTTTACAGTAACAAATATATACTTTTTGTCTTTGCAATGTATCTATCTAGGTAAAATGCAAACTTGTGTTTTTATTTTCATACTGCCAGTAGCAATTCGTCATATGCACTGTTTCTCACAGACAATTTATTGTGCGTCACTAGAAGGTTTAATTTAGACTGAACACAGGATTATAATGTAAACCATTTCTCGCTTTTTGTATTGATTACATTATAAATGGTCGGTGCTCTTATTGTATACGTTATAGTATATAATAAAAACATAACTGATCGCTGTCTGTACATGGATAGATTATCAATATAATAGAATACAAAAGAATTATTCTTAATTTTCTTTTCTGTTTGTCTGTGTATCTTTTTGTTTGTGCACGCTATTCTCAGTGACGGCTAAACCGATTGAGATACAATTTTCACATTTGTATGTAAACTTCGATTAACGTTTTAGCTTTTTTTTCAATCGGTTTAGAAACATAAAAGTTACAACCATTTAAATTACAAATTTAATCCAAATTTGTGATTTAAGTGAAAACGTGAAATGCTTTAGCCATGTAGTTTATGCAGACGAAGCCGCAAGCGGGTTGCTAGTCTATGTATAAAACTCCCACGTGGCACATTTGTCAAATGTCTAAATTACTGACGCCATGGTTAAAGGGTCGATGTTTACATGTCAAAACAACAATTACAATGAAAAAAAAAAGTTTTTCCAGCTTGTCACGGTAGGCAGAGATAATATTATATAAAAAAACAGAGCGTCTGTTCTCTACCATACGCCTGAATAAAAATAATTTCTTAATGAAAAGTAGAATATAGAAATATTTATTAATAAAAAGAATTAAAACGTAACCAGAATAATAAATTACTCGGGAAGTGATCGACCCTGCAGCCATCACATTTACAGCCAAACGTTGCTCTACTGCGCCACGATGGTCTTTCTTGTAGAGACATACTTGAGACACTCCATGAGTCTTAAAATTAAGTTTCTCCATTTACCCATTAATGTAAATATTGGAAAATAAGAAAAGGATATAATAATAAGGTATTTCTATCTGATTACCATTTAATTTTGACTTAATGATTGTATCATTAAAGAACATGTGGTTACTGCGAGCGTGCTTTAAATTTATAAACTTAACGCTTTATCGCGCATAGCAGGTTACCCAAGTGTCATCACACTCCGCTTTCCGCCTAAATTCGAGATATCGCATGTTTTTAGACGGAACTCCTCCTCGCGCTTTATCTTATAAGAACTTTATCTATCTATTAAGTATAATAGCCTTGATCTATCTCGAGTGGGAATTGAACCCAAAACTATCCCTTTCACTGTAAATAAAAATAATTGATTTAAAAAATAATAATAATGGAAATACTATGACCCAAATGCACTAATCAAATGATAGTATAGAATCAAATGCACACCGAATTATCATAGCGCTCCATCGACGCCGTCTAATTACGCAAAAGAGCGTAAAGAAAAAATTAAAATTTCGAAGCAACTCTACAAAGCAACTCTACAAAGATTAATCATATGAGTCATCATGATGCAGTCGATGCTGTTATTTATTATTAGCTAATGCTATTTTCAGCCCTCCTACTGTATCTAAATAGTAATTAAGATTTCTTAATAAATTCCCAATATAAAGAGGTTATATTTTTACCGTTTTTTAATAATCTTTCAATTTCTTTGGACAAAGCAAGTTTTGTCACTCAATACGCAATGCCCCGAATTCAGACGGATAGTGAAGAGAACAGTATTGGCGAGAAAAAAGACGTGAACTTACATATTATATAAATAAGCTACATTTATCTAATCACATTGAGAAAATAAACAAATAACTTACAAAAATAAACATTTTATATAAAGTTTTATTTTAATTTAACCGGTAGTAGCAGAGACTGTTCCACAAGTTCACAAGCGTCAGTGTGTTCAAATTTCGTAAAGTTCGGGTAAAAAAAGCCAGTGACATGCAATGTCTTAAAATTAGGCGGAAACGGAAGAACTATATGAGGAAGATGTTAAGCTAAAAATAGTAATATAATTGGTTCGTTTCTTAAATATTTGAGAAAGTGCCTGTCTTATCTCCACTATACCAAATCTCATCTATATATACCTGCATATATATGGATGCTGACGTTGCCCCGCCAAGGTCGTTGATTAGCAGGTATCTTAGCTTTTTATCTATTTGTTTGAGATTGGATGCTGTGGTTAAGAAGCCACTGGACCAGATTTGACGAGTGATAATGACATTGTTCTGATATGTATAGTATTTATTGAATAAAAACTTTTCCTTGCCATGTTCTAAAACTAACAGAAACAATATCTTACTCTTAAATAAGCTATTAGTTTCTTAAAGCTTTACTCACACATCTCATTGGAGTTTAACTGAAAATAAATCAGTACAAAAATATCGATTTTAATCGGGTTATTAATAACAAATTAAGCCTCATTGTAATTTCTGAGAAAAAAAAGAGAGTACAAAACTCGCCAATTGTACTATTGTTCTTCTTTGTACTGTACCTTAGTACATACAGTTTATTAGAAAATACAGGCATGTTTAATGCAATCCTCGTTCATGTTAATCGTTAACAGATTTCTTGCGTAATGCATATAAAATAGTGTTAATGTATGTGTAACAGTATGTGGGATTCAAACTTGGTACGCTTAGTAATGAATTAAAATGTAAATTTGATGAAAGTATAGAAAATAATTAGAAATTAAAATTATTCTTTATGTGTTATATTTTTAAATATTTAAATATTTTTAGACCTATCCTAGACTAGAAATAGAAATATATTTCTAGTTTCTATATTGAACAATTTTGCATAAATGACTTATGTACAAGTTAACAAAAATCAAATATATAAAATATATTTTTACTTTATGGTAATTTAAACATTAAAACCTCAGCAAACGTAAGTTAATCTTTTGAACTTATAACAAGATTTACTCTAGAACCTATATACTATGTATTTAAAAAAAAATATCTTCATATATAAAATATTCATATCTGGTATCTATGCAGTACGCGTACACTAAAGCGAACATTACATCATGTCACTTTAATTTTTGTCCAGTCAACAGGGTTACCACCATTTAAAAAATAAAATTGGGACTTCAATAAAATGTACGAACCTAAAAAAAACAAAATAATACTTGCCATTCAACTGTGGTTACTTTTTGAAATATGCATTTTTTTAATTCTTACGCCTTAAATACTTGTGTCTAGTTTTATCTAAACTTACTTCGATTAAACTATAGTTATTTAATAAATACTAAATAGCTTGTAAAGTGTTTGTCATATATTTTTTATATATGTACAATCAAAAATTGGGACTAAATTTTAGGCCTTCGGACTAGAAATGTTATTGTCAAAATCGGGACTGTCCCGGCAAAATTGAGATGGGTGACAACTCTTCCAGCTACTTTATTATCACCGTGTATGCATCACGAGATACCATGTCTATGAATTACATCAACGGTATTAATAATGACAAGAGTATATCTTAAATATTAACCAATTTATTTATAGTTTTGATGATAAGCGACAAGTGAAAACTGTTAGAACTTATACATTTTATAAAAAGGTTGATAAAGCCTTAATAACTGTAAGTAGATAAAGTAATAAAATATGCCTATTCATTAATATTTACAACTGAACCATAAGTGATACTAACTGTATAAAAAGGCAATATTATTATAATATAGAAACAAATTTCCTTTTCAAATTATTTCATATTACACGTTACGATCAGCATCTATTTATTTAGAAAAAAAATTGACAGTCAATTCTGTTGTAATTGCCTTTCCAGAACATAATTCCGGGCAAAATAAAATTAAGGAAGCTCTGTTCTTTTATGTCCCTGTTAAAATGTCAGAGCTCGGTCATGACGAAGATTTATTATTTGATCCGAACCCACAAAAACATTCTTCATCTTAGAATATAAACGTTTGTCTAAAAAACAGTAGCTTACAAAAATTAGTAATGGCGATTGAAACTTGTATTGTATCTTATTGTGATTGGATTGTCACACCTGGTCTTTAAAAGAATTTGATTTTTTTACAACAAAAGATTTGATGCCGACAGAATAGCTCACTCAAGTCGTGCTCAACTGAGGTTGTCAAAAGCATTTTTTATTATAAGAGTGCCCTGATTTATTATTTAATAGCCATATATAAGAGAAGTACTATAGCACGAGATCTAGTGTCAAGACACTCCGTTCTACGGTTTCCACCCGAAATCGATACGCCACGAGCTATTTTTATAAATATAATTTAATAAACTTTCGTTACATTAACAAGGGCTTATTTTTAGAATAATATATCACGTAAAACTGAATATATTTCATCATTTTCATATTTTATTATTGGACATTATAAATTTCAATGTAAAATATACCAACCATTTGACGTTCGGTTAGTTTTTGCGCTATTCAAATGGAAACAACGGCTAATGTGTATTAACCCTTGTTTAATATGGCAAAAACTAATTAAGTTTGGTTTTGGTTATTGTATTATGTGGGGTATAGGGTATTAGTATAATTTTCTGAATATACGATATTCGAGAGGTTTTTACTTTGAAATAATGGTACAAATATATATATATATATAACAAAAAATTCTAATTTGGGTAATAAAATTATGTAACACTAACATTTGTGAGTACACACAAAATAATAAACAATTGCTTTAAACAAATTTATATATCTATGGTACTATAATGTTGTAGGGCTACTAAGTAGTCTCTAATATAAATAATAAAAATTTAATGTATCAAACTATTCTATATAGAAAATATACCTCCATATAAAATTTTATCACAATCGGTTCAGCGGTTTGGCCGTGATGACGACATGAAAAACAGACAGACAGAGTTACTTTCACGTTTCTAATATTAAAATAAAAAATAAAAATTTATTCTAATAGGTCAATACAAGCACTTACAAATCGTCAACCAGCATAAAATGTCAGTATTGTCAGTCCTAGCGGCAGCTACCACTGGCTCGGAAGGCAGTTCTACTGAGAGTAGGAGAAACTTAACAGTTGCTCTTTTCAAATATAATTTTACAATAACTTCATATCTATCATTAGCCTCCCGAGTGAGCACCAACAGCATTTAATTCTTACATTAACATCATAAAAGTACTCCTGGACAGAATAATATAATTTTCTCAATATTATAAAATTTATCTTCTTAAATCTAATTTTGTTAAGTATGGATATACCAATATATATTATATCAATATGTTAGTATTTCCAAGCCTGATAAGGCCAGAATCTGGTTAGCAGTGAGTTTAAATCGACAAAAATAATTCGTATTATTTTGTTCTCTACATCAATCGGAACCCGCAAAAGATTAACTATAAAGTAAAATAAGAGATCCTAGTTTGCTGTACAGTATACAGTTGGAAGATTGTCACGAGCTTGAGTGGTACGACCAAGTCGTGGGTGCAAACATGATTCTGAGGACAGTAAATTACAATCAGGGAATAATTAATTTTGGATACGCGACATGAGTATCGCTTACAAATACACTTTACACTTTCCATGACACTTGGTTATTGTAAATTCATAATGCTAATAATATATGGTCAAATGCTGCCTTTCGTAATTCATTTATAGGTTCACGCTGCTTCCTGCATAGCTAATAGGGACTACCCTCGCTCGCTCGCTAGGGTAGTGTCAAGACACTGCGCTCTCCACTTTCCTAGAATCGAGACTGGCGAGTGGCGAAACTCAAGTCAACTTTGTTTTAGGTACCAGAGCTACAAACATTTTTTTTCTTATTATTCTATTTTTATATAATATTATTCGTTATATCACTTTAAATATACAGTAACAATTTATATTTAGTTACTTATTTGAAGAAACATAGTAATATTAAATTATATTTGTCATGAAATCTTTACAAGATAAGCAGTGCATTTGTCTCTAGTTATGCGTCATGTTTGTAAATTGACAAATGCAGTGTTGCACTCTATATACACTAGAATGCATTAGTTACCTCTATGGAAATGTTTATTCAAATACACATACTAATATTGCCAGGTTATTTCCTATACAGTGGGAGAAAGCAGAGGGTAAAGTGACGTTTCAAATAAAACAGAGAATTTTGTGATAACTTGGTTGACTGAGAGCTGAGTAGCTGTTAGAGATAAGTTACTTTACAAAATATATAAAAAATAGAACATAGCGGGACTCGAACTCGCACCTCTTGGACGGACGTTAAGTTAAAAGTTTTTATACGTTTCCTAAAAAAAGCTCTGAGGAACGCCAGGAATAGCGGTTGTTACAAGGATAACAAGTCCCTATGTTGATTATAATCTACCCTAATGTGAAGTGGAGCTCTAGTAATAAGCACGTTTGTTAATATGTATATTTAGAAAAACCAGTCATAAATCACTCTGTTAGCTCTTAAATTTCCATTTACTTTAGATACTATGTATATATGTATGTATATACACATGTACATGCACGCATGCATATACATACGTATGTAGATGCATGCTAATGCTAGATGCTAAAGAAACAAAAATATTTCTTTTCGAACTTGTCCAGCCGAAACCACAGCCAGCGAGTAAAATCAAGCAGTTTTACATTTCACAATTGCGCTACAATAGCGTCAAATACTATTTATATTTGCATTCTAACATTGAATATATTACTTTAATTAAAATTCTTAGAAAACTCGTCTGATTTTATACTAATTTTACTTTCTATAGAGCGATTAGAGTCAAGAGTCGATTGAGTTATTACCTCATTTCACTTGATCTCTTTGCAAATTTAAAAGAACTTTTACATAGCTATTTGTATAAATAAAAATATATTTACAATTATTAACGGTAATAATCTAGATAATTTAAGTCTCAATGACCGGATTTACACTTTGTTTGTCCTTAACGTCAATTCTATTATTATCAATTATATATATATGAGTTTTAAAAATATCCATTAAGTTAAAAAAAACATATTATATTTACTATTGAAATCTTACAATCAACAATCGTGTAGCTTTAAAATAAACAGCGTTTGTCTACAAAAGGATTAATCGTCTTGTATATTTCATAAGACCTTCTAGCAATAATTGTAATTACATTAAAATATAAATTTCCTGTAAATAGCTAATTGCAATATAATAATTCAAGTAATATTTACGTTTATTACAAACCTTTGAAATATATTTTAGATTTCCTAGTATAGCGCAATGCTTTATTAAATGTGATACAATTATCTACTAATGAAGATTTAAAGTGTGTACTCAGTACTAACCCAGTTTGAGCCTATTTGTGTCGCACAAATCGCAATTATACGTCGCAAGCTTTTAATGTCTTCGAGTTTACTGTATAAATGTTGTCATACCAAGTACTCGTACATATAAAAATATTTTAGTTCTCTTTAATAATGAATGTAGCACAATTTGAACCTCTGTCACTTGGAATTTATCCAAGAGCTCTAGCAATTTAGGCTATACGTTAGTAATGAGCTTGGTCAATTCTTGTACAGTTATCGCATAATTTGTGTTACTGTTTCGTTTAAATGTTTACAGTAAAGTCGATCTTAAAATAAAACATATAAACGTTTTATCTGTTGTCCAATTTAAGTTAACATTGGCCACGATTGTAAAACAAGATAACACGACAAATATCTACATATATTAGAATAGATAGAGAGATAAAAGTACCTATAAAATTGATGCTTTTATCGGAAAGAAATAGTTTGACGCCTTGAGAATGTCATCAGTGAAGTCGTTATCGTATATGAACTTCTGTCATGTCAAGAATTTAAATTTCCAATGGCGTTACGAGAAGATGAGTCAGAATGGCATCTACGTGGCGTGAATGTGCGACGAGGCGACGGTGCTAGCAGGATCTATTAAAACATTCATCATAGGATAGTAATGACATTCACGTATCAGGTACACTTGGTTTTATTGTTTTCTACTTTAACAACATCTGTTGGGATGTGTTACGAATGAAAGAAGTAGTATTAAATTTTGAAATGAATGAATATTAGACTTGCGAATCGCGATAATTTGGTTTGATATTCCAAAATGTAGTACCTGAAATCTTCGGGGACTTGTGTAAGGTGTATATTTTCGAATAACAAAATATACGTTCTTTAAATCGTTTCATTTAAAATAAATTAATTTTAACTACTTTTTTTATTTTCTTAGCGTTTTAGTAGCCCTTACTATGCATTGGGTATTCACATTCGAAATCAAACGATGCGTTTGTCGTAGGAGACCGAAGATGTATAGGAATAATTATTTTATTGCAGTTTAGATTCAAAGCACAGTTAGTTGCAGAACTCACCGCGAAATTACGCAGTTTTTATTACTAGACGATATTATAGAGTTTTACCGATCATATAAACTGGTAATATTATTTGTTTGTATATTACCATATTATTATATATCTGTTACTTTCATGTTTGATTCACATCTTCCGTAGTAGGAAAAACAAAGAGGTAAATAATACCATTCTCCAGTTTCAGCCCATTTTAAAGACCTTAATATGTAATTATACAATTGTGTTTAATTTTTGACGTAAATATTTTGAGTGGTATTGAAGCCCAAAACTTATAACTTTTATAAAACACATTCTTTTTGTAGTCAACAACTACTTTTCTAACATAGAACAAACACCACAAATAAAAAAAACCTTCTAAAGCTTTTACTTTCATACAAAACATTTCTAAGTTATCAGCTCCAAGTGACTTATGGCGCCCACAAAATTATTTATACTTGGAACTTTCAACACCTGCACTTACACGGATTCCGTGATAGAAAGGTTACTTATCACTAGACGTATTAATGTGTGCTAGTATCATTAAGATTGTTATAATATTGTATTTTTTTAATATTTTCTATATAAAATCAGCGAAGCAATCGTAGTTGGAAAAGATTATTTTACGGAAGATTGATTAGCTAAGCCACACGTTCGATATCCAGCTTAGAGGTCCAATTTTTTATGTTTTTTTATAAATGGTAACTACAGCGAGAGATTTTTTTATTTCCTGAACATAACTTTATGGAGTTTAATAATCTACAATCGTGCGTGTGTGCGTGTGTTCGTGTGCGTGTGCGTGTGAGTGTGCGTGTGCGTGTGCGTGTGCGTGTGCGTGTGCGTGTGCGTGTGAAAAAAAAAAGTGTGCGTGTGCGTGTGCGTGTGCGTGTGCGTGTGCGTGTGCGTGTGCGTGTGCGTGTGCGTGTGCGTGTGCGTGTGCGTGTGCGTGTGCGTGTGCAATTACTTCCAAATTCATCTGACGGTATTTATTTTCTGAAATGGCCGGAAAGTAAAGACCATAGTATCGCAACACCTGTGTTGAGTTACCAAGTCACTGCCTTAAACAAAATATTAACAATAATTTATCATTTTCTCACCTCTGGCCATAAAGAGTGAACGGTGAGCCGGTTGTCGATAGCCAGCGGCGGCAGCTCTACTTCATCTCGGGTCACCTCAGCGGGCGGCGCGACTCTCGCGCACCTCTCCTTCTTCATTTTATCGTAGCCGGTCTTCACTGCATCATAGAACTCGTCGTCTGGCAACGTTAAGTGTGGACCTTTCTTTGAAACAAAATTATACAAATACAGGCATTTGTATTTATAGTCAATAAGTGCATTTTTTATACAAAAACTTGAACTTAGTAACGAGCTAAGAGAATAAGTTTTGTAAACAGTAAATGTAATTGTAAACAGCGTATAAGAATTTCAAAGTAGCCCGATAAGAACATTATGTTACAATAGCTTTCACCTAACTTAAAGTAACATTATTTATTTATATTAATGTATCACGTTGGGTTTCAATGTTATTCTAATATATTATTTGAAAAATATATATATTTAAGTAATTGTTGAATAATTATTCTGATTACGAAAATTACATTAATTTCATTTGATATAGTAGTTAATCTAATTTAAATCAATACTCAAAACGAGTGACTCCTTTTTTAATATATACAAGAAGCACAACTTATTTTATATTGTTTTTCTGCTGCTTAGATATTTTGTGAAAACATACCCTTCGTACTGTAGATTTTTGATTATTTTTAACAATAATTTTTAAATACTGGATTTGTAAACAATTTCTATCGAAAATCAAACCCGTCATAGTAAAATTAGCACGAGATGTTAACGTAGAATCCGCATGTACGTATATTGTATGTCTAAGAAGTGTTGGATACTAAACTGAATAACCAATTTTTCAATCACGTCTCCTGTTAATATGAATGACATTGTTATGTGTTGTGTAAATAAAGATATACTTACATAATTTATTTTTATTATAATAACTATTATACCAAATTTATGCAGAAATAAGAGATATATATATATGTGTATATATCTAGTCTACCTATGTACTTTTTGTTATTTTATAGTTTTTATTTTCTTTCCTTTTTAAGTGCAATAAAGAATATATTATAATATTTGTAACGTAATAATATATATAATAAAATTGCATATTACGTATCACAGCTATTTAAACTTTTTAAATTCAATTTTGGAATATTATTTTCTTTTATTCCTTTCATAAATTTTTTTCTCTACAAACATTACAAAAATTATAAAGAGACTAGAAGAAAACAATTTTACACATGTATAATATATATAAGTATATTGGAGAGTAGATGAATCAATTTAGTCGCGGCGTGATTTGTGAAATAGGTTTTTTTCTTTACTCATACAACCATCACAATTGTAGAATATTTACATGCTTGGAGCCGAGCAAGGTCCACTCCTAAAAAGCCATATATAATATAAAATTATGTAAAATATAAGCCTTAGTGTCTTACAAAGCGTTACATTACAAACACAAAATAAACAAAATGCATACGAAGCCATGGCTTTTATAAAAATTATCATTTACACATTCTTATATAATTTTATAAGAATGTTAAAAAAAAAATGTTTCGTTTAGCATTCTATTAGTTAGCTCAATTTCTTTGAACAGTAAAACGTTCGATTTTCATTTTAAATGCTCATGTGTGTTCTCCTCTACATTATATAGCAAAATAAAAAAAAATCGTAAAATAAGATTGTTAGTAAATAATATAAAGACGACCTGCTCGTTTTCTTAAAGTATTTTCATAAATAAGAAGCTCATGAAGAAGAAGAAGAAGAAGAAGACATTGCGGAACTCAACGCCGCGCTTTGTTTTATCAAGTTTCAAAATTTACCAAAAGATTAATCTTTCAGCTAAATAACGTGAGAGAAAAATAAGTGGTTTTCTATTTCATATTGAAAACATCTATCAAAGACCGTCAGTCTCACATTTTCGTCTACTAACTTAATGGGTTCGAGCATGGATCAATTTATATTCTGGGCACCTTTGAGTCGTATAAAGTTATAACAGGCAAACTAAACGATATGGAACCCCATAATAAATGATGACACGATTTTTCTTAATACCTGTTAATCTTAAGGTATTCGCAAGACTAATTAAAATAACATACTTTTAAAAAGATGTGTGAAATATTTGATTTATTATTCAAATTATTTTATAAAATAAGACAGATTTGATGTCTTTTTTCCATGTAAGCGTCCAATTTCAAAGATTAAACTTCAAAGAGCCAAACAAAGTAGTTTCACAATTGACAATGATGATTTATGTTTTGAATTTAAATTTGTTTTTGTTTCCGGAATATTTATAACTAATTGACTTTTGGTACGTGAAAGACGTTTTTAGATTTGGTCAAAGTAATTTGTTTTCAAATAAGCAGTTGCATATTATACTTGATATATTTGATACATATATAATAATACCTTGTCTAATATTGATATCTTGTCTAAGATACAAATTAAGAAAAAATCTACTTAGTATGTAATTAATGAACATTTCAAAATATTTGTGTATACCACTTCCATAAGCATTTTTGTTATTTATTTATTTTTTTACTACTGCTAGAGTGAAACATATAGAAAGCTTTCGAAAACATGATCAATGAGAACTTATAAGTACTGTCAAGCTTAAATTTTGAGGAAGCTATAACTTCCAACATGGTGCCATGTATCGAATAACTATAATTGCTTCCGTACTATTTGAATATTTTTTTACGATCAATAATAATGAGTATATATAGTATATCTACAATCATTGCTGTATTTAGAGAAAAAAAATGATTTTAAGCAGTAGTCAAATATCACGAGCTATTAATAGAGCTCTACATTATATTTATTAAGTGTTTTTTTTCCAACATAAATATTGTACTAGTGGAAATCGTAACCATAATCAAAGCGTCTATTAACAAAATAAAACTTTAATCCAACAAAATCTAGAGTAAATCCACCTAAATCCAGTATCAACAATACTTTTCCATTGTCTCTAGTTCAAAAGAACTTTGCGCACAGTTGTACCACAGTCCACAGCATGTACATACAAAATGCTACATTGCAGGCAATTTGTTCCTACGTGAGCTGTGTGTTTAGTTGGTAACGCAAACTCATTAGTTACCGCGGAAAAATGCTCGGTCAACCAGAATGAGTGCGTATTTTTTTTTAAACTTTCATTGTTCTAGGGTTTCCTCGCATTTTTTTCGAGTTATATTAAATGACTAGCTGTACCCGCATCTTCGTCTGCGTGAAATTCTCAATGTATTTTAGTATATATACCGTATAAACGTACATATGCATTTAGTAAAAAGGTTATTTTAATATTACAAACTGACACTCCAATTTTATTTATTTGTATTGATTATGTTGCATTAAAATTTAGAGTTCAACAATTTTCAGTATTTAAATTTAATTGTCTTCCTCATCATTTATTCAGATTTATGTTATATTATCCTCCATATTGAGGTCACCGTGGCGCAATGGGACAGCCTCTGATTGTAATCAACATTGGTCGTGGGTTCGATTCTCACTCGGCGAAATGGTTATATTTTCATTATTTCCTTCTTTGCTACTCCTGGCTTCGCTCTGGTAAACAAGCCAAAAGCGCAGCGTTAAGCTCCGCCACTTAATACTCAATGTCTCAAACTTGGCTGGAAAGTGGAGAACGGAGTGTCGTTGCACTAGGTTTTCTCTGACTATACCCTGCTATGCGGGAAAAAGCGTGAAGCTGTAAAAAAAGACGTTAGACTATAGAAATCATAATACATTCTACATTTTTAATTGATTTTTACACGGGCTGTGTAATTTCTCTAACGGCAGGTACTACAGGTTCGAATGTCTAATTTCTTGAACGGTTTTCAAGAGTGGGTTCAAATGTTGCTGCGTTCAAATTTTTATACGTTTTCTAAATATGTCTTTTTCATTTAAATATATATATGATGTTTATATCGCCGCATTATATTATCATTAACAAATTGTACATATTGGATATTCTAATAATTTAAATAAAATTTTAACTTAGCCTTTAAAATACAAAGCACAAAATTATTAAATACATTTCTATTCGACGTACATATATATATATGTACCATGTCACTATAATTCAACGTTTAAAGCTGAGCTTTATTTGCGACTTAAACTCAAATATTGGCAAAGATTCATTTGCATTTGAAAATTAGCACGCTGTCAAAACTATATTTGTAGTGTTTCCATACAAACATGCATACACGGTTTATTATATAGAAACATGCATCTATGTAGGTCGACTGTATCCTTGTTACGCGAATATTGAATAACTTTAGTTTAGTTATGAACGTCGAACTTAATAACGTTGATTGTATTAGATCTCGTGGAATTATAAGTTATGTAGCAATTAAGGTAAACTTATGACATCGGGTTCGAAATTCAGTGAATCTATATATTAATATATGAGAAAAAATCTTTCGATCCCCTTTTTACGATAAAGTGTATATGGAGAAGAAATGCAAAAGGCCAATATTTTTATAATAATACATTAGACATTACATTCATAAAATAAATAATACACATACTACAATGTGTTTCACGTACATTTTTGTGTAAAGCGACATATAGGCACGTTGCTAAAGCAAACCGTATTTTAGGCGTAAACGGGGCCTCCTAATATACACCGTCGAAATGGAAAGTGGTACATATATCTGAGATTAAGTAATTTTTGATTCCCTCTACCTATTCCAGAAAATGAAAACTATAAGCGAAGCAAATAAAAAACAAACAAATATGAAATATAAAAAATCAAAAAATATGAAAATAAGAACGAATGGAATGTCACAATTTTTGCATGTTTCTGTAATAATACTGTGATAATACATTATAAAAAATTCTACGTTTAATTCAATATTTTTTATTATTTAAGAAATAAGATCTGTAGAATTAAAATTTTTATTTATTTTACACATCAATACGTAATATAAATTACATTCATAATAAATAATTAAGAATATTATTAAGATTTATTCATAAAACGTTGTAGTTATACAAACGTGTTTGGAATTGCAAGATTTTCTAATGGAACACCCATAGACTGTATGTTATTTATTATACAATTCACGAAAAATAACATTAGTAAGCCAAGGCGTATTGAAAACTTTGAATACTTACATATAAGTGACGAGCGATTTATCCGTTGTTTGTTCTGTCTTATTCACACGTCTTGTTTAATTAAAGAAAATTGAAAGATCAAGGTGAATGTCGAATTTTTTAAACGCTAGTAGTTTTAAAGATGCTAAAGACTTGAAAATATTTAAAAAGATTTATTACTTTTTTTTAGCCTTACTTACTATCCTGCATAGCAGGTTAGGCTAGAGAGATCCTAGTGTCAAGACACTCCGTTCTCCAATTTCCCCACATAATCGAGACTTTATGTGTTGAAGGTATACAAAGTTCAACAAAAAGAAAAAAAAGAAAAAGCGGTACTCAACGCTGCGCTTTGTAGCTGTATCGTTGCAGTGATATGAAAAAAAATTAAATGTAACGTTTACAATCAGACGCTATCATACTATGGAATAACTTATATTAAAACTCTTCTTACTATATTAATTTAAAATTAACTTAAATTACTATAAATCTATACGGAGATTACGTAGTCACTTTATTTTGAATACTTAGCTTAATTTGAAAATTTAAGCTGAATTATTTTAAACTAAAAACTAACATTTTAACAACCTGTATACATTTTAGCTAGCTTCGCGCTTCAGCTTTTTTGTGCATAGCGCAGTAGTTAGAGAGAACCTAGTGTCAAGACACTGTTCTCCACCTTCCGCCCGAAATCGAGACTGTCCTAAGACAGGTACCAGAGTAGAGAAATAAAAATATTGTTTCACTTCCATTACTATAACTATGCGCTACACATAACTTTCCAGAAAAACAATTCCGAAATAAATCTAAGTCATCTTCGTTTAATTGCAATATTAGAGAGCAATTTACGTCATCGCGTTGGTTGTTACCTATAAAATGCTATTTGCGCGATTTACCATCGGTATATCGTAAGTGACTATGATTCAATTTGTTTATACTAACATAATATAAGGCTATTATACATTAGGGAAAAAATATTTTGATTTAAAAATGTTAGTAATAACTGTTGTATGACTTAGTTAGAAATGACCATAATTATATAAATGTTTTCGATGAAAATATCAACTTAAGTTTTTTTTTATTATTTTCTTGTTCACTTCACTAGTCACTTTATTCATCAGTTTTAATTTATTTATGGATACGAGAATAGGAAAAATTATTTTTTTTATATTATTATCAGCATCACGCTTCTTTCCGCAAATCAGGGTAGGCAGAGATAACCTTGTGTCAAGACACCCCGTGTTCCACTTTCAAGCGGATTTCAAGATACTTGAGTAGCAAAAATCAACACCGCACTTTGTATTAGCACCAGAGTGGAAAATGAAAATAATTTCAATATAATAATTCCCTTGAGTAAGAATTGAACCCACAACAAGTTTCATGTTGTCACAATGTGCCACGAGGGCCTCGGATATATGGATTCGTGAGAAATTTACCCACAACCTTCGTATTAAGCGAAGAAACACCTTTCACATCAATTTATATTCTTTTTAAGTAACTTTTTATTAAATTTAAATAATTATAAATTTCATGCAAATTTATTTGTAAATTAAATATATGAAATTATAAACGCATCTTTAATACGAAGGTCAAAAAACAGACTAGTAATAATTTATTTTATAGCATTTTAATTATAGTTCATTGATCCCCCGTTATTGTTCAACAAGTAGAGCTTTTAGCGTCTTATAATTAGTTACCTTTACTTACTATTTAATTATTGTAAGAGATTTTTTCAATAATTAATACGTTTATATAGAAAAAATACACTATATATGAACGAAAGCTTATTTTGTATACGAAAGTAGTATTATTTAAATGTTGTAGTATCGTGAGTGAGAAGTGTAAGTTCGAATTGGTGTGGTTTATTTCTAAGGTATAAGCGAAGCAAATAAAGCAAGGTAAAGCTTAGTCTCATATTTTTATTTCTATACACCATAATAAACGTTTTGTTTTACATTTTTAAAGTGACGTAGAGTTCCACCATTCAATCGTTAATATATATATATATAAACCGTAATGTCTCGATTTCACGCCGATAATGGAGAACAGAGTGTTTTGACACTAGTTTCTTCTGACTACGGTAGGGTAGCCTGACTAGGCTATGCGGGAAAGAATGTGAAGCTAAAAAAATCTAAGCATTTTTCCATTCTTGTACATTGTTAGTGTTATTTGGGTTATTACAAAGGAACATTTTACAAGCGGTCTGCCCTACATTCGTAAAATGCACTTTTATCACGATTCTCGCCAGAAAACACGTCTGCGTAAACATCTAATATCTGTACAAGGCATACTTTGTCCTTTGAAATAAATCTTTCTTTCTAAATAAATCTCACCTTTTAATGATGAGACAATCAATTGAAATTGTTTAATAAATCTTTGTTTTTTTGAGGCCATCGTGGCGCAGTGTGACATTATCTAATTATATACGCGATGGTTTTGGGTTCGATTCCCACTTATGGAAATAATTATCATTAATATATTTTAATTTTTCGCTCGGGTTACTAAGACAAAAAGCCCCTTTGCGTTTCGCCATTTAACACGCAATGTCTTGATTTCTGGAGGAAATAGGAGAACGGAGGTGTATTGACGGCACAATGCGTGAAGCTGGACTTTGGCTTTTTCGTGTACATACTTTATTTTTTTATTTTAATAGTAGTTTATTTTAAAACAATTTTAAACACACATCTAATTTGGCTCTGTAGGCCCAGAAAATTTATTAATAAACAATCTCACTCCTTCTGTTCTCCACTTTCCGCCTGACTAAAACTGATTTATATTAATCGAGTCCCTATAAATGTAAAAAAATAAAATGTAAGCCTTTCTTAATAAGACCACTATCTACCAGAAGACAAAAGCTGCCCAAAATAAAAACCACGCTATCAATATAATAATAGATATAATATATGTGAAAGTAGGAGAAAAGGGAACTATCCATTGTGCTGATATCGAGACTCCTCTTTATGCCTTTGTTTTGTCACACTTCATACGTCTATATGCTTTAGGTGAGCGGTAATAGGTTGACAAATGAAGCATTTTAGGATACTTCTATACATATGTATGTGTTTTAAATACTCCTGCCATAGATAATTACCGCAGGAAAGAAGATACTTGTGATAAGGAACTTTTTTAAATGTTAATATTAACTCAAGTGGGAACTGAACTTATAACCAATAATAATTAATGTTCAGCTAGATAGCATTTTCGGTAGAGTCACATGGTGTTAAATTAATATTCGCGATTTATATTGTATAATATTTAGGAATAATATTTGTAAGAGCATATTTAGTAAACATATATTATTTATTAGGTAATTAAACAGTTCCAATCTTTATTTACCGTATAGCAGAAAGAGTTCTGAATTAATAAAATTATAAACATAGCTTGTTTGTGTGAGTGAACCCAACGCCGGATAGTTGAAAAAGGAAAAATATTTTAAACATATATTTTTAAGACATTTTTAAAGTGCGGTCTGCGCCATCAAGGAAATTGGAAAAGATGCAGGATGGAAATGGGAACGCAGCGGATGGCTAACCCGCACCCTTTGAAAACCGTTCAAGGTTTCACTCGGTTAGGAACGGTTTTTCAAGATGTGCGGGTATAATCCCGCAGCGTTCAAATTTTTATACGTTTTCTTAATATATTTTAAATACAGTCAAAGGTCAAGCCACTGCGCTACGATGACCTGTTTAATTATATGGCACCTTTTATAAAACTTTATAATATTCTTATATTCTTGCTCACTATATAAAAATATTTATCAAATATCGAGAAAAGAGCGTGTATCAATAAAAACTTTAATGAAAAATAAATAACTGGGATTTCCCACACCCACATCCATCGGGAACGACATTCTACGATAATTACTTACAAATGAAAAGCCCACGCGTTTTCTACTCACTTTATCGAATTCGATTTTAAATTGTTACTAGTACTCTATCGATCTCTATAAAATAATTTGTTTTAAAACAAATGTTCATTTCAACATCTTAGAGTAAAACAAAACAAACAAAAACAATTACTTTATTTGTTAAATTCTAATATAGTTAAAACTTTTAAGTAAAAAAATAGGCGTTTAATTTATAGGCGTTTATAAGTTTTTTATTATTTTTAGTTTTATACCATCGAAAGTAATAAGCGATGAATGAGTTCATTTAAAAGGTTTACAACGACCACACGTTCGATTAGGAAATCAATTTAACATATACAATGGTTAATACTTGGTTCATTCGTAAATATTTATACGTTAACTAATGCTAGGAGTTCTATGTTAGGAGTCCTCCTACAGTTTTGAGTTTTTATTTAAAACATTTTTTTTTATGGGACGTTATTTAATTTACTGAGGCTGTCGTGTGACAACGTCCGACTGTAAACGCGATTGTTTGTTGGTTCGATTCCCACCGGAGGGAATAATTATAATAATACCGAAGACGAAGCGATGTGTTGATTTCCGCTCAACACGATCACTCAACATGCAATATGTTGGATTCGATATGTTGGAAGGTGGAGAACGGAGAGATCCCGACATGACTCCCGATGGAACGATAATATTTAAAAAAAAAAAATATTTCTCTCTCTCAGTAACACAAAAAACGGGGTGTTGAGTTTCTCCACTCAACACACAATGGGCCGGAAGGGGGAAAACGTATTGTGTTGTCACATGGTTTTCGCTATCCACCCTGCTATAAAAGAATGTATGTGAAATTAAAATGAATAGTGTACAATTATATATCTTGCTTAGATTAGCATAAAAACAACAGAAATATATATATATATATATTTTAACATTTTTTAAAGTGTTATTCGCACACTTTTAGAAAAATTTAGAAAAAAGGTATAAAAATTTGAACGCAGTGGGATTGGAACCTGAGCCTCTTGAAATCCGTTCAAAGCTCTGACCGCTAAGCCATACGTTCAACGGTTTTAAAGAGGCGCGGGTTTTGAACCCGCTGCGTTTAAATGTTTATACATTTTCTAAATATGTATTTAACAGAAAAATAGACAAACCTCAACTAATACAAAAAAGATAATATATATGATTAAACGTTTTTCTATCTATAGCATAGCCTTCCGTTATAGAATATTTGTATAGTATGATCAATATAAATTGCTTGTTAAAACACTTTGAATGTGGGCCAAAATCATCTCAGATTTCCCCACACAGTGATACGTTAGCAGTTAGGCTAATTAACTGCCTGCAGCCATTACTGCTTATCAATGGATTTATGGGATGACAAGCATGGTTTCGGTGATAATTTTTAATAGAATATATCCAAAGCTTCTAAGACGCATAACAACTATACCTATGTAGTCATATAAGTCTAGTTCATCATATCATAAAATCTAAGAAAAGCCCATACCTACTATAGTTTAACTAAATTATATTGTTTTTATTATATTATAGTCTAATTAATCAATGAACCATTTACAATATGACTACAGGGACTGTAATATATTATATACTAAGCATTGAGGCTTAAGAATAGCAAAAAATACTATTTTTTTTCCAGATAGTAGTTATGCAGACAGAACTTTGGTGCATGTTAATCTAGTAACGTATGCAGCTTGAATGCCAATGTGGATGTAAAATAACATGGTGCAAGCGCCAAGTCATTTGGCCTTATTTATTGATAGAACTAAAGTTCCAACATATATAAGGGAAATATCGAAAATAATCGTAAAGTGAGATAATGAATGATGAAAGAATAGTAAGAAAGAAATATGACGCAAAGGTAAGTAGTAATAGACACAGTATCGATGATTCTGGACGAAGGTAAAGTAAAAAACACGAGGACCTCCCGGAGAGTGCGTATTAAGAGGTAGATAACTGTGGACGAGGCAAAAGAGGTATGTTGGGCTAGGCATGAAGTGTGAGGTTAACAAAAAGTACTACATTGCTACTCGTAATACTAACTATCTGTAATGTGGAAACATAAGTTATACCTTTTTTTGACATATTTTTTTCAAAATTTATTCTATGTGCATGTGGAATACAGTACAAACGCTAAGTACAAAAATATCATTCATGTGTCTCAAAATTTAATAATATTCAATCGTTTGTTTTTAATTATCAAAATCTCAACTTAAACTAATAACTTACATTCATGAGTTTATAATATAATTATATTGTGTACAAGAATTTCATGTGATACCGTTAATTAAATTAAAACTGTTACTTAAAACAAGATTTAGTGTGGTGTACGAAACTTGAAATGGAATTGTTAAATCAATGTAAGCGAGGTAAAGCCTTCGAAAACCACAGCAGAGGGATACTAACAAGTTGTTTGCAAGTTACCAACTCTCTTGCTAATTATCGAGAGTATTAACAAAAATATACATATATAAAGGTTTGCTTAAATTTTAGATACTTATTATGTTTAGTTTTATTTTGTCGCATTGATGAGAGGCAATGCCTTTAACTTATCTATTCGCCATCGCGTCTGATTTCATTCCATGACTTAGGAGAGTTATTATTATATTTAATTATGTAACATTTCATTAACTGTTATTCACACACGTAGGAAATTGAAAAACATACATTTAGAAAACGTATAAAAATGTATAAAAAAATTTTAATCCTGATTTCAAATTTTTATAAGTTTTCTAAATATATGATTATATTTAAGTTATTTTCATTCATCCGTTCTCGTGACAAGACAAAGCGCTGCGTTGAGATTTACTACTCAACACGCAAAGTCTCGGATTTCACTCTCAACCTACCCTGCTATGTAGAAAAAACCGTAAAGCTGTAAAAGGAAACACTTCCATAAGTTAGAGAGTGTGTTGTGTGTTTATTCATTTTTACTAAAAATCAATAAACACACAAACACAAAACACTTTTCTTTTCACCGCCACTGTCGGACAAATAAAGTAAAACATTTACATCAGTGTCACTTGTTCAAAGTTTCCGCTTTGTAAAACATGGTAACAACAAAAATATTTTACGACAAGGCTCTTTTAAGATACTTAGGAAATAAAATCATTTTTGTATAGCGCTATTACCATACTTTTATTGTATGTTTATTTAAATATCTTTTATCAGAAAGTGTAGACGATAAAATACCTTAATATTTGTGTATGTAAATGTTTGAATGAGTCTCGAAATTCGATGAATGATTTTTGGGTCACTGTTGAATAAACAGTTTTGTCAATGAGAAAGAATAATATTGTATTAGTTGAAACAAGTTGTCACTTTCGACTTTTCTTGTTTTATTAGAATATTTTAAATTTAATTCCTTATATTTTTATCATGTTATGATTAGCGCATTGCATTTTAAATGTTTAAAAATATATTTAATATGAAATTAAAAAACAAATATTTGAAATCGACTTTCTTAATTTTTTGAGGCCATCGTGGCGTGGCGAGTGGGACCGCGTCTGACTGTAAACGCGATTGGTTGTGAATGATGTTGATTCCCACTCGAAGGAATGACTATCTTATACATAAACTTTTACTTTATAAATGTCGACTTCAAAAATATATTGTGCAATTTCTAAAAATGTACAAAAAAACAATATTTTACAAATATATTTTATAGTTTACTAAAATTTCCAATTGCACACTTGTGAATAATCTACTTCATCGTATATAATAAAATTTCGCGTTCAACTGTTTAATGTAACCGCAAGTAAATTCCAGCGATCAGTTTAAATTAATTTATGACTTCAGCTAACGTTTTTAATTAGCTCTATGTAAACAAACAACTGAAACGACGCTTGGGAAATTCAATTAGTGTCCATGCTTAGAAAAATACTGGACTTACGGATGTTTTAATAATTCATAAAGCGAAATGTTTTAAATTTCATACTTCGGCTGGTTTGCTTGTAATTGAGAAAATTTTCATTTAGAGAGTGAATCGTTGATAAATTTTTTAAATAAATGTTTTATCCTAGAATACTATTTATCATTGTATTAATAATTAAAGTAAAACTTTGGTACACTTTTAACGAAATTGCGGAGTATGAAATTTGGCTTATAGTTTAAATTTATATGGAGAAAATATATAGTAAATTAACGATTTAAATATTATTTAATAAAAGACTTAAAGTTTACTGCTCCTGTATTTCGCAAATATTTCATGGGAAATTGTGTACGCTTTTACAATATGATCCCAGAAAACGTCTGAAAATGTTTTTTATCACAATTTTAAAAAGTTGTGTTGAAGGTATTACCTAATTAACTATTATATAAATGATAAAACGCCTTGGGAACGAAATGCTCGCTCCAGTCTATTTCAAAGGTATCATTGTCAATAATAAATCTGTAAATTATTAATTTAAAGAAAAAAATAATCGAGGACCCGAGTTTCTATCCCCGGTTCTTCTCATGTTTGAGGCATTAATTTTAGTGAACCGTTAAGTTATTTGACGTTCAAAAAATGAAGCATGTACTATCTTATTTTGAATAAAATTATTTGACTTTGACTTTAAAGTGACGTAAACGTATACATTGCTTAGGCAACGTGTATTTTACACATTAACAGTTTAAATAAAAAATAATATAAACACTAGTCGTATTAGGTACATTACATATATAGACCCGTCGCGTCATACCTCCACTAAAAAAATTCTCGAATGAGAATCGAATCCAATCCAGTTATTGTTTATAGTAGGACTCTTTCCTGTCTCTTTACAGTACACGTTGGCGTCAATTCTGTATCATAATATTATTGTTCCTAATATTTATAATGGCGCCATCGACACATCATCTGGGACAAGCTGTATACGCAATGGTTGCGGGTTCAATCTTAATACGGGCGATAATATTTAAGATCTGCGCTCTAGTTAGATAAAATACAGCGTTAAGGACCGCCACTTAACACAAATTATTTCGTATTCGGACGTATAGTAATGAGCGCAGTATCTTGACACTAGTTTCTCTCTGCCTACACTATGTGAAGAAGTGTGAAGCTGCATTATCATAGCTATCTATCACAATATCACAATTTTTGCTGTCATATTTACAAGGTTAAAAAAATGATAAAATTAATAGCTTTAATTTTATAAATAATTAATTAAACCAATAATATATAATATTAGCAATTCAGATTAGTTAAAGTCGGACAGTGTAAAGGACATGACAAATTATCTGTCTTTCTGTCAGTATCTGAGAAATTAAATTCGTTAACGAACTAATGCTGATCACGTTTCTTATTGCCAAATTATTAAGTATTTGCTTATGCATAATTAATAATTAATTTTGGACATTTTAACAGTTTTATTATGGAAGAAGAATATTTTGTTACTGTATACAAAAAATTGTAGCGAGATATTAACATATAGCTTTTTTTTTGTCTTGCAAGCTAAAAAAACGTTCTAAAAATGGAGCAGGGTGAGCAGAGTTACTCTAGTATCAAGATACTTCGTTCTCCACTTTCCGCCCGAATTCAAAACATTCCTTTTGGCGTGATGAAACCCAATGCCGCGTTTTGTCTTACCAGGGCAAATAAATGATATATATTATAATTTAAATGTAATAATTCTTCAAAAGGGAATCGAACCCACAACCAATCGCGTTTACGGTCAGACGCTGTCCTGCCGCTAAGATAGCCATATAACATAAACAAAGCGTGTTTGCTTAAAATAATTAGACGTACTATTCAAGAAGTGTGACTTCTAATCTATATTTATGAAATATTCTAACTGACTTAAATATTTTTATTATTCTCCAAACACCAAACGCTACGGTATTTGTATTTTTCTTTCCCGACTAACATACATGTCGACTAACATACATGTACGGGGGGTTCTCATACTTATTACGTGACCTTCCTCCAGTATCGTTGTTGTGTTCGCAGGATCGGTACTTCGATCGATCTATGACTGGTAGGAGGTCTCTACTCACTCACTCACGGTCTACCACAGCTAATATATTTAAAAACATTTTTGTAGACCACGTATAAAATTTGAACGCAGCGGGATTCGAACCCGCGCCTCTTGGAAACCGTCCAAGCGCTCTAAGCCATGCGTTTTTAAGGCAATCCCGCTGCGTTCAAATTTTTATACGTTTACTAAAAAAATATTTTTCAATTTCCTAAGTATATGAAAACACTTTAAAAATGTAAAATAGCTAATATTGTCAATATTTATTTTTGTGAATAACATTTTGAAATGTATTAAGTTATTATTTTATATTAAAAAGTAATGTATATAATAAATTATTATTTAATAACAACTGAGGTCATATAAAAATTTTTATGACTAAAATCAACTCATCTTAAATGTTATCAAGTAAAGTAATGGTGTGCAAATTGGCAACTGCGATACCACTTCGACATAGAATGCGGCCATTGAAGTAACTGGGCTTGAGAATTAACACATAACATGAAAGTGACAAAACCATCGTTCTATTTATAATAACAATAACCACAAAGAGCAATAGTAAATAAAAATCTTCATTCATCTCAATTTACTTTAATAAGAACGTATAGGTTATTACCTATACGTTCTTATTCTTATAGATTTGACCCAATGTAGCGTATTCGCTACATTGGGTCAAATCTTCTAATGTTTCCATTTTTATACGAGCTGATTATTTTAACTTACTTATCATAAAAAATCAACTCTACTCTACAAATACATAATATCTTGAACTCTTGCCTTGACACTAGGACTCTTTGTCTTTCTTTAAGGGCAAGTCGTGATATTGGGTTTAAGTATGAAAATAAACTTTTAAAAATATAAAAAAATTATACCTATAAATATGAAATATTTATATTTAAAAAGAAATGCCGATCAATTTTCTTATGGTATAGAAATAGTTTATCTAGCACGTATCAATCACGCAGTAGCTTATTTATTTTGTCAAGAGCATATTTCTTAAAATATAAAATTAATTAAAGCGATTAGAGTGTAAGATAAAAAAACAAGTGTGTTATTGCATTATAGGTATATGAATATATTATATTATATTATATATATATAAAAGTTAAAAAAAATATGTTGGTATACTCCTGTACGTACTGGGACAGCGTATTGCAAATTGTTGTGTATTATCATTTCTCTGTTCTGGTAACTAAGACTTCCACCACAATCTTTAATTCGGGCGAAAAATGGAGGACGGAGTGTCTTGAAACTAAGTTTCGCATGCTTACACTGCTATGCGGGAAAAACTGTTTAGGTACAAAAAAATATATACAATATAATTATATATTTATTGTAAAACACTCAGTTTCTAGGACGGCACTACAAAAATTTATTAATTAAAAATCTCCTTTCTTTGAATCTCTTTCAGGATAAAAGAAAGCATTAAACAATAGACGTGAATCTGTGTTAACATTAAGTAAAGATAGCCGCGTTTTGTGAAAATACTGAGCAAGGGCCAGTCGCCCGACAAATGCACACAAAGAGTTCCGTAACATTTCTACGCTTTTTTTATTTTATTAAAAATACTAAAAATATTGCAGTTCTGTTCAAGAAAGATATTGAGTTTTATTATTTTGATTTGATGTTTCAAATTGTGTACGAGTAAATAGATGTTCTTTGAAGTCTGCATTATATTTACAATATAATTAATAAATATACATATACCTTTTTTCCGTTTTTTACCTTTACCTGAATGACTACATCAGTCAGAGACAATGGAGCATCAAATTTGTGGTTCCTGCAAACCTCGTTCGCGTCGTCCACTTCAGTTCACCTCTCATATACGCCCTCCGGGAAGACCTTGTGCTTTGACCTTCCTTACTTGACCTTTCTACCGAAACTGACGACACTTCGTTCTCAAAAATGAACTGAGGTCCCTTACATATTTTACAGTGAGCTGAATTTCCTCCACTATTTTTTTTACAATTGATCACTCGTCCAACGTTTTGAAACCTTCGATGTTCTTTTTTTCATATTGTGGTGCAGTAGGCAGCGACTGACTGTGAACGCGATTCGTTTCGTATTTAAATGCCATTTGTTGAAATGATAAAATTAAGTATTTAATTGCCATTCGTTGAAATGATTAAATTAAGAAACATTTTTGTCTCTCCGCCTCATAACACAAATCATGCCATTCACTCGACACGCATTGTCACAAGTTCTGGCGAAAAGCAATAAACGTAGTTTGCTGACGCTGTCTTCTGTCTGCCCTGCTATAAAGCCCTGCGAGAAAAGGTATATATAAAGCTGAAAAAAAAATGTACACAAAAAATGAGACTTTAGAAGGCGGTATACTAAAAACAAAAACTTTGTAAAAATAAGTAGGGTCTAGCCCTAATTTACATGAATACCGGCGCTCGTTCTTTAAAGTTGCAATTAATTATTCCACTTTATGTAAATAGAGAATCGGACGTACTTTTTGCGGCACTATTTAGTGTATGCCATTTAAAAAGGCTGCACTGAGCCTGTGGATAATAAATAAAACATTATTGTAATTTAAAATGTCTTTGCCTTTTGTGTTTACGCTTTTTATTGAATTGAATTTGCTTGCCGATTTGATTTTTCTTAGCTACTTCTTTATCAGTATATAATTTGAGCCTCCTAAGATGAATTCTTCCTTAATTTTATATACACGTAAGAATATTTTTATATATATATATATATATAATATTAATAATAATAACACTTTATTACACAATAAGTTACAATTTAGACTTAATAACATAGTTAAACTTAATTTATATATATTTATATATATATATATATATATATATATATAGCTGAAATCACTTGACGTATAAAAATGTAAATTCCATTACTTAAATATTTTTTAAATACATTATTTGCATTTTATTAATTAAATTTTGTATCAGTGTAAACAAAATATATCAACACAAATATCTATATAAGAAATGTTTAGCTCTAATATATGATATGAAAGTAAAATATAAGATGAATGTGTCTGTTATCGAATCACAGATGACATAATGGGAGGGCCAGTGACTTTTGATAAAGGCATAGTGATTTACAATTACGACTGCCTACTAAAGTATGGATACTCATGCTACTATTATTTTATATGAAGTATGGTGTAATTTAGATTCAATGAAGCAGTTTCCCGTCTTTTTCTGCATAATGGAGAATGTAGCCAGCCCAACCTAGGTCAAGTTCCTCCGTTCACCGGTTTCCGCCCGAATTTCATGTGGCGGAAGTCAACGCCGCGCTTTTCTTTACCAGCGATGGGAAATGAAAGTAATTTAAATTTAAACATTCCCTAGAATAGGTGTGCACTGCCAGAAACTGTCCCACTTTGCCATGATAGCCACGAAATTATATATTAATTTAGACACGCCAGTTAAATGTAGTTGAATGAGTTTAAGTCTCGGCTGTGGATTCAAATCGATTGAGTATAGTATAGTGGTACAGTATAGATATTAACTGGTTTAAAAATCGATGTCTTAAGTTCTATATTCAGCATACAATATCTGATCAAGGAGAAAGTAAAGTAAAGTTGTATAAAATCATAAGTAATTAGAGTTTTTTCCTTTATTTTAATTCATATATTAATTATTTAGTCTATTCTAAAACTTTAATTAATACGCATTGAAACCTACATCAACACTATGCTTTATTACACTTAGGCACTGCCCTCAAAACATAAATAATATTTTTTATATATTATTTTAATATCAGTGACATAACACGAGGGTCAATGACTCCCGATAACTGATGTCAGAATGATTTACGACTACGCCTAATTATTTAGCGATAGTCTTGAATTCCACAAACTTTGATTCAATGACCAAATTGCGTTTGGCCCAGTTTGGGAATATCTACTTAATTGTTTGGAATAGATTAGTAATTCATTAAAATTAAGACAATTTGAAAATTAAAATTATTTTTATTACAAAAATTGTGAACTCGGAAATGATTTTAATATTGAAATAAAGACTAGTAGATCGCGTAAAATGAAATACACATTGCTAAAGGAAAAATGTTGCTTTAGCAATTTGTATGTATTGCTAAAGCTATTATTGTATACAAGTCATATGTCAACCACATGATAGTATTAATTTTATATATTTTTAAAACTTAAAAATATAATATAAATTATTTTCAATTAAATTTATTTTTTTTATACATTTTTTTTGTGTTATATATATATATTGGCATTAGCGTTATTTGTATTACGTAGTGAGGACATATGAAATTATTACAAGCTACTCCTACGGAAAGTTTTGGGGTCAAATCCCACACGGGAAGATAATTGCATCAATATTTGTACTTACATTAGCAATGGATCTAATTGACACTAACTTCAATTCTAGAGACTACATTATTTTACGTCAAGTTCACGTCATTATTTTTGTAGCAAATATTTTGCCTGTAGGTTTCGTTCCGGCGTCTCTTAGCGTTCAAAGCATTTGGACGGTTTCCAAGAAGGGTGTGGTTTCGAATATATGTATATATACTTGGAGACTTTTACGCAACGTCAAAAAAAACGATTACTTATAAGAAAAATATTTCCTACAAAAATAATATATATAATTTAAATTGATTGGAAAATAAGATGTTTCTTATAACAAAAACAAAAATAGTGCAAATTTATTAGAAATATTTTTTAGTTTTTTAATATTCTTCCCTAATATGTACTTAAAAAACCGAACAAGCATGCGGAACCAGTGCCAGACAGTTGTTAAAACAATATAAATTTAAATGACACACAAAACACTAAATCTGTGTAACTCTAACCTTTGCCGCTACCCGTTTTATTTCTCAAATGATATAAACCATGGGTTATTTCGCCATAAACCTATATATACTTATGTTTCGAAGAAATTTGACACATTTAATGTCTGTCTGTCTGCCTATCATTATATCGTAGACCCAGAAAAGTCAATATCATTAAAGCGACCACCCATTATGCAATTTCGTGGAACAACACTTGAGTCCAATGTAAACTAGACAGCACGAGAAACTAAAAGTTTAAATATGTCATTAGGTCATTTTCATACGAAAATAGGTGAATTTTTGTTTTTGTTTGTAAATTATTAAAACTATTTTTAATATTCGAATGGGTTAAATTATTAGATATACCAACTATTGCAATGAAAAATTTATTTTCAAATTATCGATGGATATTTCTCAATTAATCGCTCATGTAATAATTCAATTAAAACCTTTTAAATTATTTTAAGGGAATACATTTTTATTTTAAATGATGTTTAATATAATAATAAATATAAACCTAAAAAGAATTTTTAAGCGTTGATTGAATATAAATACTTATTATAAGTCTCCAATAACAAGTATGCACCGATCTTTATATAGCGATCTATTTTCGTCAAATGGCTCCAAACTATTTTTGGATGATGGAGGGCTAGCGCACGGCTCTCGATAACAATTGATTGTAGTTTCGTCATTAAGTGGAAAGGCTATGATATTATTTTTGTAGTCATAGAGGTATATTAAAGAGAATATAATGAAATTTCACTCTCTTTCCCAGATATTTCTAACGGCACATGGAAAGGAATGGAAGGGAATGAACGGCACAATGCTGTCGAATGGTTTTTGTATCCACTTTAGCGTTCCATTCGTCTGAACTGACCTGTACAGTGAAACTATTACTTCATTCAATCTAAATAATATTATTACAGTATTTTGTTCTGTGAAATAAATGCTTCAATAATTGCAGGCTGTGGAATTTAAACCAAGACTTGGTTTAAACATTTAAGAGCCATTTTGATGATTGATTAAATATTTAATTCACACTCATGTTCATTATATAACTCTTAGTCAGCACCATGGGCGTCATGGTATCGCAATGTTACAACGTCTGGCTGTAAACACAATGGTTGTGGGATTTATACCAGCTAAAAAAAGACACATTTAGAAAACGTATAAAAATTTGAACGCACCGGGATTTGAACCCGCGTCTCTTGAAACACGCACGGCTTCAAATCCCGCTGCGTTCAAATTTTTATACTTTTTCGAAATATGTATTTTTCAATTTCCTAAGTGTGCGATTAACACTTGAAAAAATATTTAAAAAATATACCAGCTCCAAGGAGCTATTTGCGACGTTGAGATCCGCCACTCAACTTGAAATTCTAAGTGACTCTCGAAAGTGGACAACGGAGTATGTTGACGTATGCGTGAAAAAGCGTGAAGCTGGCCTCCCAACACGCAATGCCTCGGAGTTCTGCAAAACGTGATGGCAGAGGGAAAGTAATCTCTTGACAGTAGGTTCTGAATATGTTTCCATACAGAAAAAGCTCGAAGCTCTGTGTGTATTTCTCAATACAATATAAAAATGTTGACTAATACGAACAACTTTATTTTATTGTACAAAGGATAAAATAAATGAAAGCTATTTACAGCAAATCAATATTCATGCCTTATAATGTAAAGTCATACAAGTTTATAGTATCATTTATCTTTAAGTAAAGAGCCAATAACATAACCTTTGCGAAATAGCTTTTCGCATAAATTATTATGTCAATATGCGAATGTATGTAGGAGTAACACTTATTATGGCAATTATATTTTGTAATAGAATTTCTATTTAAAATGTGACTAAAAGCCTTTTGTATATTAATAAAAGCTAATATTTTGATTATTAATAGATAAATTAATAAATATTATAATTAAATTTTTAAAAGCTGTTTATTTTTATAGCACATGTTATATAAAACGTACAAAAAATAATTCATAATTGTAAGTTTTTAATTTTTCATCTACTTAGAGGCCAAAGTGTCCCAGTGGGACATCGTTTGGCTGTAAACGCGCTTTGTTGTGGGTTCAATTCCCATTCGGGGAAGTGTAATCCATTTAAATATTCTTTGTAAGACAAAATGGGTGACATTCACGAAGTGATAAGTGCTTAATTAGCACGTTCGAAGTGCTATAACTAAAGAACTTACAAAGCGTAAAGTTGAGTTCCGTCACTGAATACGCAATGTCGAATTCGGGTAGAAAGTGAAGACGGAGTGCGATGCTACTAGGTTAAACTAAAGAAATATTGAATTTTAGATAATGTATACCAATATTATAGTGTTCTTTGTCATAATGAATTAAAAAATATATTTCAAATATTAATAATGAGTAAAAATTTGAATCCATAGTATACATATAACTTAAAGGATTCAAATATTCAGTACATACATATATCTAGTTACATTTCTCAGAAGACTTACCAAATCCATAATTAATATCTTAGATTAACTAAAAGCCAATTATCTTATTCAAACATTAATTTAAATCGAGTATAAACATTTTTAGTTTAAATATAGTAATTGTAAACATTAAGTGCATTTTAAACTTGCACTGTAGCATACAAATAAAAACAGATAATAAAATGCCATTTACTTATTGTGCTGTTGAAAAGGAATCTTGAATTGTCAATGATTACTTACATCATGGGCTGTAATTATATATTGTAAAGAAAAAGTGGTTACTATAGACGATATAAACGCGATACAATATCGTAAAAGGTGAGATGGAAGATTAAAATTCTTTTACCAACAATTATGCTTTAAAGAGACTGCAAAAACCTGGCGGCGAGCCAACAAGTTTTTTTTTAGAACAACTCACTATAGTGGTGTAGTTGTGTGATGTTTGGCTACATGCGATCGTTGTGAGTTCGATTCCTTATCGAAAATTATTTGTATTTAATAATATTGTCATTGCTAAGGTCTAGAAGTACCTACCTAAACCATTTTTTTTTATTATTTATTATAAATGTGTCATAAATTATGATAAATTTAGAAAAAATACAAGAGTAATAAGCTTCTAACTAAACTTATTCTAAGATTGTAGTAATAGGCAATATCCAAATGTATCTTAAGAAGTTACAGTTTTTATAAACTATCTAAGCCGAATGTATTTAAAAATATGCGGAAAATCAAGAACAAAGTGTTTACACAATAAGCCCTCTTTGTCTGTCCGTCCTGCTTAATTCAGAAGAAGTTTGTGATAGAAAAAACAATTATGCTTTAAGGGGAACCGCAAAAACTTGGCGACGAGCCAACAGGTTTCTTCTGAACAAGACGAATGGGTGGCTCAAATTTATTTATTAGGGCAACTTACCGATTTCCTAGTTTTACTATTTGTTTCGATTAAGCTAAAAATAGCTGATTGATTGTGGTATTACGTTATTTTGGTTAGGTAATATATTTTATTAGTTATTAGTCGTAGGTAATTGTGTATCTTTTTGAAATCCTTCTTATAATTTTAAAGAGCAGTAACGTATTTAATTAATGGATATATCTATTACATTCAAAGATTTGATTTAATGGCACCTTCACTCCAGATGAAATGGTACACCATTTTGGTTATTTTTCAGCTTCTCGTTTTTTCCAGCAAAGTAGCGTAGTAAGTGTGTACCTAATGTAGATAATTTATTGAGTGGAGTAACTTAAAGTCGCAATAAAATCATTTCCCAATTTACGTTTAATACAAACATTCCCCAGAATGAAAATTGAACCTGCAACCAATTACGTTCACAGTAAGACGATGTACCACTGCGCTACGATGGCCTCAATATTTTCACTATACATATGTAATTTTTACCTTATATATGCTATACGATAGAAAAAGTGCTCATGACATTTTTGATTTCCGGCTATAAAGACAGAATCGCACGGATAGTATGGTGTGGTATTTTGACTTTTGACATACGTATATACGTACATTTCTCAGAGTGGTTTTTGAATCTTGAATATTAAAATGACGTCACAATTTTCTGAAAATTAAACAAATTTTATGATAATAAAAGAAAATTGAAAACCTACAGTGGTTAACACTGTTTCTATATTTTACACTAGAAAAAAACGAATATAAAAATTAGCTACAGATGTCGTTTTCTAAGATTGAGTGATTCTCAACAAATTGTACATTTTTGAGTCACATTACTTCCCTTTAAAGAGGCGTTATTAAATACGTTTATAGCAGTTAGATTTTGCCGTTTGTCAGCACAAAATATCTTTATCAATTATTCCATTGAACAGATGTTTCTTATTGAATAACCGACGTCTCTGTCAGATTCATTTATACAATTTAGAAAGGAATTGTACTTTCATTTGTATTATGTTTTAGTTCACAAAATGTAAGATGGGCCAAGTTATTTATCAAAATAGCATCATGTGTCAACATAGTGGAATAAAATCATTATATGATTGGTTACTAAATCACTTTGGATACGATTCTAGAATTATGATATACTAGCGACCCACTCGTGGCTTCGCCTGCGTAAACTACATGACTAAACTATTTAGTTTTTTACCTAAACCACAAACTTTGCTTAAATTTATAATTAAATCGGTTGTAACTTTTATTTTCGTAGTTTTTTTATGAAGCATTGAAATAAAATAAACAATATGTTACGGAAAATTTACCATAATACAATAGTCAAAACTGCATTAAAATCATTTATGCCTAACAAACAGATAAACAGACAAACAGAATAAAAATTAAAATCATTGTTTTCTGGGTTCTATTATATTGATAAATCCCCGAATAGTATTCTTTTTCATATATCTTCCATGTACAAACAGCAATCAGTTACATTTTTATAATTTATATAGATATTAAAATAAAAAATAATATAGGCTATCATGTCGCAGTGGGACAACGGCTAATCAGCCGTAAACACGATTGGTTGTGGTTAAATTCCCAATCGGGGTAATTATTATATTAAAAAAAATTTCATTTCTCCACTCTGGTAAAATAATGCGCGGTGCTGAGTTCCGGCTTTCAACACCCAAAGTCTTGATTTTGGGCTGAAAGTGAAGAACAGGGTGTTAAGGTCTAGTACCTTTTCTTTTGTACACTTCACTTCCCGCATAGCTGGGGGTGGTATGCGGGAAAAAGCGTAAAGTTGAGAAATTAAAAGAAAACTATTATTATTATTAACTACTACTAGTAATAATAACAATGAGCTTTTTAAAGTAAAACAATATTCAATATTAAGACAATAAAAAGCTTTCATTATAGCCAGCTTATTTCAATTTTAAATAGTGTTGATTTTATCAACACTGCAAGATATATTTAGGTCAAATATTATAAATGTTAGGAAATCATAATTTTGTTCCATTTCCCATTACTTTCACTGAAACTGGTTTGTAACTTCTTTACCCGCAATTAGTTTAAGTAGATAATTACCTGTTATTGAACGCATGTTTATAAGGCAAATGTGTGATATTTAATTAGCACAATTTATATTCAATACATTTTCTGGTTATACTAAATTTTTCGTTAATCACTATATACTGTAGTATTTACCATTCAAAGCATTATTTACAGCCAGTTTAGATAATGTTCCCCTGAAAAGGATTTTAACTAACAAGCACCCTAAATCATAATATTGAGACCTAAAGGATATATCTATAACACCTACTTCTTGAAAGTTATGCGACAAGGACAGCATAAAAGTAATATTATATATAATAATGCTTTAGAAATGGATGCAATTAATAAATTACACAAATATTGCACACAAACGCACTCACGCACACACGCACGCATACACCAACAAACTCAAAAACACACGCACGCAAGCAGGCACACACACATACACATATTGGACATACCCTTTTACACAAAGTGACAACTCAATGTGTTTAGAAGTGTAAATAAAAAATCAATTCGATATATAACAATATTCGAACCCAGGATCACTGGTTTATAATCAAAATCCAATTTAAGTACAACACTTATAGTTAAAGCGTCAGGGTTACTAATAGTATTTTAAACTATTTCCTTTTTGTAACATTCCACCTATTGTTTCTTCACATAATAGATGCTATGCCTTTGTTCAAGCACGCAAGTACTATACTTACGCGCTGTGAGGCTTCCTTAACTTATTTTACATGAATATTATGTGTTCATTTTAACTCTTTCTTAGAATCCGAAGTAAAATACATCTTAATATACAGTAAATTGATTAATATACAGTATTTTTTGTAGATTAACACAATTCTCGCAGACAAAGTATAGAGGAAAATAAATAATTTTATTTTTTAGATATTACATGATGATGAGATGTCGGATTCATTACGTGGCAAGTGGTATCTTTGCACCAGACTCTGACCGGAAAAATGAAAATAAGTAAATATTCACTCAAGTAAAGATCGAAATCATGACCACTCGCCACGGTAGCATTAATAACAATGCTTTCCTAAGATAGATTACGAGGCGCAGCGGGACAGCGACTGACTGCAAACGCGATTGGTTGCGGGTTCGATCCCTACTTGGGGAAATTATATTTTAAAATTTTCGCTCTAACACGAGACAAAGCATGGCGTTGAGTTCCACCAATAGCCACACAATGTCTCGAATTCGAGCGGAAAGTGATGGACGGATGACACTAAGTCTTCTCTGACTACCCTCCTATGTGCAAGGAAGCGTAAAGTTGCTTTGCTTTGTTTTGAATACATTCATAATATTAATAATTACTTCATATCAAATTATATGGACTGAAAATAATTATAAAATTAAAGCAAAAATATATATATATATTGCACTGTACCGATATAGAATTATTATATAAGTAAGTTGTCACTTTGTCCTATCACATAATTAAAAATTGCTTAGCGTGATGAACATGACAGAAATATATAAATGCCCCCTTTACAAAAATTGATCAGCGTAAGGAGCATTTAAAGTTGACATATAAAAAATCAAGATACGGATCAGCTCATGAAGAACCAGAATAAAAGCAAATAGCTAATGCTCCCGTAAACAAAACTCTTCAACGTGATAGGCATTTTCTATTGTTATATAACAATTACAGATCTGGACTAAACTATAAAAAACAATTCATTGCCGCATTAGTAAAAATTTATCAGTGTGGCGTGTAGTTTTCGTTAACAAATAAAAATCATTAAACTTTGGAAACACCGTGCCGCAGTGGGGTAGCGTCTGACTGTAAACGCGAGCTTGCTGCTTGGATTCCTACTACTTGATTGAATGGTTATTTCATCTCTCCGGTAAGATAAAGATGGACGTTGGATTTCGGCATTCAATTCACAAGGTCTCGAATTGGATCGTCTCGGAGAAAGAGAAAAGCCTTAAGGTGAAAAATAATACAATCGTCTAAAACATCTGATTTGTATATTTAAGAGACAAGACAATTACCACCTTTAAGAGTTTATTATAATTTTTGGATCGTTTCAATTTCAACAGTTAGTCTATAAGAGCCTAAATAAGAAAAGATTTGGCATTCAATATGCAACCTTTTGAATTCTGGTGTAATGCTGGGAACTGAGTGCCACTAGGTCCTTTTTGCCAAGAGAGAAAAGCGTGGAGCTAAAAAAAATTACAATTGTCTGACATGGAAAACTCAGAGACAAAAAATACCAATATTACGAAAGTTTAAATTTTCGATCAGAAAAATTCAGTGCCGCAATGTAGTAATTGGAAGTACTCCATACTAATTTTAGAAATGCAAAAGTAAGTCTGTTTGTCTGTCTGCGACGTATCATGGCTGAATCGCTGAACTGATTGTAACGAAATTGCATATAGACATACTTGAGGGTCTGGCGATTAACACCGGCTCCTTTTTTTCTCATTTTTTAAGTTTTTCCAAGGAATTCCACTGTTTTACTTAAAGGCAGCCGAAACTTCAAACCAGCTATAGTTCAAACGAGCGAAGCCGCGATCAGGTCGCTAGTATTTGAAATATTACTATACAGTAACTTTTTATTTAGCAAAAAGCTTATTTATCATTGAAAATTTTATCAATGAACTTTCTAAACGACAATTCATAGCTAATAATAAAACTTTAATTAAGCTAAAATTTGTAAAGATTTATGTAAAATCCTAAAAAAATAAAAAATGCATTGTCTAACTATTATTTTATCCATTATTCACCGTTTACTCGCAAACGACATTTTCATATCGTAAAATCTTATTATAATGAATCTCGTCATTCCATACTTCATTTACATGAAGTGTTACCGAAGTGTTTTCTTCAACGATGGTTTAATATTCCGCTTTATTTAAACAAGCTTCGCGCACTAATACTCATTTTAAATGCACTAAGCTACTAACTTATCTTTTATTTGTTGTTTTTATTATTCAGGTATATATTATATATATTATTATATATATATATATTACCAACTAAATAGGTAATTAGGTTAATTAGTTGTATTATATTACTTAAAACTACTTAAGTGTTCATTACAAGACTTGCATTTTGAAGATTGGTTCTTTTCAAGCTCGAACTATAAAAGGTACTCGTATATTTTTTAACTTCAGTTCCTACATTTTGCGGTGATGACATAACGAAATTAAAGAAGGCTCATGATTATTTTTGTTTCAGCTTCACGCTTTTTCCCTCATAGAAGGACAAAGAACCTAATGGTAAACACTCCGTTTACCATTTTCCATCCGAATTAAGAGACTTTGTGTGTTGAGTGATGGAACTCAACGCCGGGCTTTGTCTCGTACCAGAGCTGATCATTTCGTCAAATGGGGATCGAACCCTCAACGAATCGAAATCCTAGAAATGCATTGTAATATATATTTTTATATTATTTAATATAAAGAGAATCTAGTGAAACCTACTGAAACCTAGTGAAAGTGGTATTAAAAATACGCCGTTCTCAGCTTTTAGACCGAATTCGAGACATTCTGTACTGAGTGGTGGAATTCAACATCGAAGTTTACCTTACCAAAGCGGGAAAATGAAAATAATAAAAAAAATAATAGTTTCTCCGAGATGTGTTAAAATCCAAAATATTTTCATTCATATGCTACCCCACTGCGCTGCAATAGTCACAATGGTATGTTCCTAATAACTATAGTTTAATATAAATGTTCCTTTAAATTGGATTTGAATCTACAACTTCATTAGGACTGTTTTATGTCCAATATTTTATGTTAAATTTACACATGACCAGACTACGTTCCGACGGTACACCTTCCAAGAATTTCAATTCTGCTCTACCTTACGTTAATAAGATACCAGTAGTACATGAGTACATTCATAGAACACAATGTAAAATCATGAGCGTCATTATAACATAGAGGAAGTTGCAGTTAGAGAAATGCTACCAATGAAAATGCTCTGCGATAAATAATTCAAGGGGCGACGCAGGTCGATAAACCAGCGTCGTGACTGGGAAAGCTCTTGTGGTTTATTCAGGAATCTTGAACTAAATATAGGTGAAACGCTCTGTCGTCATAAGGTAATATTTATTGGTAATATGTTTTGTTGCTTAAATGAAAAATGCAATTAGGACTGTGTAGTTGTTACTTTGTGTGCACTGCAAAAATATAAAAGATATCAAGACGCAGCTTGATTCGCAATCGTGTCTTTTGGAAACCGTCCAAGCGGTCTGACCGCTAAGCCATGCATTCAAGTTCAAGAGGCGTGGGTTCAAATCCCACTGTTTTTTATTTACTACAGGTACATATTATTATATATTAAATTGTGTATATTTAGTTATTACTAACAGTATATGCCACAATATATAAAGAATACAATACGACAAAACTCCTTACATTCTATTAATTCAGCGTGCAGATACTGGGCCTAATACGTTGCAGGACCAGAAACCCAGCCAGTTGTTGACTTGATGAAGTAGAATTTGAAATTGAGTCTCATAGATACCATCTATGTGCTCTAGTCAAATAAATTATTAAATATTCTTACAACATCCTGTTTATAATTTTATTTGCGCTTAAATTTTATTGGAATATAGTTCTTTTATATTTTTTCGCAATACCAAGTATTAGATTATACAACATAAATAGTCAAGAGGCTGTGTGGGTTTAAGTTAGTCAGACAATTGTAAGTAGAAGATTTTTTTATGGCGCAGTGGGATAGTGTCAGTCTGTTAATGTTCTGGTAATGGTAATGGTTCAAAACGCGGCGTTGAATTCCGCCACTTATCATACAACTTGTTAGCTTCGAGCGGAAAAAGGCAGAAAGGAAAGGGAAGCTCTTTAATTTATTATTGTCACATTTAATTTTGTTTTTGTTTCCTAAATTACATGTTAAAAAAGCAATAACAGCAATTTTGTTAACATTTTTTTTTTAAGTGTTATTCCACACACTTGGAAGTGAAAAGACATATTTAGAAAACGTATAAAAATTTTGAATTCAAATCGGGTTCAAATCCACTTTGCGTTCAAATTTTTACGCCACGTTTTTAATACTCTCTTTTCACTTCATGCAGCTAACTATTGTATAGTATATAACAGCTCTGTAGTTAAGAGTATATCAAGCTATCTACAATCTGCATCCTAAATTTCACCATGTTTCGTTTAGTGGTTAGAGTTTTACATTGATAGAGCTCCCAATGTTTTCTCCATAGACATAAATATAAGTAACAATAAAGTAGCTTATGTTTTTCAAATATAAAATCCATAAATAAACTTACAGTGTAACTACTTACTGTGGCACTCTTCAAGCTTCTAAAGTTTGAAAAATGAAAATTGCATTGGAGATTGAAAAGAGAAAACTTTGACCCATCAGACCCTATGGATCTTGGCAGCAGAAGATAATATAAGTGTGAAACATACAGGTAACTTTAAGTACTTTAGTTAGACATACAATTATAAAAGAAGTTTCATTCTATTATGTTATTTGTTTTCATTATATATATATATATATATATATATATATATATATATATATATATATATATATATATATATATTTTAAAATTTTTACTAAGATTTTAGTATTTACCACAGGCCACCGTGGTACATCTTATCTATCGGTACAAATTTATCAAGATACCATTCTTGAGAAGAAAGTTTTAAGCCCCTTAACAACGCCTTGTCAATAACCAAGAATTGTTCGGCAATACTCGGCGCTGGGTCATAAAGCTCAATCTACCCAATCTTGGTTAAGAACGAAAATACCAGGCTTCAACCAAGCTGCAGACTGGCCCATCTAGTCCTGATCTTAATAAACTGGATTACGATTTATGCTTGTTACGGCTTGTTCTAAACACCATGATAATTTGGCGTCCCTAAAGCAATCCATAGGACTGGCAGTGAAGAATTTTCCCATGGAAAGAGTGTGTGCTGCTATTGATAATGGCCTTAACGTCTAAAGGACTGTATTGCAGCCAATGGAGACCACTTCGAATAAGCTTTTATATATTTTAATGATTTTATATTAATGTAGTAAACTAAAACACTATAATAGTAATAAATGTTACGTACTGTAAAAAAAATATTGTTTTTCTTTGTAACAATATTTATGGCAAGACTAAGTAGACAAGGATATGTCTGGAGTTAGAATTCAATTCGAGATTCTATTTATAAATATATGTCTATGTTTCCGGCTAATTAAGACAGAATCCAGCATTCGGATTCGCCACTCAACATTTTTTAGTTAAAAGTAGTCAATGTTATTTAATCTTTTGAAAATTACAAAAATAATCTGGGCTAAAATGGTTTTACGTACTGTGGAAAATTTACATATATCGCTGAATTGCGGAACTTAACTCCAAATTTGGTGTCAACTAGCAATAAAACAAAAATACACTTGAAGTTATGAACATCACATTATGAACAGCCCGAAGTGCGTCTCTAAAGTGTTACACATATACACACAAAAAATACACATAACTTTACTCTTTTTTAAAAACTCATTTGAATTTCTCATTACATATAACACAAATAAAGACAACTCGTTTTAAAAAAAATGTATGCTTTCGTAATATAACCACATGAACTGAAATGAATATAAGGTAAAACGGAAATGCATGAAATTCTAATTGGTTCGCTGATTCACAGAGTCCGGTCTAATTTTAATTTTAAAGTGGGATAGACACGTACATGTTGAAATTAATCTATGAAGTATTTTGTACGTTGGGATTTTTTCTTTTTGATTTTATATATAGATATATATTTAAAATGTCAAATTATGGTCAAATAATAATAAAGTATTATATCGATAATTTTAAGTAATGGCAGCGTTTTATAATGTGGCCACGCATAAAACACACATACAAACACCCACCCACAATTCTAATTAATAGTTTCCGACAGTTATTTAGGCCATGCATGCTATATGATGCATTTTGCACGTCTATAACACAAATTTAGTATATTTTTTAGCTTCCCTGCACATTACAGGTTTTATCCATAATTTAATAAATATAAAATAGTTTAGATGTACTAATAAATCTATATATATATATATCCCGGTTTCTTTCGAAATAAATATCAATATTAGAGTTCTTAACACCTATAGTAGTGTAGTTTTTTTTTTAAATTATAATTATCATATTATTGATACGTGAGGAAAAACGTTTATTTTTTTTACTAAAATAACGAGGAAGAAGGAGTATGATATTAGCACACTTAAAGTTTAAATGTAAATGGAATGTAAGTTACCAATAGTTTTTTATAATCATACATAAGACATACATGAAATTGATAAAAAGCATATTAATTTATGCAAAATATATTAATTTACTGTATCTTCATGTATATCCGTATCTCCGCTCTCGCGACAAGACAAAGAGCGTTAACTTCAACCCCACTCAACACGCAATGTCTCGGAACGGGCAAAAGTGAAAAACGGAGTATCTCGATAGTAGGTTCTCCCTCACTGTTATTCTAGCTGTATGAAAAAAAGCGTGAAACAATAAAAAAAAACTAATGTATTTCTACTACACTACACGCTTGATTTAAACTTTTATATAGAATGCCATACATTTTGAAGTACTACGCGTATTTAACGTAGCAACGAATCTTCTAGTTATCATAAATTCACGTACTTAAATAAATAAATATTGATTATGATTTTTTGTACAGGCTCGGCGTTTATGGCCACTAAATTCAATAATCGAAATAAATATTATATAATTATTACATTATATTGTTTTATTTATAATTATAATATAATACAATACGATGCAGTTAGGTCTACTTTAAAATATATTAGTATATATGATTGAACAAAAAATGAAATTCCCGCTGAGTTTCTTACGCCGTTTCTTCTGAGGTCTGAAGCATTAAGTTTAGTGAAGCGATGGTAAATTAAATTAATTGACGTTCAAAAAATGAAGCATGTATCTTCATATTTTAAATAAAATAATTTGACTTTGACTTTGACTGTGACTATGAGAAGACAAATATATTAAACATTTTAAAGCAAGAGATGTTAAAGTTAAATAAGTAAATTTCAGCGGCATAAAGAACGCGAGTTTAATTAAATTTTAACTGTAACATATTTTTAGGCTTGCGTATGTCCCGCATGTCGCAGAAGGCAGATAGAACGTATTGTCGAGACCTCTGTTATTCACTTTCCACCAAATTTCAAGACATTGTGTCGCGGATCAAAATTTAAAGAAATTACACATAAATAATATGTCCATAATATGTGTAAACAGTTATTATAATAGATACAGATATCGATATTTAATAAAATCTGTGTAATTATTTATATTTTTCTAATATCTTTCCTATATTACTTTGTAATTCTTATTACACTTCTCTTTATTTAAAACACTTTAAGGCCGGACCATATATTACACGTAGTGTAAAACTAAATCGACCGGTAGAAAGGAAAATCTGTATTTATATTATAAACAGAAGACAGTGTTTATTTAACCATCTTTTTAGTGAAATAGATCATACATCAGACAGCTTTGAAGAGACAAAATCTATTTGTAAACATAGTAATTATGCAATTCTTGATTTAGATTCTTGGTAACTAATTGAAAGCGGAAATCAAACTTCCTTCATTTAAGTGGAACTGACCTATTTTGAATTTTCTTTTTTTATATTATATAAACTAACGATCCACTCGCGGCTACGCCCGCGTGAACTAAAGCTGATTCGTATTTTCGGCGGCCTTTACGTAAAATCATTAAATTCAGTGAAAAATTAAAAAGAATCAAAGAAAAAAGTAATCTTCATAACAAGACAGTCAAGTATATTTATATAAAATTTCATCACAATCACTTCACCAGTTTGGCCGTAATGAGGCCACAGACAGACAGACAAACAGAGTTTTTACATTTATAATATTAGTATGGATATCTAAGTATGTTATAATAAATAAACCATATTAGGGCAGTATCGTCTGCGTCTGTGTATCCAATGTTTGTTTGCTTGGTCTACAGTTAGGTTAATAATATAGTATTATTCTTGTTTTTATTGTTTGGTTTTACAAGGCGTGGCGGTAGCATTTGCTACCTAGCAAGCAATGTCAATTAGCGAAAAGTAAAGAAGGTATTGTCGTAAAAAAATATTTATTTTATTTTGCTCAAAAAAGAAATATAATTAGTTAACTTCCCCAGTTAGAATAAATTAAGTAAGCCAAACATAAAGCAAAAAAAATGACAGTCGTAAAGTTGTTGTAAATAAACCCCGTTTTTAATACTGTTTAAGGACGAATAGAGGCTTGTTGTGAATTCTTAACGACCAGTTAAAACGTCAGTAAACTCTTTAATGAGATTATTAAACCGCTAGGGAATGTTTATCAGTTCTGCCCGCCTTTTCTGAAGCCACAGTACGTACTTCCAGTTAAATATTTAGAGTGAATCTTTGCCTGGATACGAATAGAATTTTGAATAAATAAACTAACCAGATTGTGACGTCACGCAGACCGGTGACCCAGTAACGTCTGCTCAGTAAATATATCGTTTATTTACTAAGACGTCGGAAACGCCTTTAATTGGATATACCTTTTGGTTTGAACTTTATATATTAGCTGTGCGTGTGTAAATTAAATGAGTGCGTGTGTAAATTGAATGAGTTAATTATGTTAATTTAAAATATCTTTAGTATTATTGTCTTCCATCTATACATTATATAAAAAGGAAAGGCCATCTATCACGAAATATCGAATGCCACTTGACTACAAAGATGACATTGGCTGGTTTTGATTTTAGAACTTAGAGAAGGTTTTCTATATTATATAATATATATAGTATAGTATATTATATATATAAACTAGGTAGTTTAGAAGATTAGAGAACCTAGTTTCACTTTATCTGGTAAGTGCGGGAAAATAAAAATAATTTGAACCCACAACCAATCATGTTTAAAATTTGACGCTATCCCACTGAGCCATGCGTTTTAAAAATACCAAATATTAATAATTTAAATATAGTAGATATTTTCTTTGTAACATATAATTTAAATTGCATTTCTTACCTTTATCTCATTATACGTGTTAGGAATTGGGTGTAAGTATTTGAAGAGCATCGTGAATTTAAAATTCAACACGCCGATACGATATGAAAAAACGACGTTGTAAAATTTAATATATATTCTTGAATCCCATTGAAGGCATTTGTAGTTTTAAGATTTGTTTTATCTTAAAAGCTTTTAGTAAGGCCTTTTCTGTATGTACAAAAATTAAATTATGAACCTTAGATAGTATTTTTTCTAATACTTATTTCTGAATTAGATATCTACTAAAAAGTTTATATTATTTCATAAAGTTACCGCAACTCCATTCGAATTTGTCATACCATACTATTTTCTTTTATAACTTTTGGCCTTTTTTTCTTCTAATTTTTTAATCTTTCTTAGTTTCTACTGGAAAATTTTAAATCCTGTTTCTGTTTCCGCAGACAATTCGGAAAATCCCCTATAAGCTTTCGAATGCAAGTAGTTTTAGTAGTGCGTTGTCTGTAGGTCACTCAGTAGTTTTATGCTTGAAAAGTGCGTGAAAAGCGTAAAAAAAGAAGATCGCTGTCTATACATGGAAGATATATGGAAAAATATATTAATTATTTTGGACATTTATTAATGTAATAGAACCCAAAACAATGACTTTTGTTCCGTTCGTAATCTCAGAAACGGTTTAGTCAATTTAAATGCAGTATTGACAATTATATTTTAGTAGGGAAGCTTTCCTAACTTTTTAACAAAGTTACAACAAATTAAATGATAAATTTAAGCAAAGTATGTGATTTAAGTGAGAACACGGGAGGGCAAAACACCAAATAGTTTAGTCCTGTAGTTTACGCAGGCAAAGCCGCGATCTAGTCTATCATAAAAGTCTTTTAGTATTATAAAAAACGGTAATACGTGTTTTACTTGACGTGAAAATCGTTAAATAAAAAATTTAAATTATTCCTTTGTTAAACAATGCGTAAGACAATCTTAGAACACTTGAAATCCCACTAGAACAAGCACATTAATTAATTATTGTTATTACTCAACAAGATGTATCAAGATACATATTATGTATAATCCCGCACCTGAGTAAATCTAGGCTTGGCACCATTCTCCTGTAATCCTAATTAATTTGTAAGCATTAAAACACTTAAACCTACTTCAATTAAAAAATCACTTCAGCATTTCAAGTGTATTTATATTCAGCTTTACGCCTTTTCCCGTATAGCAGGATAGTCAGAGAGAACCACTCTGTTCTCCATTTTCACCCGAATCCGTATGCGTGTTGGGTGGTGGAACTCAACGTCGCGCCGTCTTGTCCGAGCGGGACATGAAAATAATATACCGTGTCCCATAATAATTGAAATTTAATAGGATAGTTTGGACATATTATATCGTAATTATTATAACTGATGTCGTGGTAGCGATAAGACGTTCTTTGTACGCAATGGTAGACTAAGCCGAGTATAACACTTTCAAGTATAACATAGAATTTTAAATATAATATTTTGTCTTTTTATTATCTTTGGCTTCTTAATTCAAAATTCGTCTTTAGGTTTCGTCCGTTGACAAATCGAGTATTTTCTTCTGATTACAGTTTTACCTTGCTTATTATATAATAATATTATTGGAAATATGATTACACTTTGGAAAACTATATTCATATATTCTCTACCAAGAAGAACAAAAACAAAAACCAGCTTATAAGGCGGCAGATATCTAACGCTTAAAAGTAAATTTTTTATTATATTTAGACTGATCTCGGTGATTTCCGTCATATCTTAGTTTATGCTTTCATATATCGCAAGCTATTATGTCAAAAGAAGATAACCCGAATTCCACCAGCACGTGAAAATTTTGTAAGCATCTTTATTGCTTGTCTTGTAATATTTGTCCTCATAGCTCAGTTACAATATATCTGGCTCATACGTAGACGCAATAGTTGTGAATTGAAATCCCGGTGAAATAAGAAATAAGAAGAATATATTGATATTTAAAATAGTAGAATACGCAGAAAGTAATTGTTAATTGTAAGTCATTACATTATTATATATTTTTCTGTTCTAAGAGCGGGAAAATGTAATATAATAATAATAATAATAAAAACTCTTTATTGTACATAGAAATATAAACAGAATTTAAGTTAAATAAATAAAAAAACAAGGGAATTGAGAAAAAAAACCCAAAGAATATACAAAGTACAAGAATACTTGTATCGTGTACGATAGGCGTATATAATTATACCCCAAAGTCAGGATCAAACCCACAACCACTGTGTTTACAAACTACAATGGCGTCAATGTTTAGTAAACAATTTACCGATTGCTGTTACATATAACTTTATTTTTCAACACAATATAAATATACAAAAGTTTTCGTTTCACACTTAGGCACATAAATAAAATAAAATTTAAAATAATGAGAAAGACCGATTATTATACAAAATAATAAATAGTTTATTATTTTTATCAATCTATTATATAATATCATAAAAAAAAATAAAACATCGACATACAACAAGAAAATAAACAAAAGATATATTATCAGCATACAATATATAGAAATACAGATAATTGTTCATACAAAAGCAGTCTAAGTGTGTTAGTGTTTCATAACAGCCTGTATGCGTATTGCAATTGAATATGCACGATACCATTGTTATAGTGAGTATAAAGTAGCAGTCGATTGAGCGCGAAGAAAGGATAATTCTTAACAATATAACCATCTTTTATGTACGTAGGCTGTGGTTTCCCACGATTTATTGATTTATTTGTATCGATGTTTATATTGACGCCATTATGGCACAAATGTAATGGCTGACTTCACACATAATGGTAGTCGGTTGAAGTCCTCTTTACATATTTAGTGCCAATGGCATTTAGTGCCTCTATTCAACGCTCAACGCGGAAAGTGGAGAAGGTAATTACACTGCCCAAGCGATATGTATAAGTTCAATATTAAAAATAAAACGTTAATATATTTACGAAATTAGTTCAGATTCGAATCCACTCCGAGGAATGATAATTTTAAAATTATTTCCACATCTCCGCTCTAGTAGCTCAGGAGCGTTGAGTGCCACAAATTAAATATCAAATACGAGCGGAAAGTAAATAACGGAGTGTACATTCTCTCCGCTTTTTTCAATTGTCGTCAAGATCAAAAATCTAAACCAAAATATTCTTTATTCAAATAGGCTATTACAAGCACTTTCAAATCGTTAATTAACTTTAAGTGTCAGTATTGTCAGTCTTAGCGGTAGTCTTAGCGGTAGCAGAGCCGGCGAGAAACTCAACAGTTGCTCTTTTCAAATATAGTTTTACAATAACTTCGTATCAATCATTAGCCTCCCGAGTAAGCATCAACAGCATTTAATTCCACACATTCACATAAGAATAGTATTCCTGGACAGAATAATATTACTTTCTCTCAATAATATATATTATATTATATATAATATACTTAATTTATTATAAAAGAGTTAAAATTAAGAGATAAACTAATCAACCTCTTATTATATGAAAAAAAATTGAAATTACTATTTGAAAATAACCTATAGTTAAGCATACAAGTTATTCATTTGGTTTTCTAAATATATAATATACAAACAAGCGTTCTGGAGATGTCGTGCTACCCAAACAGCGTGTCAATATGCCCTGAATAATGATGCAAACCATGAAAAAGCGTAATAAATCGTCGAATGAACATAAAGCTTCCACCAGCTCAGATGGCAGTTTTACTGAGAAGAGCTAGCGAGAAACTCAACAGTTGCTTTTGTCTAATAAAAAAGTTAGAATTTGATTATTTAATACAGTTGTAGCTAACCTGCACCAAACGCGAATCTTACTACTTCTTCTTCTTCTACAGAATAATAAGCGTTACTTTTTAATATTGTTTTTATAGCGGTTTTAAATTTGTGGAGTGGCAAACCTAACATAGTTTGTGAATTCATATTATATATGCGTGTACTCAGACCCATAAAATACTTATTTACTTTTTGGAGACGATACTTGGTGTTACTAGCTTATCTTTATTTCGTCCCCTATAGTGTCTTTCTCACCGTTTTTAGCATAACACTCGATATGTTGTCAGAAAAAAATAAAATATTATAATATATATACCTATGTGTTTAAAAACATCTCGCAAAGAATCTGATTATGTGGGATGAACGGCAAAAGGCGCGCTGGACGAAGGAATAAGTCGTGGCTATAACATCAGGGTGTAATCGGCATCTGCATCTAGCATTGAACCATAGAGCTTCTTAGGAAGCTTTCTTCTTACCTTCAGGATTAAAGAGTCACCTCATAGAAGAAGAAGATATATTAATTACTTTATGAGATTGATTATGGATTCGGGATCACCACTCTGAGGAACGGTTGTATTTCAATTTATTTTTTCTTTTGCTCTGGTGCAAACAAAGCGTGGTGTTATTCTGCCACTCAACACGCATTGTCTCGATTTCGGGCAGGAAGTGAAGAACGGAGTGCCTTGACACTAGTTTTCAGAGCGTCAGAAAGTCAGAAGGTCAGAAAGCCTGAAGTTACTCTTTTTTATTATAAATAGAAAAACAAAATTCAACTAAACCAGCTATCTAACAGAGATAGTGTTTAACGAATTCGTTTCACCCGACGAGGATCTAGCAGGCATTACAAGGAAACTAGCTAAAGCTAAAAGCTGTATTTTAATTTTGAAACCCCGGTCCCTGGGCCTATATTTTAGGTGGAGCTTTAGAGCTTCAAAGAAATAATGTAGTAGCAAATTATCTTTTCAATTAGTTATTTTATGTCAGCATATATTATATGAAAATTGGTGGTATTGGGTGGTATTATATACACAGTTTGATATATTTTTTTTTTTTTAAAAATGTATATAATATAGTATTTAACAGAAATATTATAAGTAAGTACTTAACAAAAAAAAATAAGGCACACACACTCGGAGAATGTATTTTAAAATATTTTAATTTCAAGGTAATTCTGATACAAGATTTATAAGCAATGTCTCGTATTAGGGTGTAAAGTGGAAAATGAAGTGTCTTGACACTAAGTTCTCTCTGACAACCCTGATATGCAAAGAAAACGTGAAGCTGTATACAAGTATGTATCAAAGCAGATCTCACACCTTTTCATTGATTAAAAAAACATAGGCAGAAGTATTGTGATTTTTTTATACTAATACTAAGAACTTCGAAATGGGACGGAGACATTTTAATCTTATATATAATTGATGCTTTTAAAACAAGTTCACGAATTTGTAGCATAACAGTGTAGGCAAAAAGAACTTCCACCGCTTTTCTACAAAATTACAAAGGAATTTAACAGGCCATTTCGTATTACCGGAACGGAGAAGTGAAAATAATATAAAAATAATAATTCCTCTGAATGTTCGAATCCCCAATCATCGCGTTCATAGTCAGACTCCCACTGCACCCTGATGGCTTCTAATGGTATATCACTATAATTATTTTTTCCTTAAAATAATATATTGTTAATACCTCCAGTTGTTAAAACAACTTAATTCATGGCCATTAAAATTACTACAGCTTTTTCACGTTCATTGTATAAAGTAATTTTATTTAATAACCGGTAGCTGGTATTATAAGCTTAATAATCTGATATCAGATACTGACATTTACCCACTTATGGTTCTGCATTAATTACAAATAATGAAATTAAAATATGCCTGTGCATAATGATATATAGGCAAATATCCTATCAAGATTATCTTGTATACAAAATATATATACACACTTGTATATCTCCAATGATTATTATGGAAATTATTACTCTTTTTTTAATATATTTTTATTGTTAGATTATCGTAAATACCTTAAGCATTTCACTTTCACCTTTATCACTTAAATGTATGTATTTTTATACTTATATCACTTATTACTAAAGATTACATCACTTATTAAAGTCAAAGTCAAATAATTGTATTCTAAGTAAGAAGTTACTTGCTTAATTTTTTGAACATCATGCCTTTTCCACCGGCTAACTAAATTTAATGTCTCAGACCTGAAAAGAACCTGAAGAAACAGCGAACTCTCTTTTTTATGTCAATTTAATATTTATCAATGTTTATTAGTGAATTAATTATTTATTGGGTGATTGATATGATTCTTATTGATTTGATTAACTATGATAAAGGTATCATAGTCAATCCTCATGTCTGGTTCAAAGGTGAAACAAACTGGAGCGAAAATTTCATTCTCAAGGCGTGTTGGCGTTGATAAAATAATTTACAGCTTCACGCTTATTCCCCGCATAGTAGGGTTAGAGAAACCCTAGTGTCAAGGATCTCCGTTCTCCACTTTCCACCCAAAATCGAGACTGCGTTTTGAGTGGCGGAACTAAACGCCGAGCTTTGTCTTAAGTATCAGAGCAGAGAAATGAAAATATTTAAAATATTTATGTAAATATATAATAAAATTAAATATTTGTATATATATGATTATATAAAATCATTAATAACCTTTAATACACTCTTTTCTCTATTCTGTCTATTCACTACTTTTTGAATTATGATGTGGAGCATTCTCAGAAATTTATAACTATTTCAATCAAGTAAAAGAAACAAAATCTAAAAAATAGCTACGATTCACAATAAAACAATTTAGGTATAATAGTAAAAATGTAGAATGCCACACGCAGACGAGGTTAGGAAACCAATAACAGTAAAACAAGCTACCGAACACCGGAAATATCAACAATTCGCGCGACAATGTGAATAAAAATTTTGTTACTTGAAAACGAGTGAACAGTGTTAAATATCTAACTTACTATACCTCAAGTAGTTTTAACAAGCGGACGGTAAACGACAAATATTTGTATACCAGATCGATCTTCGAATTTCGACAAGCGATAATAGACTGTAAAATATCCGAACAAGTGTTATAATACTTTGCACAGTTTACATTATTTATGCACGAAATAAAGTCGAAAGAAAGTGGCGTCGTGTAACTTTGCCGCTTCGCTTCAGAGAGGGTTAATGTGTCTCAAACTTTGCCAAAGTATTTTTCGTTTTCCGTACAAATAATACAACTGTGAATTGAATTTAATAAATAAATATTAGAATAATTTTCGGACATTTTAATATTGCGATTTGATTATATTATTTTTTTGACAAACTGTCAACTGTCTTGCACCAGAGCGAAGAAATGAAAATATTTTTAAATTACTCCGACTGGTAATCGAACCACCACCAAATGCGTTTGCAAGTAGACGTTTTCCCACTACTTCACGATAGCCATATATTTCATCTCTCATATATGGAAATAATACTTCTATATATTTTAAAAGGTAATGTTACATTACGTTATCCCGCACGTACATCTAAGCTAAGAGAAACTAATGGTAAGTCATTTCGTCCTCCACTTTTCGATCTGTTAGAGACTTCGAGCTAATTGGCGAAACTGTTTGGTCTTACAATAACGGCGAAAATATTATATAAAATAATTATGAACAAAATGAAGTAAAAATAATCACTAAAACCACTACATTTATTTGCTATGTACGGGCTGTAATATGTTAGAATATAGTATCGTACTTTATACTTAGGTCTCAGAAGAAACTGCTTGTCACTAGGCTAAACTTTTGATTTCAATACAAGAATTATTCCGGTGAGAAATGTGAGCCAGCAATCATAACATGTAGATGTCAAACGTGTCGGAGCATAAAGTGTGAACCTCAAGAACAAAATATAAACTTTTAACGTTTATGTATTTTAATTACATTTTATATTATCTGTACCATATATATTAAATATATTTTATCTGTGTAATGCCAAATGTTCATTTGTGACAAGCTTTTTTCATTTTAATCTGAGGTCAATCTGTAAGTATCAGTTTCTTTTATAACTGTTTTATAAATCAAAAACGTTCTATTTTTATCTCATATATCTTATATTCGTATATAAACAATTTTATTTTACCCGGCAGTATTTCCAGCAATTATTCTCTGAATATCGGAAAATGCTGCATCAGATGAAACGTCAAACGTCAAAATTGACAACATTGTTTTCTGAACGCGCTAAATGAACGCTGCTTCTTTGTGTATTTATACAATGGAGCTAAAATATGGTAGGAAAAAAATGGTGTAATTACACACATTGGTCGTAGGTTCGATTTACGCACTTATTTATAACATTTTATTTTATTATTTATTAATTTTATTGGATATTTCAGTTCAGCGTAATGTCGTAAGTTGACATTAAATGTGGGAAATGAAAGGGTTGTACTAGAATTATTTATTTAGGAGTCTATATTACATACTTTTTCATATTCATATTTTAAGACAAAATATATAATTATTCAGTATCTACTAACTAAAAAAAATATATAATCAATATTTAAAAAATCTTTATCACATACTTTGTTAAAATTTGTAATTTGTATTAGATTTCACATTAGATTACATATCGAGTACGATCACACTAATAATAGTTGAGACTACTTTTATAATTATACATCATTATGTTACATTTAACATTATACTATACCAATACGAGTAGTCGTAGTAGTAAATAAGTTTAACCAAAACCATATTTTTTTGCTTATATAAAAATATATTTACTTTAATACTTTTACTGTGGAATTTCTAAATTTTTACAAGATTTTAACAGCTACTCAGAACGCATTTTCTTCTTAGAAATGAACTCAAACTTTTTGTTAACGATTTCCTAACCGCCGAATATAAAATGTTTCAAAAGGTTTCACTCCTTTGAACTTACGAGGTATCGAGAACAACTCTAGTTCAATAAACTTGAAATTGTATGTAGAATAGCATTTGACAATATTTTTTTTACCTAAATTACTATCAAAATACTGCGCGTTATTTACTGATCGCTCCTACGTATGCATTATTAGTCGAATACTGCAACCCAATACTACAAAAGTACTTAAAAATTTTATAGTAAAAATATACAAAATTATTTAAGCTCTACATTTTACTTACAAATTTATCCAACTAGAGTAATAATTACCTATGTAATTTAAACTATTGGTTCTTTAAAATGAATTATTAGAAAGTATAGTAGTATAATAATACTTGAACTTAATTTTTAGTCCATGAATTTACCATGACACACCTGGGCCAGTCACGGCGTCGTTGCAGAGAGAGGTGTTCGGAGCTGTGCTTGGGACTGGCGATCCTAGTATAGACTTACGCGGCCCCTTTAAAATGTACATTAACGCTCGCTTATACTTTTCTATATAAGAAAATTTGAAAATATGCAGCTAAATTATACATTTGTATTCCCCACAGTCGAATTTGAATCTACAATCATATCAGTTATTCATTAACGTAGCTATTTGTACCGTAGTCCTCAACTGAAGGCTGTATGAAGAAATAATATGCAAAGACCGGAGCGTTTGGCGATCCGTCCGGAAAGTGGAGAATAGTGTCATGACGCTAGGTTCTTTCTCCACATCAAAGAATAATAAACCACCAGTCATTGCTACATTTTCTTAGGCACTTTACTATAAGTAACATTGTTGTATGCATATTTGGATTCCTATTTAATAAAATAAAATAAAAGGATTCTCTTAATTATCTCTGAAACAGATAGCTCACCTATATACATAAGTGTACCTCTATAGATTTATAGCCGCAAAGTACACAGGAAGACGCTTGATGCGCTAGCCGCGTTTAAGCAGTACCTGCGGTTACGTTTAATACCCATTTAATTTCCTGGACGGTTGGGATTAACAGCGACAGTTCGTATGGCTTCTGAAACTAGCCTTATCCTTTCACTACATATATTATGAATGTATGAAATATATTTAATGGCATCCTTTGTTGCGTTTGGCGTACGATACTCATAGTATTATGACTTGTGTTGGGCACAACAAAGAAAAGATTTACATTTCTGGCATCATGCACAATATAAATTTGCGGTAGAAAATAGAGTTGATTATATTATAAATCACAAGTAATGACTCATTTGCTTAGATCTTTATTAGAAAAGGGAAACATAAGTGAGTAATCGTTAAATAATAATATGACACAAAAAAAATACTTAATAATTTGATTTAATAACAAATAAAAGAGGTCGGAAAAAAAATTTGAGTAGCAGTATTTGATCTCCAGCGTCTCTTGAATAGCTAGTTCAAATAGAATAAGTTTATGTATCTATATGTAAATAAAACCAAAATGTGAAAGTACACGAATCGAAATTAGTTCTTCTTAGAAGCTATTCTTTTTTTCAAATGAGTTTTCAAACATAAAACTTTATTATGAAACATAAATTCTTAACCAAAATCCTTCACCCGCATTGACAGAGCTAAGCTAGAAAAAGTTTTTATATTTTAAACTTTACTTTGTCCGGTAATTACTATGTTTCTGAGTAATCACTTCTATTCTAAAGGAATATATATAATTATAGTTATAAACACACACACATATATACATATTTTTGTGTAAATGCATCGTAACGCCATATCAAATTTTACACTATATCGAATTTTAGCTCCAAATCATAACATGCAGGGAATAGAATATTTTTTGTACAGCTTTCCGCTTTTTCTCGCATAGAAGGGTAGTCAAAGAGAATCTAGTATCTAAACACTCGGTTCACCACTTTACACTCCAAATTGAGACATTGGGTGTTGAGTGGTGGAATTTTGTCTTAGGTGCCAGAGCAGAGGATTAAAAATATTGCTCCTAGTGGGATTTGAACTCGTAACCAATCGCGTTTACATTCTGACGCTGCCTTGCTGCCGCCACGATGGCCTTATCTTAATAAATTAAATTACTATAAAGAAATTTAGTGTATTGAAGTACTTTTCAAATTTTCTCCAAGGGATACGGATTCAAATCCTAATTGTAATTTTCGTACTTTATTTTAATTTTTATAAGTATATGAATGCCATTAAAATATATTATACAGATACATTAGAATTTTATATCAAACGACTCTATAGTTTTTAGGTCATTTAGAGTCTAGCACTTATGTAGAAAACCATTTAAAATACAAGTTTTAACTTTATTTACTTTGAAATGAAGCACTTCTTCATTCTCTTAGCTTTATCACTGCAGTTACATTACATTAGAATTTTAAACGATCCTGTGCTTTCTTCGCTCTGATAGAATGCATTTGGTATATCTAAATATAGCGTCTATCTGATATATTTCTTTACTGGTAGTAATTTCGGCGTAATTTAGATTCGACAAGTATATTTTTATTGTATCTATATATATATATATGCATATGTATGCACAGGTGATATATTGAAGGGCTGATACGTAAATAATGATGACGAATGGTTTTAAAAAAAACATTATTTAGTATCATCTTCTTTATTTTATTCATATGTATTGTCTAATCAGTTCATTAGTATTCAAAAATTTTTATTACATTACGTATATTAGTATCTATTGTATTAGTATCTAGTGGTATTGAACTTTGTATAGCCAAACTAGAGAAACATAATGTTTATGCAAATTGTAATGCAAATATTCTCAAGAGTTATTCTTATACAGCCACTGCGTGCAATTGGGCATCCTATAAACGTATGATAAAATTAATCTAAATAAATTCATAATATGACAGCCATATTTCTTTAAAAACCATTTAAAAGTCGTACAATTGATTAAATATCTAACTTCCTAATATGGGTATATTTTCTATGAATTTACATCTTCAAGTTTATACAAAATATTGATAATTATGCAAAAAATTGTCATTTTTATCTTAACAGTTTAAATGTGTTAGAAAGCGGCACATTGTGGCTGCCATTTTATACTCGTAATATTGATATACTATTCAGATATAGGTACATTTTGTTTTTCAATTCTTTTAGACAAAATAACTACGGTGTTTTTATCTGAATGATATGGACTTTTAAATATTTTACCAAAAGTGGAGAACAGAGTGTCATGACCCTCTTTTCTCTCTGAATACCCTTTCTTTTTTTTAACGCTGAGTCAAGGGTGGTGGTTCACCCATGACGGCTCTCTGACTACCCTTCTTTGCGGGAAAAAGCATGAAACTGCTAAAATATATATTTTACATAACATTAAGCTATGGAACCAACTATAAAAGTGAAATGTTATTTTTTTTAATATTGCTCGTATGGCAGGGTAGTTAGAGAAAATATAGTGTTAAGCTACATCGTTCGTCTTTTTGTCGCCGGAAATTAAGACATTGCGTATTGAGTGGCGGGACTCAACGCTGCATTTTGTCTTACTAGAACTGATAAATGAAAATAATTTAATTACAATTACGCCTCCGCAGGTTGGACTCACAACCAATCGTATTTACATTCGGACGCGGCTCCACTGAGCCATGATGGGCCCATTGTGCTGTTGTCATAACAAACTAAAATAAAATAAATATTTCAAATTATTCATCCATACTAATATATAATATTATAAATGCGAAAGTAACTCTGTCTGTCTGTGTTTCTGTGTCGTCATCACAGCCGAACTGTTGAACCGATTGTGATGAAGTTTTATATTCAAATCAAAATTCATAATAGCGTTTATTCAAATAGACTTTTGCAAGCACTTTTGAATGGTCGAATGAGCATAAAGCTACCACCGGTTAGGAAGGCAGGTCTGGTGAGAAGAGTCGGCGAAGTTACATTTTATTATTGAATACAGTGAAAGCTAACCAGCACTACATTCGAATCATATTACTATTAAACATTTTTATCTTTTAAATATAAAAGAATATTTATTATTATAATATTATTATTGCACTTAAAACAATAAAATTCACATTACAGAAAATAGGTTAGCAACGGTGGACTTATCTCTAAATGAGATTTCTTCCAGCCAACCTGTGGAAGTAGGTGAAGGCAATACATTGGGATTAATAAGCTTTATTTATTAATATTGTTTTTATAGTGGTTCTAAATTTCTACAGTGGCAAATCTAAGAAAGGGTGTGGAATCTTATTATATATGCGTATATTCAGACCCATAAACGGTTTATTTACTTTTTGGAGGCGATAACTTGGTGTTACAAGCTTATCTTTATTTCTCGTCCCTATCGTATGTCTGCCGATATATTGCCGAACAAACAAAATATAATAATAAATATATATATTGCGATGCAACTGTAAGTATTTCTCACGCAGTGTGTTTTTGAATAATAAATATTGAATTTATGTTTAAGGCACTATCCCATAATAATATATTAATGCGTTCCATAAGATAAAATGCTATGAAAATAGCCAAAATAAAATTTTGATTTTGAACGCAGCAGAGCTGAATCTGGACTGTAGCTTCTGATCAATGTTTTATACCTAAGAAAACAGTAGCGTCTCTCGTGTTAAGGGTTTCTCCTTTAATTGTTAGACGCCAATTCCGCCTTCCGATTTTGCATTAATTATATAGAGATACTTCCCTCAAGTAGAGATACTTCCGAACATATGCTACTTTTTCTCCCATTTCTTTAAGTTTTTCCATGAATTTGAATTTGTAGAAAAGGGCCGCTGAAACAGGTATAATTCACGTAGGCGAAGTCACGAGCTACTATTATTTATAATTTTAATAGCTTATTACTTCGTGCAGCTTATTATATATTCGATACTCCTTTGTATTTCGCTTTCACCTCGCTTGTTAATTCTGTTAACATCAAATAAATTGAAGTTTCATCTACATAAAGATTGTACTGATAAAGAAAAGTTATGCTATAATAGAATATGAATAAAGGCGTAACTATATTGTATATTTATTTATTGATAGAAAAGCTTGTTTGTTTAAGGTATTTAGCCCAATTTAGCTTTATGACCATAACATATTACTGGACGAGTCTATACGTACTTTGCCTATTAAAAGTTTAACAATTAACAATGTTAAAATTAAATTTAATATCTAAAATTTCCTAATAGAAAAATCAAAAATGTTATAGTTTCAAGTAGTATTTAACATATAATTTCATATGAATGAGATATAAGAAAACTCTATTTACCAGCGATGAACTTACACTTTTTTTCGAACTTTTGTATTTGCTAAACTTCCCTTAACATTAAATATTTATTACATTTCAATCGACTTATAAATTAAAAAGTTACATCCATTTAAATTATAAAGGCACAAGCTTTGTCTATATATTATTTAAGTAAGTACGCGGGCAGACGAAACAACTTAATTGTTTAGTCGAAAACGGGCGAAGCCGCAAGCGGGTCACAAGTTTAATATATATAATACAAGCGTATCACTATGTCATCCATCTAAAACTGTCGAGTTCGGAGTAATTTATCACTAAATTTATAAACGCAGTTAACGAACGAAAAAAATATACATTTAATATTGTATTAATAAAACGAACGTATATTTATTTGATATTTTAAAAAATATCTTTGTTTTTCTAATTAAGTACTAGAAACGTTATACTTTTCCTTTTATTTTCATCGCCGTACTTTTATTACTTGACTGCTAATGAATTTCACTTTACAATGAAACGGAATGAATGAATAAATAAAGCAAAATAAGGTAATAAACGTTAGAATGATATTTGAGACAAATAATACGTGACACGTAAATTGAAATATTAGGTTTCGTTATTTCATAAACAAAGTCCTATAATTTTATTCTGTATTTATTATGAAGGAAGCGTGTTCATGTCCTATTTGAAGCTTAGTTTAAAGTAGCTGTGCTTGCGACTGCGAAAATAAAAGTAACCTAAGCTACTCCTTAATACATCAGCTATCTAGCCAGTAAAGGACCCGTCAAAATTGGTCCCGCCTTTTCAGAGATTAGCCGAAACACACAGACAAAAATTGTAAACAATGCGTTTCTTGTATGTATGTATGTATTCATGTATGTACAATGTACCATATGCATTTACTGAAATGTGGTTAAGCGCTTAAAATCGCGAAAATCAAAGATCTTATTAATAAGCTTTTGATTTAGTTTTTTTTGGTTTTCGTAATTAGTGTGTATTAATAAGGTATAATAAAATTAATTATTTTTAATTCGAATAATCGTGTAATATATACGTTAATATACATTAATATTCGAAAATATACTTTAGAAACCCTACTGTAAAGTGATCGAAACTCATAATTTACGCGAGTAACCCGGTTTAAACTAGTTAAATCTTAATATGCGGTTATTGTAATATTACAAACAGACACCCTAATCCTATTTATTTGTATAGATGAAGCTTATAATAAATAAGATATTTCGTATTTCAAATTTTTACACAGGTTTAACCATGGACTTTTGTAAAGTGTTGGTAACTGAAGGTGTCTAATATATATTTAAAACAATCCGTTTAAAATAGTATTATTTATTAATAATGTATTAATAAATTTAAATATTTTTACATATATAAAACGTTATTTACACATTTAGGATATTTGCATATTTTTATAAAATCGTCGTAAAAATATAACACCAATTTCTTCTAAAATGACAATGGGGAGTTTATAATAAAAGCCTGTTTCAAGTAATATTTATGTTTAAATTAAACCTTTGCCTCAGAAAATCAAATATGTACAATTCAAAAGTCACAATATCGAACGCTTTAGATGCAGTTAACACAAAAGCCCCTCATGTTCCAGCTGGTACGAATGCAATCACAAAGTGTAATCGATGCATGTCAATCGACAGATTACACCCACGACCCGCCCACGTCTTATTAATAGGAGAAAACCAAATATGTGAATCGTTTTAATGATTATTTATAGTTTTTTGAGAATATTTCACTATCATACTGGCATATCTATTATATTTGTTTTGTAATATGTTTATGGAGTGTTTGTATAGAAAGTTGCATATTTTGTAGTTCGGTAACATATCGTGTTTTATAGTAATTTAATTGAATAAACTTTCGGTAGAGTGGTTAGTGTCTCTCATTGTAAATACATTGGACTCCGGTTCGATTTTCATTGACAAATAATTATGTAATAATGAAAATATTTCTGTGTTCGGTATGAGTTTATATACTTCGCATTTGTTTTTTTTATTAAAATGTTTTCTTTTTCAAATTTTAGGTATCAAAACCCTTAATTTAACGTTATATCATTTGTGTATACATCATGTTAACACGATTCTTCAAACGCATATAATAAAATACAGCCTTCTTCTTCTAAGTCATTCTTTCTTCTCTTTCACGTTTCAAAGCGAGAGTTTCCATCTGTGCCTATATTAAGCAGTGCATATGCAGTAGTTTATGTAACAGCCAGTGCAGGATTTTATAAGATCTGTCTATATTTAGATAACACAGACTATATTAAGTAGATTTGGAGAAACCGGTATCTATCCTTAATAATAGATTTGTTTTATTTAACATCCAACATCTCACGAGTGAATTAACGTCAATTGCATATAATAAAATACGAGATTTCGTCATACTTAGTGGTACACTGTGTGTGCCTATCCTGCAGTGTGCTTGCAGTCGTTAATAGTAAAAAGCCAGTGCAGGACTGGCAGGTGGCAGGTTTAGTCCATCCGTTTATCCACTAAAACCTCATGGTGCTCCTCCTCGACCGTCACTACCACCCGAGGCCACGGGAACCCACATCTTCCGTAAGCCACGGTGGCTGAAGCCAGCAAGGAACGTCCCGGAGCCGCCAAGAGTGAGAGGTATATATTAGGTAAATCTAGGGGAACCGATATCAATCCTGAACTAACAGGATTTTGTTTTGCATCAAACATGCAAATACGTTAAATTCGAACTCCACCTACTACGGAGAATCGATCTCAGTTGGCCAATTGCTTTAACAGCACATGTACTTGAGCTTAGTTATAAGCTTACTAATCCAGCTTTTGACCTATAGTCTCTTCCTATCCGTCATCTAGCCAATACACTGACTAAAATAACTATATAGCATTTCTGACCACACATTCGAATAAGTTTGCTATTGGATCGACATCCGAGACTGATTAACGTGCCATCATATAGACATCCATCAATTTCTGAATGCGGAAAAAGTTACTTTACGCAATCAATCTATATAATAAAGGTACAGCTAAAATAGGACCCTGTATATTTATTGGAAAAAAATGAAGCCACATGTACATTTATAAATCAAAAAAACTAAAAAATACTTATTCCAGACAAATTTCCGCTTTTTTATAACGAGTAAATCTATTTTTTGTTTTTACAGCGCAATCAAGTTGCTAATGCACCCACAGATTACTAATAATGGTTTTTTAATATATTAAAATAAACAAGTGAAGCGTGATACAGAACGCCCCAAAGTTATATCATGTAGCTATAATAGTCCCGCATTAATGAAGATTGAAAGTTCATAAGAAGTGAATGGTAAAAGATAAATGGTAAATAATGACTTCTTCATTAGTATCGGAAATAACGCTATTAAACTACGGTCGTATTATTAAACCGGCTCATTTAGGGTGCATACAGAATAACAATACTAATATTATAAATACGAAACATATTTGCCTATCTGTCTGTCTGTCTGTGACATAATTACGGCCAAACCACTGAACTGATTGTGATGAAATTTCATAGAGATACTGGAGTGTCTTATAATTAACATAATACATAGCTTTCTCTCCTATTTCTTTATTTTTTTTCGAATTTTATTATTTAACGAAAAGGTCACCGAATATATGACACAGCTACGTGAAGGTGAAGCCGCGAGCGGGTCGCACGTCTTACTATAATATATCGTAAATTTTTGTCGTATCGCATACTGATGAGGCTGATTGCGTAGGTATTGTTGGCAGAAATGTTTGTCAAGGGGATCGAGAAAATACGTAAATATTTTTTAATAAAAACTACAGCTGATATTTGAACCCACATCCATTACGTACAGTCAGGCTCGTAACATATAATCTATGATAGCTAATTTTATTTTTCATAAAACAAATAATCCAAAGTTTATTCAGCTTTATAATGTTATGTAATTTAACATTTAATACGCACATTAAATAATTAAAAACTTCTAATGTAGCAATAAGCAGTATTGCCTGAGCCCAGTCAGTCGCTGCCCCACTGCGGTACGACAGTCACAAATTTATTTCAGTTTTTATAAACTCACACATGTGAATATGCCTTAAAACACAATTATGCCGGTAGCCAGAGGTTAAGAGCAAAGCCATCGATCAAATATTATCAACGGAAGGTTCCATTCAAAGGGTCATACAAGTACGGTTATACCTAGCATTGATTTAGATTTTTTCTCAAGAGCATAAAAATACATCAATTAAAATCCTCGTCACATAGCACTAGATGAGGCCGTCGTGGCACTGTGTGACGTCTAACTGCATACTCGATTGGTCGTGGGTTCGATCACCACTTGAAGGGACAATTATTTTTGATTTTTTTTTTATTTCTTCGCTCTGGTGCAGCAGATGGTGGTGGTGATGTCTAAGATTTAAGCGAAAAGTCTAGAACGGAGTGTCTTTACACTAGATTCTCGCTGACCATAGTACGGGGGAAAAATCGTGAATTAATATTAAAAAACATAACACTATACTGGCATAGTTAAGAATTACACGCTATGAGTATGGGTTTGATACCCATAGAACTATTTTTTTATTTTTAAAAATATCACTTTCATCCAGTATATCGTTTAACTATGTTCTTTGCACTTTAATTTGTTTATGTTTATTTTTTTACTGTATTGATGTTTTTTGCATTTCACTCGTATTGTCTTCTCGCTTTATACTGCTCTTACCCACTTCCAAACTTCCACAGTGGCTGGTAGAGATAAGTACACCTTTGGAAACTTTTTTTTCTAGTTTTGTATCACTTAATTTGTTCTTCAAGTGCAATAAAGAATATATATATATATATATAATCTTTACACTTTTCCAATTCAAGCATAGTGTAAGAATTCTATTAATTTATAAAGTAAGAGCTTAACGTATAGCGTCGTGATAATAACACGACATGATTAAATTGCCTCCCGACTGCAGCGTATACAGTGATTAATAACTTATCGTAGTATTTCATCTTAAATTACAATAGATTGAGTGAGGAACAAAAAAAAAATATCAATGTATATTTTAAATGTACCTACTTGTGAGAAATCGTGGGTGGTCCCTACTTTCCTCTTCCCTGGCTTGTATCATATTAAATCAACAGCCTACAATTGTACCGGTTAATTTACATTTTATTGGTTTGAATAACAAATAACGTGATTTCTTTCATTAGTTATTTTAAGATCAAATAGTCACTGTAATAAATTTAGAATAAATTTACTTAATGTAATTGCTTTTGAAATTATCTTTTTTTACAGCTTCATGCCGTTTTCCTCATGGCAGGGTATTCAGAGAGAACCTAGTGTCAAGACTTTCCGTTCTCCACTTTCCGCTAAAATTCAAAACATTGCGTGTTAAGTGGCGAAACTCAAAGCTGCGCTTTGTCTTGTTCACCAGAGCGAAGAAATGAAAATATATTTTTTTAAATCACTCCCCCAATTGGGAATCGAATAAAAATAGGTGTTAAAAAAACCGACTTCTTCTTATAATATTATTTGTTTGTCAAGTTTTATCTAAAATCAAAACTTAATCACATATAAAATTTTCCCTCAACGATCGATTGATTGATCGGTAAATATAAGAACATATAACCATTCTGCAATACAATGACAATTGTTAGCACTAGCTTACGAAGATGCCACAGATTCTAATTTAAAAGACCTTAAGATTCAAATAACAAACAGTAAACAGAACTTTAGAAAAGCAATATATATATCAATTAATAGTTATTGGTATGTACATGTATAAAGTTGTCACTAAATACAAAATACAAGCCGTTGACCATTTATCTCTCTGTGACAACGGCCAATGTCACCAACTGAAAGCGTTACATAACAAGCTTCCAAAGCTCTTCGAATCGGAGCTTTCACAAAATCAAAGTTTTATTGTAACGGAATAAAGCTCACATTTAAAATAACAACGGTAAAAGATATGGTAAAACATAAATCCTGCGACATCTCAAGTGTATACTAACCATGTCGGTAAAATTTGTTGTACAGTAGATAAATCTTTATGAAATATAACGGATTTATTATGTCATACAAAAATATTATAACATTTGATCAATCGCTTTGGCTTTTAATTTATTCTGGCAACATCTACGGTATTATATGAATTTAATTTTCGTTGAAGTTTTGAGAATTCATTTTTGTATGATGGATTAGTATTTTGTATAAACGTATAAGAGGGTACCTATGTTTATATATATATATATATATATATATATATATATATATATATATATATGCATATATATATATATAGATTCGACAGGTATTGGATATATGGAAATTGTTGTTGGATAGCTGTTTGTAAAATATAGCCAAATAAAAAAAATCAAACAAAATCTTTGGTAGATTATTTCACTTATGATCACAAAAAAATTATAAATGAGTTTTCATGCAATTCTCTACTATTAAAGTAAAACTTGTAAGTCCAAGAGCAAAAAAATATTTTTGAAGGATCGGTGAAAAGTACAGAAGTTGTATCTGCTACTATTCGATATATACCCCATAAAATAAAAAAGCGCACGAATGTATAAATGTAATTTATGCGGAATATTACTATTTAAAAAAAAGTTAATATTTGTATGCTTAAGGATAGTTGTGTGTTTAAAGTATACAATTTCACTAATTATTATTTCACCTTTTTGCAGATTTTATCTTCATCCAAGACATCGATTTAGTTTTGGGTAAGTGATATGATACTGTATATAATATATAAGTATATTGTATGTACATTATGCTTACATATTTAATCAGACCCAGAAAATGAAAAATAATTTATAATCATTCCCTAAATTGGAGATCGAACCCGCAACAACACGTTCACAGTCAGGCCCAATTTCGCCTCAATGGCATCATAAATATCGATTCAGTTAATTAAAAACTTAAAAATAAATTCGTCTAGATATTACATTGAATTAGAACTAAAAGTAAATTAATCCATTCAAGTAGTTCAAGTAACAAGCTGGACAACCTAAGGATATTTTTACCAATAACTTGATTAATCACAATTACATCTAAGACAAAATTTGTTCCAAGATTGTTCATCAGAGTCAATTTGCGGTGAAATTAACTGGAAACTCTATTCAGAAAGTTCGTGAGTTCGAGAATGTCGGACGTAATGGACTTAACGCCCCTGCGACGAATCTGTCAGACAAAAGAGCTATTGTTTTAGGGGTCCTCCTTTTGGAATTGGAATGCCTTTACGCACTGCGTGTTTTTGAATGTGATTATTATGTGACTATTTTAAAATTAATTGAGGTGGGTAGAAGCTCCTTATTATTGCATAGATTGAGAGTGCGCGGGCCGGACCCATCGCATTGCAAGTATTGGAGGTCGTTGCAGCGCTTAGAACTTGCGACCTTTCTCTGCCTGACCACATTTTAAAAGATCTTACTAATGCCGAATTCCAAATACATGCTCGAAATAAACTGAGAATAGTTATAGATAAGCTGATATTTGTAGGAGATATAGAAGTAGTTTATAAAAAGGTTTAACTGTTATACCTCTCGCTCTCAATTCTACGTACGTACAAATTAAATACGTAAAAAAAATTAACGTAATTCTAAGCTTATTACTGACCAATTCATTGGTAAGTTCGAAGTTCTTAATATAATCAAATCATTGTTTACCTTTTTACATACATAGAAACAAATAGTGTTTGATATTTGAATAAATATAACCTTAATTTACTTCTAAAGAGTGTACCTATTGATATGATTGAAAATTATGAACATGTTTTTAAAACAAAAATTTGAACGCAGCGGGATTTGAAAACGCGCCTCTTGAAAACCGTTCAAGCGCTCTGACCGCTAAGCCATGCGTTCCACGAAGTGTTACAAAAATGTTTTTATAAGCTTCATATCTGTTTATATAAAAATGTAAAAAAATTGGAAACGCTTTTTTATATCTACTATTAGCCTTCGTTTATTTCAAAAAAGTCCGAATTGGTTAAGATAATTTTCATAGTATGAACGACCGTGTTAAATAGAAAATAATTGAAATCGATTTACATTTAAATAATATATGGTATATTAGAGGTTACATAAAAATGATGGAACCAACTCTGCAGTCATGTATTTATTTAAAGTTGTAGTTTTTGTACCTTAAAAACATCATTATATATAATTAAGAGAAATGAAATATATTTCTACTGAAGACGTGATTTCGCAAAGAATATTAATTAATACGACTTTTTATAAGATACGTAAAAGAAATTGTGACAGCTTTACAAAAATCAAGAAGGCGTGCGTTTATTTCCACAGTGCGAAAGCCCCTCAATTGATACTAGAAACACGAATGTTTAATTAGACAACTCAAGTCTTATTTGTATTGTTGTTCTAATTAATACAATAAATTGCGCAAGTTTTGCTAAAGTTAAAATGGTTTATTTAAAAGTAAACTAAATACGAATCGCAAGATACGTTATATATTACATATCTATCTATATATATATAATAAAAATGTAACTGATTGCTGTCGGTTCATATCAGATATATGAAAAAAATATTACTAGGGATATTTATCAATATAATAGAACCCAAACAATGATTTCTAATTTTCTTTTCTGATTGTCTGTTTATCTGTTTGTTTGTGCACACTAATCTAAGAAATTTGAATTATAAATTTAAGCAATGTTTGTTATTTAGGCATGTAGTGCACAGGCGAAGCCGCGATCGAGTCGCTAGTACCTATTATATGTAATGATTACATAATTATAAAATTATTGACGTTTTGTATACGTCATCATAATTGATAATACTAAAACAAAACTATTCGCATATATTTTGGTTTTAGAAAATCCAACGATTCCAACACTTTGCAATAGTCCATGTTAAGAAAGACATGTCTATAACTAATCAGGTTTTTTTTCTTATGTTGTTTGATTAACTTCGCGACTTTTATAATTCGTGCCATTTTCTGCTCTTTTGCTGTCTCTTTTTTGATTTTGCGACTCATTTAAGATGACGGCGAGCACACATTGGTTCATCAGGTAGATCTCAGTTCAAGTAAAGGGGTGCTTTACAATTATATATAGGACTCAAAGAGCCTTTCCTAGAAGTCTTGATTTTTAATTTAAATAGTTTTTGGGAATCCTTCCGTCATATACGATGGTTGTGGTCGTCTTCATGCGATGTGGTCTCTTGGTAAATAATTGCCCGTGTGTGTGTCCACTCCGTTCGTTTGCGGATTGCCTCTTAGTCTCTATGAGAGATAGCCATTTTTATATATTAATCCGGTTAAAATAGATTTATTTATGATTTCTTCTATACTGTAGAAATGACAAATATAAAATTCTATCATATTCATATCTTTATTAGCTATATCAATGCTTATAATCTCATTTATTTGATATTTTGAAATATTCGAAGCCATCGTGTCGTAGTGGGATAGCGTCTGACTGTAAACTCGATTAGTTGTGGGTTCGATACACACTCGGGGACCGATTATATATAAAATATATTCATTTCTGTGCACTAGTTTCTAAGGCAAAGTGCGGCGTTGATTTCTACCACGTCACATGCAATGTCTTGATTTCAGGCGGAAAATGGAGAAGGGTTTTGGCACTAGTTACTCTCTTACTACAATGCTGTGCAAAAAAAGCATAAAGCTACAATCAAATAACACATAGACAAACAATGACAAGTTAATATAATGCTTACGACTTTTTTTGTGAACCATTTTGGTTTGTGTTGTTACTTTATTAAAGGTTAATTAAATATATAATATGGCAAATAGTTTTAAATATATTCGGTACTATCGCTAATAAGGAATATTTGATGTCAACCGTTATAAACATTTAAGTTTCCAAGCACGTAAATCATAATTTCCGATAACCATAGAATATAGGACAATGAGGCTATCTTGGCATAGTGGTACAAACTTTCCGTTAGCAAGGGTTTGATTTCTACTCAGTGCAGTTGTATTTAAAATACTTAAAATACTTTTCTTCAGTGTGATATGACTTTATAGCCTTTAAAATGGGCCAAAAGTGGAGTTTTCACGTTAGGATCTCAGTGCCTTATCCGTTTAGTACATTCAATTAAATAAAGAAAAATACAAGAAAGCCCCTTTTTCTATCTGCTTTATTTAGATTTTAAATATCAGTCTGAATAATATGGCTTAATGGCTTATTGATTCAAATATAAACCACTGTATGTCCTATATAATATACATATTTAATGTACATACATATACTTATACAAGAAATTTATTCTAAAACTTATTTACTCAATAAAACAAGATTACTAACGATTATTCGTGGAAATACTAAGTGCATTAACATTGCAGCAAAAAGTTATATCTCGTGTGTTGCACGCGTTCTAAATTTAGTGCAAGACGAGACGATGATAGATATGAAAATGTTACTCTGGAAATAGAATATTTAATATGAAACATGACGATTTTAAATGGCATTACTGTCAGTCTGAGTATTTTAATAATCTTTTATAACAAAATGCATGCATGGGTAGAGGTGATATTGCATTTTCGAAATTATGCAGTTCTATGCGAAAGTAAAGATTTTAAATGCATATAAAACATTGAAAACCTAAGATTAAGGTAGTGTCAAGACACTCCACTTTTCATCCGAAAGTGACATTGTGATTAGTGGCGGAACTCAACGCCGCGCTTTTCTAAGATACTACCTTTTGCGGACAAATCAAAATATTTGTAATCATTCCTGAGTTGAATTTCTGAACCCATAACCAATCATGTTTCACTCTTGTATTAATAAAATGTTTATAAATGTAATATTTTTTTTTAACTCAATTCTAACATTTTTTTTTTGGCTTATTTATTTCATGCATGTCTTTAAAAAGTTTAAATTTAATTTCTAACTTATAAGTATGAATAAATATAAAAAATATAGTTTGCAATTTATGTTCACTTAATTATATTGTAAGATGTTTAAATAAAGTAAAAAGTGATAAACTATTTCTTACACTTCTTTCTCAATTTATTTACAAATATATGCTACATATTTTCATTGAAATATTACAATCAATCATTTGTTATGTCCATCGGAGTTTTAAGATTTGGGTCCGTTTAAATGACCCGTACAAAGTATTACTCCCGCCAGGATAATACACTAAACTTATGGGCTATAAATATGATCAATTTCAGTACATTAGCTGTATAATAAAACGGATCGTTACAAATTATATTTGATGTTGAGCTATATTTAGTTACAATAAAATTTTGAAACATTTTTTACATCGTGGCGTTGTGGGCCAGGGTCTGACTGTAAACGCGGTTGGTTGTGAGTTCGATTACCACTCGATGGAATGATTATATTTAAATTCATTTAATTTCTTCACTCTGTTACAAGACAAAGTGCAGCTTTGTTTTCTGTTTGTTTTCCGTTCAACTCACAATGTCTTGAATTTGGGCGAAAAATGGAGAACGGAGTCTTGACAGTCGTAAAAAAGCGTGAAGCTGTATTATTATTATTATTATTGGTTCAAAAGCTATTTGTAATAATGAGAATTTAAAACGGCTAATTTCGATATTATATTTTACTAAATAATTTCCAATTAGTAACATATATTTTTTAAATTTGTGACGAGCTCTTCGCTGTAACATTTTTTTCTTTCTGATTTAATTTGAGTGAAATCTTAAACTTTTCGATTCAATTAGTTTCTTAACTACAATCAATTAAATTGATTATTAAACTATACTGTATGTTTGTACCGGTTTGTCAACTGAATGCATATTAGTATCTTAAAGTGCAGCTTTTAGTAACATAATATAACTTATCAATTAATATTTTAAAGATAAGGCATGGTATGTAATAGATAATATAAAAAATCGAAGAAGGTTTTTTATGTTTTTATTTTCCAGTATCTGAACAGCTTACTATTAAATTTAGTTACATAAATAGTAAATGTCACTTAGGGTGGCCGAATTTATTAAATAAGTACTTTTTTAATTGTATTTTATCAACCCACTACGAAAATATGGCCATACCTTTGTTTTAAATATTATTCCTTTTTATATATGACATTTATTATTAACATTTTCAGTACTGAGCAGTAGCCTAGAGCTTTAGGCTTACATGAATAATAGAGAGCTTAGTATCTCTTTGTAAATACTAAAAGACTTTTTGTATAATTTTGTATACAAATTAATTAAAAACTGGAATTTGTGATACTAATAAAAAACAACTAAATCTATTACAGATACGTAAATAGTAAATTATGTAAATTAGTACTACCTGTCTGCGCTTAATTTCCATACAAACTTTAGCTATGTTAATCTATAGAATTTTCGTAAAAAGTGGTTTAAAGTTTTTCCTTCACGTATTAGTATAATTATAACATATAAAAAAAAATTATATTATTCAATAATTGAGATTATTGTGATTCAGTGGGACTATATTTGACTGAAAACGTGACGTTTCGGGTTCGATTCCCAGTCATCACATATTCATTTCGCCGCTCTGATATGACTAAGACTGTAAATATACAATATGTCTAAAAACATTTTTAGACAAAACGTATAAAAAATTTTTACAATTTTCTAAGTGTGCGAATACCTATAAAATGTTAAAATATATTTTAATATTAGGTTATTTGTTTCCATCATGTTATGCGGAAAAAAGCTATAGAAGCTAAGGAAAGCTGTGATTTTTTTTAAAAGTATAACCTCTAAACCAAATAAGACTTAATAGCAGTTAATAGTAATATACATCATTATTCAAGACACAAGCCTTTGAAAAGTATCTAATTAGCATGCCACATTCATAATCGTCTTTTGATTTAATTCTATAGTCTAATTTGACTTGATTTATACTTTCCTACAGCACATTAATAATAGTTCTAACACTCATAATTTATATCAATTACAAAACTTATTGCTCCAGAGCCTAAAGGACCGTATGATTTTAAAACTCATTTCTTGACGTTATTCTTCTATGAACTGATTTAATAAATACGTTTTGTGATTGATTAGTAGAGCCTAAAAATCATTTTTAGTAAATATAATCCATAAAAATCGTCCAATTGCTCTCACCACCAAGTCTTGCACATAACGTAGCCGTCAGGACGCTCGGACAGCTTACAAGAGACCAGGTTTCGAATCCTGCTGCATTCGCATTTTTAAACGTAATTTAGTTTATGCATTTTCTAAAAGTGTGCGAATTTTAAATATCAATTTGTCTGCCAGCTAAATTTCCTTTTTATTTCTAGTCTTTTTCTATAATATAACTTATATAAATTCACCCTTGTCTCGCATAGCAAGCAAGAACCTTATGTCAAGACACTAATGTATCTACTTTTGTAGTGAGGTGGCGGAACTCAACGCCGAGCTTTGTTTTGTGCTTTGCCAGTGATTAGAAATAAAAATTATTCAAATATAATCATTACCCCTAGTGGGAATGGAACCCACAACCAATCACGTTTATAGTTATATGCTGTCCTACTGCGCCACGATTGCCTGCAAATATTGCTTCATTTTCAGCTCTTAACCAACTGTAGTTTTAACATAATGAAGGTTTCTGATAGAACAATATCTTAAATAAAAACATTCTCTAAAGTGGAATTTTAACACACAAGCACTTTGTGCTGTGATGTCCCAACTGCACTTCGACAGCTTCTATAAATAATCTCATAATTTTTCTTATTATAATTATTACACGATATACATAAAAAGGCAAAAAACAAAGCTATTAATATCATAAGAATAAAACCCCTATACAAAAATCCGTTAATGAGATATTTCTAAAGTACCTAAAAAAGATGCCTTTTATATAATAAATCTGTATGTTTTGTGTTCAGTAACATTTATTTCATAACCCTAACAAACATTTATATTGTAGCCTTATGCTTCTCCGGCATATAGCAAGATAACCAGACACAACTTAGTGTGAAGATATTCCGTTCTCCACTTTCCACCCAATTTAAAGTTATATTTTAAAAGTTCTAACGTCAAGCTTTTTGTCTTGTCATAGCTTAAAAAAAAACAAATATAACCATTTCCCTGAATGAGATTGTACTTATATATATATATATATATATATATATATATATATATATATATATATATATATACTGCTACTATACTATATTCATTCAGAATACAAACACAAAGTAATTAATCCTAGCGTTTACGTTACTAACAGGTAATTATTAACATATTCTCGTGTGCTCCACATTATTCAGAAAACAATAGAGGCGTGCGTCTGACAGTCCATTAGGCAGCGGCGATTAAACGGGGTCCGATACCAGCTTACCAATAATTTATGTACAAATCACATCTATATTCCATGTCTTAGTTTGTTTACTACTCAATCTAATTTAGTGGAAAATATATTTATTATGATCGTGGCTACATTTTCTAATCGTAGATATTCCGCATGTGTCCATAGATGCGGAAGGTGAATAGTGAGTCGGTCTTTTATCACTCGAAGTCTAGATTTTTCTGTGAGACCTACTAAATTTAAAGTATACGAAAATGTATGGTATATACCCACTGTGTTCCTTGTGTTAACTATATTGATGACGTAAAAGTTTTAGAATAAAATAAATTCCACAATAAATAATTTTAATGTGGGAAATATCTAGCCCCGAAATTTCTGAGAAGGTTTAGTAAATTAATATTTCTTGAAATGCAAATACTAATAGTACATTTAATTTACAAATATTTAGCCTTTATATGTATATATATATTACAAATATGTAATATTGGCCCTTTATTATGTATTACATTTTTCATTATTTTTAGCTAGTCATAAAATCATTTTTAAAGAGTGCGCCAAATGCTACGGACCCTGCACACTTCTTTCGCCGCGTCCACTGTCATCAACCTCTACATCCTCCGGGGATTTTATGCCCTCCGGGGGGTTTTAAGGATACTATAATGTTGATATTTTTTTATCTTATTTACGCATTTTTATATCAAGCTAGGCATCCAAATAGAACCTTACCAAGTCATTTCGTCCAGGGTTGAGAGGTGGAACTCAATACAGCATTTTGTCTAAACGGACTGATCTGTTTAGACAAACTGATGTATTTCTGTGAAGAAATGAAAATATTTTCTGGTATTATACTAAACTCTATATCCCGTCTAGCAGGTAGGCAGAGAGAAGGTAGTGGTAAGACAATCTGTTCTCCGATTTCGTAATTCGAAGTATTGCGTGTTGAGTGGTGCATTAAGTATTTATTAAAATTATATTATCAGCGAAAACGGTTTATAGAAATCGTATAGTTCATAAATTCCATGCAAACGAAGTTGTGAACGATGACTAGTTAAATAATAAATATAACATATAGTTTGAAATACAATCCCTACGACGTCAAAGTAATTTTTGAACTCTATTAACCCTTTGATGTTTGAAAAATAAATAAAATTGATGGCTCATCAACGGTTCGTCATAAATCTAAATGTGCTCGCGCTAATCAACTTCGTACTTTGCAGCTGGACTTAATTTGCCTGCATATTTCACACTGCACTTATGAAGGGATCTATTGACTAAGCTTTTATTTGTTATTTTCTTTGAACTTTGAACTAAGATATAATACAAAGCTTTTTAATGAGGATCTATTACTAAGCTTTCAGCCTATTTATAATAGCAACAAGAAAATCTTCTTACATTAAGATTTTTATGATTTAACAACCTCATTATAATAACTAAATTCATTACTGCAATTACATATTTAGTATATTTTTGTTTCAGCTGCTAAAAAGGAATCTGAGAAGGGATTATGCTTAAAATGTATGTGTATATGACACTTAGGTTATCTCGTCGAGAACATGAGAACTGTGAACTGTACATATAATGGTTGTAGGTTCCATCACTCAGTAAAAAAAAAAAATTACATATATTCATAATAAATTCTAACTTACCAACAAACTGGCCAGAAATAGGTTAAGAGTCAAATTTAAAAGTAGGTGCGATAGGTATAACAGTGACATCTCTTTATAATTTATTAAATTACCTCGGTCTGTCGAGAATCATCATCAGTTTAATTCTAGTATGTATTTCAAAGGTGGCATTAGTAGGATCTTTTCAAATGTAGTTGGGTAATGAGGGGAGCTCGGACCAATAACAAGCTCAAGCCAACACTTGGGACGCAAGTCCCAGGCACTGGCTCGACCCACTCTTTCAGCAACGCGACGTTGAATCCATGGAATGGTAAAATTAAAAAGGACCTTATTGCTTCTTATCAAAGATACCAGGTTTATGTCTATAAAAATATTGTATTGTCATTGAATCGGTTATATATCTGTAAATTTTCAAATAAATCGGACTACAAGAAGAGTGTCTGTCAAATGTCTTTCTGACTGTCAAAATGTTCTTAGATAGATTGATAAATAAATAAAGTGTGTTAAAAAGCGTATTATCTATGAAAAATCAGTCCACAAGCTATAAATTCCCTCTTTATTTTCCTCGAATAATGTGAGCCAAAATACAAAGGGGCGATATTTTTAAGCTTTAAACGCCATTCGTAGACAGGTGCACAGTCTAATTACCGTTATCGGACCAGTTCACGGTTCGTCAACTCCTGGATAAAGTTTACAATGACGCGATAATGGAGTTCAGTTTAACACTGAATATGCAACAACGTACCTTTTTATTTATTTTGGATTTTTTTTAAATCGTTGATGTACTCAAATATTTTATACACCACGCGAAAACTTTAATTTAGTTTATAGACATTTTTTTCTATTTAAAAATAACGAGTTATTGGAAATGGTTATGTTGTTTCCAATAATTAATAAATAGCTTGAATTTAATTCTGGAATTTATATTTTACACAATATTAAATTTAAAATTCAAAATAAATATAGAATATTTTTATCATTTTTTAAACTGTTAATCACTAACTTAGTAAATTGAAAAACATATTTTTAGAAAGCGTATAAAACTATTGAACGTACAGATATGCTAACTACAAAAATAAGTTGTAATAAGCGTATAAGAATTTCGACGCAGCTGGATGTAGACCGCATGGCTTAGCGGTCAGAGGGCTTGGATGGTTTCCAACGCGCGGGATCGAATCCCGATACGCTTAAATTTTTATACGCTTTCTAAAAATATGTTTAACATATAGAATATTATACGAAATAATTGTTAAGACGCATTATGGAATAAATTTAATTTTATTCATATGTGGCGGTTTTCTAATTACTAAGTACATACATATTTTGGATTTACGATTTTGTCTACATTGCTGTGTGCCTACCCATCTCTGCCTAGAGACAGTATCACACACCCATCGAGGCATTGCGTGTTTTGTAGCGAAACTCAACGCCGCGCTTTATCTTAGGTACCAGAGCGGAGAAATGAAAATAGTATAAATAAGTTAAAATCGAATTATTCCTCCGAAGGGGTCCAATCGAACTTAATACCAATCACGATTACAATTAGACTCTGTTCCACTAAGCTACTATTGTCTCTATCTACATATATTATGAATCTGGAACGTTTTGTGTAAGAACTACGGTCATCTTACACAAGTTACCATTAGTAGTTCAAACAAGATGCATTACACGAGTCAAGAGATCATGCTAAGTAATTGCAGATTAGTTTCTTAGTACATTTTATATTATAAGTTAATTATATACCATTAACCTATGTTTTTTGTAGAGAAACATTTGCATATAGATAGATGCATTAGTAAGAAAAGTATTTTATTATATTGATTTATAAAATATTTGTAATTTAGGTATCTCGATCGTACAATTGTACATGTGATGGTTGTGAGTTAGATTCTTAATCAGGCAAATATTTATATTTAAATTATTAAGAGCCCCAGCGACCTAAAGCTGTTTCGTATTTTCAGAGCTCTTTTTTTTGTAATACTCCTGGAAAAAATTACAAAAAATGGTAGAAAAAAAGGAGTCTATGTTTATCCCGAGACTCACAAGTATCTTTATATAAAATATCATTTCACATCATCACAATATTAATTATTAAGTATCACAGACAGACAGATAGACAGATAACTTGGGAATTTATAATATTAGTACGGATTAATTTCATTTCTGTAGTCTGACTGAAACCTGGCGTTGTGTTCCGCAACTCAACAACAACGTTGTCTCTACAATGTTAAAAGAGTAAAAAATATTGTGTTTTAATACTGGGTTATCTCGGCCTACCGTACCTGATGCAAGAGATAAGTACGTCCATATAAAAAAAACCTAACTAAGTATATAAGCAAGTGAATACTATTTTCTCCGGTTTCACTAATACATTAAATGTACGCTTAATGCTCTTACAATATGAAACTGTACACATATACATCCATTATAAAGAAACATACCGTATACGTGTAACTTACTAACGAAGTTGTCAATTATAACGGACATAGAAGCGTACAGGTTTCGTACTTTAATAGGCATTACAATATCTTGATACTATTACGAAAGTTGATTTGTTTATATTACATACAAACAAGGATATTTTGCTATTAATTGGTACAGCTTTCTCTCACAGAGACTTCAGGTCGTAAATGCCGATCTGAATTGACCCGCCGTGTGTTATAGTCACGTTTGCCAAGCTGTTCTAAAGGTTAATAGAAGTAATTAGTATTTGAAGCTAACACCCAATGAATATTGAAAATATTAAATTAATATTGAAAATAGTCAGTGTCAGCATGCATAGTAAAATAGTGGGTTCGATTCCACTAGGGGCAATGATCAAATTTTAATTATCTCGTCCTAGTCAGTCAAAATATGATGTTAAGTTCCGTCGCTCAATACGCAATTGAATCACGAACGCTATCCGGGAAGGCTGCTTATTTGCAAGCTTTTTGTAACTTGCAATGTAAGTATTTTTGTTCAGGTGGAACTTTGCAACTTAATTTTGAATATATCTTTAACTGATAGTGCTGAAATTTTGTATATCCGTTTAATTTAGATGACAATGTACAAACCCAACGTGGCGGAATACTCAAGATGACGGGCTAGTTATTTTAATGCATTGCTACCACATGGATGTCAAATATTGCTGCATTGCATGGATGTCAAAGGTTTGCTGTGAATATTTAGAATAAAGCTTATTCTACAAAAAGTTTTTTTTTTATTATTTTTTTGCCTGTTCAATTTCTACACTCTTTTTATTTACAAACATTATGACATTGATGTATGGTCTTTTCACATAATTTCTATACAGAATTCAGGGAAAATATTTTTAGGTTTTTAAGATAAGTTACTAATTAATACAGTAATAAGTCATAAAGTCCATTAATATTTTTAATAGTAAATAATATGCAAATATAAAATAACTTTACACGATACAAAACCCCTTTTAATGAAATTAACATCTAATTCAAACTTATTCAATTTACCCATCTAATATCATGTTCGGAACGGTTATCACAAGAAACTATTAGTCGTGACGCGAATACAGATTGCGGAATGGAGCACGGGTCTATTGGGGCAAGATTACAAGTTGATATGTCGATCTAATAGTTAAACACTGATTTATGGGCTATCAACCATTATCACTGGATGATAACACCTTACATACCTGCGAATTCGAAAGCGTTTGCTTAATTTCAATACCCTAAGTTTGAAATAGATAGCGGTAACTGATAGAAATGTAATTGACAGTTTAGGTTGTAAATTATATTAGGTCGACAATTTTCACATGTGAGCGAATTTAATTTTTGACTCTACACATAAGTGGTACAGTAGATAGCGTCTAACTGACAACGCGATTTGATATTATGGGTTTCCACTTGGGGCATGATTTTTATTATATTACAATTATTTTCATTTCCCCACTCTGGTAAGATAAGACGCGGCGTAGAGTCTTATACAAGGTGGGCCAAAAGAGGCCATGCCATGTTGTATGGCTCTCATTTTTTTTCTCAATGAAAAATTTCGATTCTGTTTTTAATTATGTTTATTTGAACTTTTAGAATTTTACTGGTCAAGTCGAGAAGATGATATCGGCCAAATGGGCGCCCTCAAAATTGATTGCTATACGGACTCGTTTTGTGGCATTTTTCATCACTTCCGCGAGAACTTTGGGCTCCGTCCGGTTGGAACCACTTGTTCTCCAGTTGAAAAAGACATATTTAGAAAAAGTATATACGTTTTCTAAATATGTCTTTTTCAATTTCCTTAGCTTGGGAAAAACACTTTAAAAAATGTTAACAAAATATATTGTTCTCCAGTCCTAATTCGTTTAATTGCGTGAGAAAAAACGGTTAACATGGCCCTATAGCGTCTACTGTTGTCGTTTGACTAGCGGCGTCCTCGAATAAGAATGGCAGCGTACCATGCAGTCAGCGGGTACACCCGCCCAAACTGACTGCATGGACTGCATGTACGACGAGCCATTACAATAGCTCCTCGTACATCACTCGTAGATTTTCGGTGCCCCAGAAGCGATAATTTTGCTTGTTCACTTACCCGCTGAGTTGGAAATGAGCCTAATCGCTAATTGTGATTTTGGTCGAAAAATTGTGCACTTCGCCCTCAAAATTGAGGAAGGCTTGGATGTAGATTATACACGTTTGTGCGGTCGACAGGCAGCATCTGATGCACGGACTGGACTTTGTACGGGAACATGCGCAGGTCTTTCACCAAAATTCTCCTTAGGGACGACAGGCTAATGGCTAATTGCGAGGCACGGTGTCTGGTCGATGTTTCTGGCGGCAGCTCGATATCCTCGGCAACAGCGGCGATATTCTCGGCAGAACTGGTGGTCCGAGACCGGCCTATCTTAGCAGCATCTCGTGTGTTCCCATACTCTTCAAGGTTTGTGGTCAAATGGCGCAGTGCTTGCGCAGTCAGTGCCGGACGACCCGGGAATTGGCGACAGAATTCGCGCTGCGTCAACACCACAGACGAACTGTTACGCAAAAAAATTGACACGATTATTCCGTGTTCTTGGGGAGTTTATTGCTCGATGGCTTGTTCACTTGTATTTTACATCTGTGTAGTTCACAATGGCAAAACAGATTTAACATTTGCCGCCATTTGCAAAAATAGGAGCATCTTCCAATAGGGTGATTTCTTTTGGCCCACCTTGTATATGTATATATATATATATATATACTTATGTGTATATATATTACTATTACTTAATCTATTATTACTTGAATTTCAATGTTGTATTTTCGCTTATTAAATGCAGCTTTTGTTTGTCCGAGGCCTACAGACGTCACGCATCTAGAGAATTCAGTCAATAACCCAAGCTTGTAGCTAAAGTTAGATCAGTATTTCATTTCACAAATATTTTGGATATTACGAGACTTTGACCAACGACCTTCAATCATTTTAATTAAACTGATCGTAAATTGCTTAAATTGCTATAAAAAGAAGCTAACAACAAAAATAAGTTGTAATAAGCGTATAAGAATTTCGACGGAGCTGGATGTAGAACACATGGCTTAGCGGTCAGAGCGCTTAGACGGTTTTCAAGAGGCGCAAGTTTGACTCCCGCTGTGTCCAAATTTTATACGTTTTTCAATTTATTGCTTAAATTGCTACTTAAAGCACATAAGACGAGTAGATGGATAAATCTGAGAAAATATTGGTATAAATGAGTGTAAATAAAGTAGAAGCTACTAAGTTCAAGACACACTGTTCACCACTTTCGATGCATATTCGAGACATTTTGTGTTGAGTGGCGGAAATCACCGTGCTTGATCTTATTATCAGAGCGGAAAAATTAAAATAATTTAATAACATTTCTCCGATATTTTTATTATATTCGTTAATTTTAAAATTACTTTATAAAAAATATACTTATGAGAAAAAAAACGTTGTGTGGTATAAAACGCAGCGCTCTACCACTAAGCACTCAATATTTCGTATTTGAGCAAAGAACGGAGTGTCTTGAAACTAGGCTCTTTATATCTTTTTTTTTTAGCTTAACCGCTTATACCTAGTGAGGTAGCCAGATAATCTCTTTGTACCTTGAAATATTTATAAACGTCAATTCTTGTATTTTATTTTCAGCTTTCATCTTCATTTTTTAACCTAACATCACAATCTATCTAACGAGAATACAGCTATGTAAAATATATTTTTTTCTCCAATTGAAAACTCATAGCCACCGCGTGCAATGCATGCGCCAACCGCATTACCACAGTGTCAATAGGGATAGGCTTAATTAAATAATGCTTTTGAAATAGATAATATACGTGACCAAAGTAAACATATTGACACATTATTATTAGTAAAGATACATACATAAAATTGTATGTAGTAGGGCTTGAACTAGCGGTCTGTCTGATATGCAAATATCCCAACTTTGTGCTTAACACAATTTTTTATTATTTTTAATTCAGTTTTTTTGTATTGAAGCTGCACGATTGGCAGACCTAGGTCTTACACAACTAGTAGTGTCAAAACACTACTACGACTAGTGTCAAGACACTCTGGTCTCGATTTTACAGCCAAATTCAAATTCAATTCAATTCAATTGAAGTTGAGTCGTGGAGAACATAGTGTTTCGACACTAGCTTCTCCTCGCCTTCCATGCTACGCAGGAAAACGTGTCAAAACTCATATTTTGTTATATTAAACACATATTAGTTTCAAACCTTTAAGCAAACTGCATTGTTAATTTCAATTCGCATACAAAATAAACAGTACCGCCTCTAAAATTATACAAGTAACGAGCTATGCCAGTGTGAATTTCTATGTTCGAAACGTGCCTGTAGTTCGTGTCAACTGGCAGTCTATCTTGTGTTATTCAAATCCTGTTACTATATATTGAGTCATTGGGTCGAAAGCTTACATAAAACTTATGCTAATGCCTGAATTAAGGTAAACAGTTTATTATAATGGTATTCTAACCATGACGGAGCGTTAGAGGCTCAATTGCTCTTGTGCAATGCGCTAACTGCTGGAACAAAATTAGAGTTTAGTTGTTATTTGCTAGTTTATATGTAACTGAAGATGTATAAGTAGTTTATTGCAAGATCTTGGATTCAGAAAGTGAAAAACGGAGTGTCTTGACACTAGTTTCTCTCTGACTACTCTGCTTCGCGGGAAAAGATAGAAATAAAAATAGTTTCAAGACTGCTGTTTGAGACTTTCTCTCTCTCTTTGAAAAAATTTTGAACGTAGCGGGACTCGAACTCACCTCTTGGAAACCGTCTAAGTGCCTTAACCAGTGAAGCCATACGTTACATTACGTCAAAACTCTTATACGTTTGTTTCAAACTTGATTTTGTTGTTAGTATTTCTGTAGTTAAATGATTACAAATGTTCGCGGCTCGAAGATTATTTACTATGAATGATCAAGAGAAGATACACTAATAATATTTATAAATATTTCTGTGTGAATTTGAAAACTAGACTTCATGTTTGCATTAATCAAAATATATATAATTCTGCTTTAAAATCTATTAAATATAGATTATAGCCTTTCAAAGTTGTAAGGCCATGATATTGGCATCCTGCATCAGTGTATTTATTAAATCGACAGACATATTTAATTATTTCTTTACATATTGATTTATTTACCTGAACAAGCATTTTACGAGTTTCCATTTTTGGATAAACTATATGATATGAGTAACAAGTGCTAATACCATATTTGGTCCGTACGGTAGAGATCGTGATTATGTTTTAATAATATCCTACCTTATCTCACGATCTCGGTTAATTCTGCCAAGTGACAAGTTCATACTATCAATAATTTTAAATCACTGAATAAATATTGTTTGTAAATTTAATATTAACGATTCTATTATAAACTATATATTTTACAAAAGAAAAATAAAATAATTATAAAAATATCTATATTTTTATTTCATCTCTAGATGAAAATATAATTTTATGAATTTGTATTACTTAGCCAAAATGCCTCTTGGAGTTTTTCTAAGACGATATTATTTTAAACTCTATGAAAGTGTATTGAATTAAACAAGTTTCAGAGATATTTCTGTGATATAATTAAAACCTTTAAGTACCTTTAGACAACTATAAACTCAATTAGTATTCAATATGACCGTTTCGGCAATGTTATTTAGTAACAAATACACTCACTTATACAAAATCTAGATAAGATTCAAAGATGTACCGCACATAAACAATGCGTTTCGGCACTTTATTCTTTTTAATATTAGTTCGTGAGTTGAATTGTTTAGAAGTCCAAGCAGTGAAATATTTTTATTCACTTATATATAGAACATTTTACTTGACACACTGACTTATATAGACTTACAAGTAATGCTATTAGGTACTTGACGCCATCGTGGCCGATTTTAATTGAATCTTGACACTGCGATATCTCTGGATACACTGCTATGCGGAAAAAGTTTGGAACTGAAAAATAATTGTATAAATGAAATACAAACGCAAATATTCAATAAAATATAAAAACAAATTGTTGTAAACGGAATACAGAATTTTTATTTTGGAATATTCGTATAGTATGGTAGGTTGTGTAATAGTTTGTACAAATTGCTATTCAGAATGCCGCCGGAAATCGAACGAGAGCTTAATATTTTAAACATTTCCCAGTGACAGCGTGTAATGACAACGCTTTACGCGACGTTGTTTCGGTGTTCCACTTAATTTGCATGAAAATAGCACAAATTATAAAGCTCATCGTGGAACCAGTCATCCGAAGCAAGATTGCAGCTCTGACACTATACTCGAATTAAAATTCAATTTCTACGTTCGTTTTTTATTAAATTGATGTACGAACTTTTTTATTGTACAAAAGAATAGGTAATACATTGTTTTAAAATGTTTTTTTTTTGTCCTATTATGTAAAAATATATGGTGTATTTTTTTCAGTTTAACGGTTTTGCCCACATAGCAGTGAATCCAAAGAGATTCTAGCTACACGACATGGTTCTCCCCTTCTCGCTTGAATTCAGGACTCAGATTGCTTGTGGAGTAGCTAAACTCAACGTAGTGCCTTGTCTTATCAGAGCGGAGGAATAAAAATAATTTTAAGATTATCATTTCCGCTAGAGGTAATCGAACCCACAACTATTCACACACAGCATTCAGTCACGCTATCCCACTACACCACGATGGTCTCAATGACCTTACGTTTATGACAAAATGTTTATGTGCGATATAGATATTCCCTTTGAACGGTCCCTTTTCTTCTCGATTCTCTAAATCTATGAAATTGTAATCTACACTGTATAGTGATGCAGATACTGTATAAACCAAATATATTAAAGATTTAAGAAAATGTTACCTAGGTATTAGAAAGTCATAAATCTAATATTAATATTATGCGTAGATAGTCTTAGTGAAAAATAGCAGCCACTGTTTTCTTTCTTTATAATATTATCCTTCTGGAAAGAGCGATAAATGTGACACTTTCTTTTTGCGACTCTTAAGGGAAATTTATCGTTTTCAATAATTCATGAAGTTGTCGAAATGTACCTGCAAACGTCTAGATATATTTTGTAAATATCCCAAATGGATTATTGTTTTATTTACACCCAATGGTACTGAGTTAAAATCGTATCGAGTATGAAAAATGATTAACTAAATGGAAATACACAAATTTTAGGCTTATATTTTTAAATAATATAATTATGTAACTTAATCATTTGAATATTTAACTCCATAACATTGCCGTTGTTCCCGTTTCTCTAAATAATAATAGAGGCCACTGTGGCCCAAAGGGACTTACCTAACTGTAGTCACAATGGTTATAAGTTTGATCTCCACTCGAGGGGACGATATCCGCTTTTGTAATACAATATGCGACATTGGACTCCGCAACCTCAACATGCAATATAAAAAATCGGATGCATAGCAGAGCACGGAATGTCTAGATTTTCTCTGTAATATGATGAACATAAAATATAATAATAATAATTTGTTGATAATTAATTAAAATTTACTTATTTTCCTTCTTTAATTATTTATTAATGGTCAAAAAGTATATTCGTATATAATTAGTCAAAAAATAATTTTAGAAATATTTTCGTAAAGTTTATTGTTATTATATATATTGAAAGATATGTTTCTTTTTGGTTTTCTAAGTTAATTATTACATATTTAGTTTCAAAGATTACATTTTCTTTCCCAACAGAACCTACAAATATAAGTCTGTGTACACATGTGGATGGAATGCATAAAGGTCAATAGAATTTAGGTCGCAAACACCTAACGTAACGGCGTGAAGCATAATACCATTAATATCTAAATACAAAAGGAAAACTTTCACCTTCACATATTAATTATTGTTATATTGTAAAATATGATGTAACTATCAAAGTACTTTAAATATATATAGTCCATATTACTTATTTCTTTAGAACTTCATACATTTCACATAATATATTTTGAATAATATTTGTTAACAACTAACTTTATTCGGCATCAGGTTTACATCGGACACATGTACAAATTGCCAAGTATTTGTTTGAAATCTCATGTAATGATTTATAAGCAATTCAGATCAGTAATATGCGTCTTTTACTATTTTTACTAATGTGTAAATTGAAAACATAATATTATTTTGTATATTTTTATTATTCATATTAATATGATTTAAGTTAAATTTCTATACATTGAGTTAAATGTGAATTTGTAATGAAAATATTTTTTTTAAGCGCCAAATATTGTTAAAATATGTATGAACATCGCAGGTCACTTTACGTAGATGCATGGACTTAATAAATAAAAGTCTCGTACAAGTAATATAATTTATTGGATAAGACATCGACAAGAATAGGCTCATGTTGTTTTATTTGGACTTTTTTTTGTAATTAATTGAAAATCCTAAGTAAATGTTACTTCAAGTAAAACAATATTATTAGCATATCGATCTGGGACAATCAACTAATGTAGTACTTCTTTCGTATCTCCGTGAAATAAAAATAAAAATAATATTAATAATATTTTTTTTGTTTGTTAATTTCGTAGATATAATACGGAATAAGTCCTTTTCCAATACTTTAAAGTACTTTATTCTTTTTTTGTACTAACGAAGCGGAACACTATGCCCAGAATTACTACAGCATAAGAAAGCATTACAGCTACTTTTAAAAACGTTAAAGGAACTAATTTGCCTAGTAATAATTAATACTTATTAAAATATCTATATGCAATTTTAACAACAATATTTCTTCGTTTACACGCAAAGGAGTACCTTAAAAGTTAATTGACATATTTAATAATTTAACTATAGAGTTTGTTTAATATTTGTGGCTATATTTATATTATATATATTTTTATTAGTGGCTGGAATGCTTTGAATTAATTACTAGGCGGATTTAAAGAGGTACGGGTTCAAATTCCGCTTTTTATACGTTTCTAAGAATTGTTCTTATTCTTAGGTTATGTGTGAAATGTTTTGTTTGTTTATAGAATTTAAAAACATATTCACATAAAATAAAACTTAAATGATTTTCTACTAAGCTCTTTTTATATGTAAGTATATTCGGCAAACCAAATTGAGAAACAGGTTTTTTTCTTTCTCATCTTCACTTAGCGAATAGAATACCTAGGCTCAAGATAATCCAGTCTCGATTTTCCTCCCGAAATCGAGACATTGCATGGCGAAACTAAACGCTACGGTTTGTCTTACCAAAACGTGGAAAAGAATACAATTATTATAATCATTTATCAGAGTGGAAATTGAACCCACAACCAATAGCACTTACAGTCGGACGTTGCCTGCATCTACAACATAACACTTTTAACTTTAAAAACACACTTTAAAAAAGGTATAAAAATTTTAACGTAGCGAGATTCAAACACGCACCTGGAAACCGTCCTAGCGTTTTGACCGCTAAGCCATGCGGCCATTTTTATACGTTTCTAAAATATGTTTATCAATTTCCTAAATGTTAAAAATTTAACTTTCTTAATCCACATTACAATGAAACCTTATACAAGTCTCGCGTTTAGCTATTTTAAGTGGAGATGATTTAATTTTTACGCGCAGTATACCATTAATCTAAATTAAGCAAAGAGCAAGCAACACTCAGTAAGTCGATAAATTAATTGTGTCATATTTTAGCTGTAATGGATACCATTTTATAATCGTTGAGTGTCTGAAGTTAGTTAGCTTTGGAATTTGAATGTGCAACTCGGAGTATTGACCTTGCATTCAAATTGGCTAAATGTTAACAGTCTATTTACACCTTATAATAATGTCTGCTTAGTTGAATATGATTATTTACGTTATACAAATTTGTTACTAGCTTAAGCTACGAGTATATGATTACACTCGCATTCTCACTTAAATCACAAACTTTACTTAAATGCATTATTTAAATTGTTGTAATTTTTTTACATAAGAATCGACTGAAATAATATAAACCAAAATAATTGTATTAACTATTATTAAGACTGCATTTAAATCAGTTTAGCTACATCTGAGCTTTACGTGCACGAACGAACGAAATTAAAAACATTATTTTAGGTTCTAGTACATTAAACAATTTTGCACCCAATAATTTTTTTTCTTATATGTCTTCCACGAACAGCCGTCGATTAGTTACATTTTTTATTATATGTATAAATGCTTGTCGTCAAGAATATAATTGCCCTTAATAAACAAAATCAGCTGTATTTTGAAGAGTAATTGTCTGTTAACCCTGTGACCAGGCACTTCATTGCTTCCTTATTGAATAAGTTTAGAGAAAGGATTTAATACTCCACATCGTGAGTGCGGCGATATTTTACATGATTTTTTTAAATTTTTACAGTGTTATTAACAGACTTAGGAAATTCAAATTATCAGATATTTTAAATTTTCACTTACCTTTTTCGTCTTGGCAGACATAACTTAGTGCTCACTTAGCACTCCAACAAGTTCTCAAAAGTTCTTATTCCATTTGGATGGATTTTGCATTTAATTTTAAAAGGCAAAACCCAATGCTGCGCCTCAGCTAACAATATCGAAGTAGCATTTTTTATCTATAAATTTTGTCTTAGGTGAATCGACAACCACCGTGTGTTTAGTAGGAAACTTAACAACTGTTCCATGATGGTGTCAAATGATTTATAAAAAAATCTTAAGTAGAATCAATTAGGAATACAAAGAACACATCGTTTGCGGCTTTCTTTTGTGTACTTAAAATTACACACACTGTTTGCTTAGTTTGTAGAATTTGTTAAATAAAATTCTTCTAACTTAAATGGCTATTAACTCTATAGCCTGGTTTTAATTTGCAAATAGTGTACACTATTTACAAATACTTTAAAAGCAAGCCCCTATAAGTTTTATTTTATTACCGTATACCTATAAGCCATGTTCGTGCAGTTGGGCAGCCTGTAAAAGCTATGCTTGTTGCTTGTGGGTTCGATTCCCATTCGAGTGATTCTATGATTATACCTAAAATATTTTTTATGTCCCCACCCTAGTAAGTTGTAAAGTGTCAGAACTTTCTTTGCCTTCTTGCAAAGTATCTCCCATTCTTTGCTAGCAAATATGCTTAATTGAAGATGTAACCCATAGATAGGTGATAGCGTAGAAAAAATAAAGCTTCTCGCTTTTTCCCGCATATCAGGGTAGTCAGAAAGAATTCTAGTGTCAAGACACTTCATTCTCTTTCAAATTTCCGCCCGAATTCGAGACATTGCGTGTTTAATGGCGGTATTCAACGCCGCGTTTTGTTTTATCACCAGAGTGTTATCGAAGAAGTGAAAATAATTTATATATAATAATTCCTCCAAGTGGAGATCGAACACACAACCAATCGCGTATGTAATCACACGCTTTGCCACTGCGCCACAATGGCCTTTTTAGTTTAGATACTCATATCGTGTTGCTAAGCGTTCGTCCGTAACTGTCTTACATATGTAATAATAAACGAACCATATTAAACTAAAGAATACGTTTTAATACCAACTAACTCCCAGCCAGTTTCCCATGATGATTGATATATATTTACATTGGGCCAAACTCCAAAACCGACACACTGTTACATCTAAATGGAACAGGCCGCTGTCAAACCTTCCTCAACCTCTTGAAGGATGATACTTATGACTTTTGTTCTGCCGCAATTAATTCCGACTGTTACTAAACGGGATGTTCGCTTTAATTAATTGTCGGGACGAATGATCCGTTCGATATGGTTTATAATTTTTGTATGTACTTTTATTATTGGATATGCAACTCAGTTTTTTTTTATTTTTACGCTTCCTTTTTATATATTTTGTCGTAAGTTCAGATTACATAGTTATAAAATACTATATTATCTTCCAGCGACCAGCTCACGTGAGCTGTTTTGTATTTTTGCGGCCTTTTCGTAAAAAAGTGAAATTCCTGGGAAACTTAAAAAGATTGCAGAAAAAAAGTAGCCTATGCTCATTTCTAAACCCTCAAGTATTTCTATATAAAATTTAATCACAATCCGTTCAGCCATGATGACTGAACAGACAGACAGAGTAACTTTCGCATTTATAATATTATATGTATATATAAGTCTGGATTACACAACCAATTTCGCCATTGTGACCTAGTGGGACAGTGTCTGGGGATAAATACGATTATAAAATACTATGTTGTAGGTTTGATTTTCACCCTGGAGAATATATTATATTTTAATTAGCATTTTAAAGTGAAGATAGAACTTTGTTTGTTGATAGAAGAGAAAACTTTGTTGTTAGAAGAGAGAACTTACAAAACACCGGAGTATTTTGACACATAGCTTTCTTCGCCAACCTTACTATGCGAGAAAGAGCGTGAACCTGAAAAAAAAAATAGGATGCATGGCCGATAACTTAGTACTAAAATCTGTATTGAAAATATAAACAGTTATAGAGTGGGTCATGGATGACTACCATCTATTTATTAAAAAATGATCTAATTATTTCTCATAATTTGTAATATTTTATTTATCATAATTTCTTTATTACGCTTTACTTCTTTATAGACAAGTATTTTAATATAAAATCAAATTTCACAAAAAATATTGTTTTACTTTAGCATACTCATTCAACATTGGTCAAAAGGTCCAATATGAGCTACCAACTATATAATTCGTCACATTCAAACCAAGATGTACTTGTACTTGTGCATATTAACCAAAATGTCGTGAGTCCAATAGCACGCTACAAATTTAATATTGCCTACTAACTAACTAATTATTGCCTCTACAGTATTTCTAGTTATACAATTGAATATTACTTTCGATCAGCACATTTTCCTATAGGTATAGGCGGTAGCTACCTTAACCTTGAAAAACATTGTTGCCAACAAATTACAAAACCAATATGTAAGAAGAAATTACGTTTTAATACACAGAGAGCTGCTGCAAAGTATACTTGACCTATATCATGTGTACTTTGACTTAGCTCTCTGTTCTTTGGTATATAATAAAACAGCTGTGCCCGCGACTTCTTTCGTGTGGAATTCTTAACCAAAAGTAGTACTCCATATTACAACAGCTATCTGTCTCTGAAAATTCCGTCAAAATCGGTCCAACAGTTTAAAAGATAAGCCGGACAAAAATTGCATAAAATGTTTTTGTATATACCATCACATATGTGCTGTGTATAAATATACATATGTATTTAGTAAAAAGCGGTTATTTCAATATAACTCTCCAATTTCATTTATTCGTTTAGATATAAAAAATAAGAAAGTATTTATTATTTCAGTTTAACCTTTTGAAATGAAACTATTTAAAAAATATGTTTAATGCGTTATTATTGACTGCATGCACTCCCTCTCTTGATAGATTCATTCACAATAAAATATTTCTCAACATGTAGTTATTTATTAAGCATTGGAATTTTAGAGAACAAAAAATATCGATTTAAATGCAATTTAAATTGTAGCACTCAATTGTCAAACAGGATATGAGAAAAATGCAATAATCCTTGGCATATTTAAATCACAGTAAATATTATAAAGATATGTATGTATGTATATTAGTTATATAGACTGTAAATCTATATAAATAAATAAAATTGCAGTGTCTGTTTATAATATTAATATAACCGCATTTTACTGAATGCATATGTATGTATACACGGTACATATGGATTTTTTTAGAATTTTTGTCTGTTTGTCCGTCTGCATGTTTGTTCCGACTATTAACGAGACTCACTGGAAGATAGATAATGTCATAAGCAGTAACTTAGGCTACATTTATTTAAGAATTCCACGCGGACTTCTAGCTAATATAATATATACTTCTATATATAACAAAAGCATATATCGTAAAATACAAAAAATGGAGACAACAAGACAAAGACATTTATAACAATAACAATAATTAATATTTGTTAAAATGCATTAAATCAACAGTTAATCTTAGATATATAAGTTGAAGTTATTGTCATAATTACATTATTTCCATAACTACTGCAGGAAATTACTAATCACTCAATTTACTTATATACGGATATTTATAAAAATCCTTCTTAAAGATACTTCCGTAATAAAGAACGTCATCTGTCACATCTTCCTTATTACCTCACGTCAATATAAATATAGGAGAATGACGTTCCTCTAAAAGGAGGAGGAGGTTTAATCCTTGAATATAGTATTACATTTTCAGGTGAACACTCGTAAATCAAAGTAAGGTGTACAACATTCTGGACTATTTAACTTAACAGCAGTTTTCTTCGGAATTAAGGCTTTATTCACAGCCATTACATTGCTATTGCTTAATTTCCTTTCATAAAACTTTAGTTCAGCGCCCACGACCTTTGCCTCCATGACTAGGAGTATTGTTGAAAGCAATTTGCTTGAAAATGAGCTCAGCTGATAAAATAATGATTTATTATTTTTATCTGATTATCAAAATTATAGGTATTCGAAGAAAAATAAGTAATTAAAAATATTATATTTTTTTTATATTTAAATTAATATATATTAGAGGTATTTCATTATAATAAATACTTTGCCATTTACATTATGTATAGAATGAGTTGAACAACACCAGAGCATGCTGCTAGTTAAAATGTGATAGCTAATAATAATATTATATTATAGCTAGCTATTACAGTTTTTTTCTTATTCTACTTTAATATTAAAATAAATATTTTATTCAATTTATAGCCAACCTTCCACCATTTCCAAGACCCATCTATTGCGACTTTCCGTTTCCTTTCGATAACACTACATACTAGAATTATATAGACTTGGATGGATTTACCGTGTTTAATATTATATGTATGCCTAGAATTAAATAAGAAATAATAGGGAATTTTACGCATCCATCGATCTTTTAATACAATGACTTATAAATTTTAATAAAATAACATCCGTTTGTTAACAAATAAGTCCTTAAACTTCCGTTATTAACCTAATTCTTAGCAAATAATAACAAAATTGATGTCTTATATTACTACACTTACTTATTGTATGTCAAATTTTAAGGAAATAAAAATTTTACACTTCAATAAGCATTTACGAATTTATATCAATTAAATCTCAGTTCATCTTGCCGATTTAGAATAGGATCTGAATTGCAGATCGACACTTCTTTCATCTCGGTACATGGTATAAATGGATTTGATTGGAGATTCATCGTTCAATAGGCCGACAGTTCGTATCTAATGAATCTTGAGTTGATTATATCAATTAGTTAGTTTTCCTTTATCGTTGGAATATAACTTGTTTTAAATTGTAATGTCTTTATTACAGTGATGTTTAAATAGTCGTTCACCGAATATTTTAATGTAAAAAAGTAAAAATTTGAAATTTTTTAGAAATGGAAAAGAATTGGCTTAAAGCGGTCAGAGCGCTTTGCCGGTTTCAAGAAGCGTGTGTTTGAATCAAGCTGTGTTAAAAAAAATACTTTTCATAAAAAAAAGACATATAGTAGTAGTTTAAATGCAGTTGGTCCCTCATCCATTCAATTTCTTTTTATAACCAAACAAAAATCATATAAAATACAAATTGAACAGATAATATAAAAAAATATATAATTTTCAATGTATTAACTTATATATTCTTAATAAGATCTTTGATTTTCGTGATTACTACACATTTTTAAATGAAACTATTTCTAACCGGATTAATCACGTATATTATTTGCAGCGCAAGTTGCGAGTCTACCTGTGACCACGGACTGTACTACTGTAAAGTGTTCGAATCGTCGGGTTCTAAAATGTATTTTCGAATACCAATAATATACGCGATTAATCCATTTCAAAATTATATATTTTTACATTATCTGTGCAAATTGTGAAGCTGTTAATAAATACGTTTATTATTTAAAAGTATTTTTTTATGTTTAACTTTAATTATGTTCTTACAATTATATAGATTATTAAATATAAGCATTAAATTAAGTTCGATGGCATTTAATGTTATACAGTTCATTGTGTTTTTTTAAATAAGTATTACATTATTACGTTAAGAAAAACTGAACTTCATTTTATAAGAATTAGGCGGAGAAAATTGGCATAATTAAAGTTTCTAATGAAAAAAAAGACAGAACGCTAATATTTTGATGATAATGAATTAGGAATATTTTAAACAAAAAACAATTACACATAAATTAATGTGTTTGGTATACTCTGTTGTAAAAATCTCTTTTATACACGTAGCAGAGACAAGTATTTCACGAGCCACTAATAGTTGATACAAAACCATAAATTGCAAAAAAACTACTTATTCAATTGACTAGTATTTACTATATAATATAAATTGTCTCTATATCTGAATATTTGCAAGTTAAAAGAATGCAGTTACTACATTATTTATTGCAATATAATTGTTCTAACTAAAATACGTACTAATTGCTTAAAGGACAGTTTATATGAATATTAATATCTTGTTTTGTTTTCTCCAGGTACATTTGGCTAGTTACTGTACTGACAAGTACAATTTGCGCAGCCAATGATGGACTTTTTGGATCTAAATATCCTAACGGTAAGTGTTCTTGCTTTAGTTTTAACAAATGCTAAACGAACGAACGGAAGTTTCGAAGTGATAGATTTTTTTATCGCCAAGCACGTTTGCCTTTTCGCTGGAAAGAGAAAATTTTATATTCAGATTCTTTGTTCTGTATTTTCTGTTCATTTTAGAGATGTTTCGTGTTAAGTGGCAGCACCATACGCTGCACTTTGTCTAACTAAATCGAGAAATATAATCTAGAAAATAATCTTAAGTGAAAATTGAACTTAATCGTCAAGATAGCGATACCATTGAATTGAATTTACAATATTATTATAGTGACATTTAAAACATATCTTCTTAAGACACTGTCCCGTATAAATTATATGACAGTAGTTCACAAAGTTTCAAGTACAAAAATAAACACCACCCATAAACTTGCTGGTTGACTGTAGATATGAGAAATGTCACAAATGATACTTTAATATATGCAGAACGAGAAATTATGTACAGAAGCGAATTAAGTGTAAGAAACTCTATTAAGACATTATAACAATTTTATTAATATAAATAAAATCTATATACCAAATATATTTTTCTTGAAAAAAAATATTAAAAGTATAAAATATCATCAGTATATTACTTGATAGTTAAATTTTACTTTCTTAAAGGTTGATACATATAAAAAAGCTAGTCGTGGTGGGTCGGTGGTTATAATAAAAGTATTATAGAATAAACAAACAGTAACCGCGGGTGGTAAAGCTTCGAATTTGTCGACTGCCACCATAACGGTTATTATATACGCGTGCTTACGCCAGTGAAACGTACCATAAAATAAGAGACATGAGAATTTCAAGTCTATAAAAATACGACCTTTTAGATTTTAAATTTTAGTTGAAATTAATAAATTTATTTTGTACAAGCTTTTTAGATTATAACTTTTCGACGGTAATGTAGGTAGGTGGTACTTGAGTTGAATATTTCTAAAAAGGAACAGATAAAACACAAAACACGGCGTTGAGTTACCGTACTACTACCGCTAACACGTTATGTCTGGTTTTCGGGCGGAAAGTGAAAAACAGAATGTCTTGTTACTAACCCTGATATGCGGGAAAAGCGTAAATTAAAAAAAAACTAATAATCTACTCAAAGTTTAGTATATTACATTACTAAAATAGCATAATATGTAATTAGAACCTACTTAGCAAAGTTCATTTTATACGTGTTAAAAAACGAATATATTTTTTTATTCTAAGCCTTTACTGTTTTATTCTGTTTTTTCGCATGGCATAGAGTATCCAATAATAAGCTACTCAGTTCTTCATGACATATTACACGTTGGGTGGTTGAATACAATGTCGCTTTTTCTCTAAACAGACGTTGTAACAGAAAAAAAATTGAACGCAGCGGGAAATTTTTAAACGTTTTCTAAATATGTCTTTTCAATTTTCTAAGTATGCGAATGAAATGTAAATATTTTTATATAAATACACATGTTTCCGTCAAGGAAATTTGAAGTGACAACCATCTTATTTGATCCGACAGGAGCAAACGCCATGTCAATATTTTTTAAAACTGAATCTAATCGAGATATCCTTTGACACTTATGTCAGTTTACTGACCATACAGTGGTATTATCTGTGAACGTTTTTTCCGGAATAGCGGGTACTTAGTGTTTAGACACTGCGTTCTCCACTTTCCGCCCGAAGTCGAGATATTGCGTGCAGTGGCTTGACGCCGCGCTTTGTTTTAGATACCATAGAAAAATTAAAATATTTTAAATATAATAATTTCTCCAAATGGAAATCGAATCCACAACCGATCACGTTTACATCAGAGGCTGCTCCACTGCGCCACGACTAATTAATTTAAAATTAAGTGATTTGACACTACTTTTAGGCCATTTTTGTCATAAATAAAGTTTTATTATAGCAAATATTTACACCATCGTAACTCTGTTAGGACGTGTCCGACTACACGCTATGGTCTTGGTTTTTTGTTCGTTTTATGTATACTAACGGATTCGTGTTCCGTGCCTTTGTTTACTTATTATTTATTTAGGTAGAATTTGATACACATTATCGCGCCTCGTTGAAACTTGGCATGTGTATTTGTTATCTTTATATAGATTACAGACTACCGCCAAAATTGTTTAGGGGAATCGAACACACAACCAATAGCAATTACAGCCACATGCCGTCTCCCTGCGCCGTGATGGTTAGGATATCTGGATAGATTAACTATGTACGTCATGGTTACTAGAATATTTTAATAACTATTATTTGAATACTAAGTTACTAGAGTATTTTAAACAGTCTTAAAAAATGGAGGGATTCTATTCAGTTGCACACTTGCAGTGCATTGAAATAATTAAAAAATCTAATAAACTATTTTACAAATCAATAAAAAAAACGTTAAACGTTTCGTCTACCAGGTAATTGAAATAGTTAATTCTTCGGTATATAACCGGTTGTTTTCAATTAAAATTCGATGTCAATTTTACAACAAGCGAATTATATTTAATTCATAACTTTGAGATCGACTGCTGTTTGTTTTTTTAAGTAATTCCACCGTTGAATGAATATACTAGCTTTATAAATTGTAGGTACATTTAAGAATATGCATTTTTTTTCTACTGGGTTCTCTTGTTAAAAATTATTACTATTAAATTGATATATAAGCAATGACTATTATAATATACATTTCGTAACTAATATTGGGTCTATATAAACAATATATATATATATATATATATATATTAGGGAATACTGATTTGGCATTTCATATACGATTTGGTGGGTAGCTGACTGACGGTACTTGACAATACACTATTGTAAGACACTACGAGTATAAACAACGTGTGTCAGTTGTGGGTCTAGTTCTCTTCTTTATGACCACTCGACTGTGCCGATTGTGCACATTGACCATGGCGTCTGAAGTGGCGATTACGTCACCAATCCGTCGGCATCCCTAACGTATATGTGTTGTTTACATTGCACGTAATTTCTCTAATTGGATGAAAATTCACTCATTTGCTATGCAATTAACTACTAAACTAGACACTTTATTATCGGTTCAGTTCTTTTATTAGGGCCTTTCGAACTTGCCAGTAGAGCACAAGTCATTTCGACGTTGTATGGAGAACACACGAAGGAGATTGATCGGTAAATAAGGGCTAAAGATGACTATATTATGTCGTATACTGTGTTTTGTTATGTCAGTACAAAATAAATCTTAACTTTTTTTAGAAAACATAAAAAAATGGAACGAAGCGGGATTCGAACCCGTGCTTCTTGGAAACTGAAAACCGTCCCACTTCTAAATAATCTTAAATCTCTTTACAGAGATGGTAACAAAAAAATAATTTGTAACAAGCTTCAAATAACAAATTTCGATATAGTCGGACAGAACGTATGGCTTAGTGGTCAAAGCGTTTATCATATACTGTGTGAACGACACTTACAAACGTAAAATCAAAAGATCCTTGTACTTATTTGTATGAAGTAATAAATATTTTCTTTCTACATTATTTGGTATATATTTGTTATTAGTGTAACATTTATTTTCGTATATTTTCTTGATAAGTCTAGAACGAACTATAATCTAGAATTAGGTTCAATACAAAGGCATGTCTTTATATACAGTTTCAATTTTGAATTAATTATATAACTTTATAATGTATGTAAATAAAATAAAATCATATTATGTATTGCGGCCATCGTGGCGCTGTGTGTCAGCGTCTGACTGTGCGAAGGTTGTGGATCGATCCAACTGGGGCAAATGATTACTTTCATTTCTCCGCTCTGGTGACAAGACAAGAAAAGTCTTGAATTCGGACGGATTCTTTTTTTAATAAAAAATTCCAAATTTATACATATACTTAAAATAATATTCAAGATTAACTCAATTAATCTACAATATGGGTATTAAACCTCCCGCATATCCTAACCGCAATACTACATATTCTGTACGACGATTACTCTTCTACAAAAAGACAAGTCAAGACAATAATAAAACGATATATATTATACACATTCCATTGTGGTGATTATTCTTATTTGAATCATTTTAATTTTCCCAGACAAATGTGGTGCTAAGTTCCGTCATACAATGTATCCAATTCAACGTCGAGCAAAAATCAGCTGATTTTAACATCAGATTCTTTCTGTATACTGTAGTATAATATGCAGAAGGAGCGCGAAGCTAAAAAATATAGATTTCTAGAATATAACAATACCGTTAGAAAGCGTAAATTATGTTAAAAAAAAACAACCCCTTGTCCTCGGTTGATTCACATGTTCAGAGGAAATAATTGTACGTGAGAGGTGTGCCACTGCACGGATTAAAAGATTATATAAAAAGCGACAAAAGTACCGTCACCGAAACTAACATATTAGATATCCCTGGAATGTAAATTAATAAGTAAGTAAGGCCGTCGTAGCGTAGTGGGACAGCGTTTGTCTTTACGATGGTTTTGGATTCGATCCCCTCTTGGAGGAATATTATTTTTTTATTGTTTCCATTTTCCCGCTCTGTTTAAAGCCCCGCTTATCCAAGTTATGTCTTGACTGTATAAATCAAAATAAACAGCTAACGCCAATTTATATAAGCACATTATTTTTATTTAATTTATAGCTTTATTACAATTATTGAGTATGATAGAATTGATCAGCTTGCAGCAGAATAAGGTGGTATCATGTCAAACTGTAATTACCAAATCCAATGCTTTTATAAATTTCATAAAACGACACAATCTCATTCAAAGTGCTTATCACAATTAAATGTAACATTTGTATTTGTTACACAAATGTAACTTTGTTAATTTTTTAACGACGACCAATAAATTGGCCCGAAGCACAACAAGCCGCTATAAAACAAAGTTGTAACGTGACCTAGTTGTAACAATAAATTTTCCGTGAACTAGTTAAGAAATTAACACACTACAAACAGAACTAAAGGAAAAGAAACGTAAAGTACCCATAAAGTAAAGATAATTTTGTCGCTTTCCAGATATTCCTGAATACGACTTGCTGCACGCGATTGGTGTGCCGTTCAGCAATCCGAAGACTCAGTATTTCGACGAGGGCCTGGATGGGTTCCCAGCGTATGGACTAAAACCTGGCTCCGATATTAAATCGCCATACCGTCTTTTCATGCCTGAGAAACTATATGCAGAATTTTCTATAACCGCTACCGTCCGTCCAGCAAACAAAGATGGCGGGTTTCTTTTCTCTGTTGTCAATCCTTTGGAAACTGTCGTTCAACTGGGGGTTCAGTTGATACCGTCTGGTCCAGGTCTTACCAATATTTCATTGTTGTATACAGACGCTAACATATACGCTTTAAGCCAAACAATTGCGTCGTTTGTTGTGCCATCGTTTGCAAAAAAATGGAGCCGTTTTGCAATGAAAGTAACTGCTCAAAATATATCCTTATTTCTAAACTGTCAAGAATTCGATACATTGACGGTTAAGAGAAACCCGCATGAATTGGTATTCGATTCAGCATCTACGCTGTACGTTGGTCAAGCTGGGCCTTTAATACGAGGAGCTTTTCACGTAAGTACTTCTAATAATATTTTAATAAAATGATAGTCATAAAATGTATAATAAATCATTCAACTTGAAAATTGTATTAGAAAATACAAGCCTTGCACCAAGCGCCCTTCTGCATTTCGCCTGACCGCAACCAGATTACACAGCGAATTAAAGCCGCATAGGGGCATAGATTAACATCACATATATTTTAAACGTTAATGAAGTACTCAAAGCATATAAGTATATGATTTAATATATATTATATTACGATATATACAATGTATATATCGTAAACTAATGTAGTAATACTGCTTTGAAAAGAATAAATCGTCTGACAATTTATCGATCGTTAATACTACAAACAAATTGGACCATTGTTTGATGTTGATGCCAAAACGTTATTAATATAATAGGTGACGTCTATTGTTATGTTTATTAAACAGGTTTAAAACTATATATATATATATATATATATTTGAAAATCGTAGATGTAAGACGTGGAGCGATAAGAACGTATAGCTAATTAACTTGACCTTATAAATTCTTATTATGTTTTATCTATGTATAGATTTTACAACTTTAATATATTTCCTGTATAGAGAAATTTCAATTAAATTATTTCTTATTCACTGCAAGTGTAAAATTTGTGTCGTTCAGGTAACAGTCACTTATCGATCGAATATCCATTACAAGTTCGAAACTTTTCTATTAAGAGCGAGTTAGAACTAGAAACTGTGTAAGTATCTTTTTCTTTTCCACCAACTACTTTATGTAATTACCTGATAAGAACGGAGTTGCAAATAGAATTTCTTATTTGTTTGCTCGATGTTATCGATCATTGTATCACCGTTAATAACATTGGAGTATGAAGTTGGGGATAGTTTTGGTACAATAAATACTACAATAAAATACGTTACCTTATTAACGTGCATGGCACTTTATGTAAAAGTGTCTTCTACCGAATATAAAATAAAATAAGAGATTTTGTATGTTTATGAAGCGATTTATCTGGTACGACATTAAGTATCTAAAATCCATTATTGAAAAAATAACATATTTAATATTGTTGTATTGAGTTTAAATAGCTTAATTGCAAAGTAATATAAGTAAAATTTAGAGGCTATGATAGCACAGTGAAACATCTTGTGACTATAAACGCGATTTGATGAGGGTTTGATTCCCTCACGAGGATGGGTTATATATATATATGTTATTTTTAATTCTCCTTAAATTAAGGCGGGAAGTGAAGAACGGAATATCTCGACAGTATTCGACTATACCTTGCTACGGAGAGCATCGTGAAGCTTAAAAAATACAAAGGACAGGTGTTTAACAAAAAGCTCAAATTGAAAACATATTTTATAAACTAGCGACCCACCCGCGTTCCCACTTAGATCATAAACGTTTCTTAAATACATAATTAAAATAGTTGTAACTTTTTATAAATTAATTTAAATTAAATAAACACTAAATGTTAAGGGACGCTTACGACAATACAATAGTCAAAATCATATAAATCGGTTAAGCCGTTTCTAAGATTAGGGTGCACAAACAAACAGACACACACAAAAAGAAAAGAAAATTATAAATTATTGTTTTGGGTTATTACATGGATAAATGCCCCTAATAATATTTTTTTTCATATATCTTCCATGTACAGACAGCGATCACTCACATTTTTATTATATGTATAGATAGTTTTCAAGACGACGACGAACTTTGTCTATAGCATTGTAACTGCGGTAAGTTTAAAAGTTTAAATTGTAATTACTCAGGAACAGCCGCATTTCTTACTGCTTAAGTATTTTTTGATACTAATTTATAATAGTTTTATAAAATATGTATATAAACATGAAATATCTTGAGTATATTTAAAAAAAATGGTAATACGGAACCACAAATATACGCTATGAGGACTGGGAGGCTTATGATGATTAAATTTAAATTATTTTAATTTGGTCACTCTGGTGACATGACAAAACGCGGCGTTTAGTTCCGTGTTCGGGTGGAAAGTGGAGAACGGAGTACTATAATTACAAAAACATAAAAATAATAAAATTAGTAGAATATTCTATTCTATTTAAATTATTTGTTATTTAAAAAAGTAGCCTCTCGCTGTTTTCCCTGTTTTTTACACTTCGCCACGATAGGCTCTAAATTATGTATAAGGTAACTTCTCCGCAGTGGCGAAGTTTAGATATAACACGATACACACCGGCTTACCGTTTGTAAATAGTAATAATAAATAAATTATTAATAAATATAATTATTTAGTAATCTAACAAAACCACCACAAAAATCTTCAATACTATAGTTCTTATCATTTATGGAATCAAAATTATTCGTATACTGTACGTATAGCGCCATATACCTTGCACACAGCTAAAAATAACATCTAGGCAAGCCAGGGCTCAACGGCATACAGCCAATCACAAGCCAGTATAATGTCAAATATGGCGAATGTACTAAAGTGTAGCTAGCATAAAAATATTATTATAAAAACTTATTCACGCATATAATAATACTGGCATAATATAAAATGTAGTAATTTGTATTACTTATATATTTAAAAGATAAATGATATATTATCATATATATGCATATGAACTAAACTTTATTGGGACCGGGCTATTATTACTGATAAAATTACAACAAACAACAGACCTGACATAACATTAATTCTAAAAAATTAACAAATAACCTACTTGATAGACATATCCATACCTAATGCCGAAAATATAAGGAAGAAATACACGGAGAAAATACAAAAATACATCCCACTGGCAGACGAAATCCGACAAATGTGGCACCAGCACACAGTTATCAGCCATCATTCTATCGTCCACAGGGCTCATTCCGAAATTTTTAAGTACATCCCTAGAAGAATTAAGCCTACACAAAAGCAATTTCATCCCTTTACAAAAATCAGTAATTATAGACACTTGCTCTATAGTTCGGCGATTTCTGACATCTACAACTTAAACACCCACAGCCATACACAATGAACTGACCCACTTGGCTTAGCCCGTGACTGGTTCACACCACCAGCATCTTGCTGAGATCCGTAAGGAAAATAAATAAATAATAAAAATGAAATGTGACGGAATGTTTCGATATTTGTTGATATCACGTTTCGTTCGTTTTAAACGATAACATATAAATGTTTGTATTTTAAATACTTATATGTAACATTAGTTTTATTATTTACCACTAATAAGATTTTAAAAGTGCTTATAAAGATTTTAAAGGGAATTAATATAATATTTTGCCATGATTTAATATTTCAATATCGCATTCTATGTCAATATCCGCCATCTCTTATTGTTACCTTATATTAAATTGTTATTTATTGATGTACTATGACTATTTTTAGTTTTATTGTGAGTTTGGCATTCTACCACTAGATGTCACTACTATCTATTATAAGTCGTTTACTATGGAAATAAACTTGGTAAACTAAACAGATTATTTATATAATCATCCAGGGCGTACCTCCATTTTTATTAGTTATATTTTTAAAAGTAGCTTACTTCTGTTAAATACGAGGTACTTGTAATTAATAAAAACAAAATCCAATCAAAATGTTTTAATATTTTAAATCAATATTGACTAGCAAATAAAAATATATATAATAGAGGATATTTATTATAATGCATATAGTGAGATTTTGCACGTGTTGTTTGCTCTCCACGGTTATTCAAGTTGCAGGTAAAGTTTTGTAGCACTTCTACTCGGTCACGTTTATATATCAGATCGTATACTTTACGGTTACTAACTTGGTAGACTGTTGGGAAAAATGTTATGCATAAAGATATCAAGTTTTGGATAGGGATAAAGTTAGTGGAATAAAAGCTTGAACTAATATAAAGAAGAATTATTCTTTTCCTTTATAAAAATCGAATTAATGGGATATGACAGGAGTGTTAAGACACTCGAAACGACGAAAAAAACGAACGAGGTTATTTTGACACATTTTTTTAATGTTAAACCCCGCGTAACTATTTACAGAGTAACATATATTTTTTTTTAGAAAATGTATAAAAGTTTGATTGCAGCGGGATCTGAACCCGCACCTCTTGGAAACCGTCCGAGCGCTCTGACCGCAAAGCCATGCGTTCTACATCCGGCTACGTTGAAACTCTTTATCTCTTATACGCTTTTTTTCGATGTATCTATATCTTTATCTCTGTATATCTCTGTATCTCTATCTGATAATATCACAAAATTTCTGTACAGATATTTTTAGAAATTTCTGCTACCCAAAGATTATTTTATGATTATCGCAGACCAATTTTGATCATTTATTTTTTAATGTGTAGGGTATTATTATAAACTGAATTTTTATTATAAAATTTTTAACCCTTAAGGCAGATAAATAGGAGATGATTGCGTACTCATCATTTAATTTTTTGTTAAAAAGTTATTATACAAACATTCTACGCTGATTGACCTAACTAATAACGAAAAAAAACAATACTAAGGTAATATATATATTGTACTTTAGAGTATTATACCTCCTATAAGTCGCAATTCTACGATAATGTGTAAAATTATAAAAAACGCATAAATCAAAATGTAATCTAAATTTTAGTGCTTGAAAGCATTTCAATGTTATACTTCGTACAACATAATAACGGCTCACGGCCTTATAATAGAACTTTAGTCTGTATTTTATCAGATAGCTTTAGCTGGTTTGAGTGGCAGTTACTAAGTTAGCGACTCCGATCTGCAAATATGATTTTACTAAAGGTTCTTAGTTATGACCAAACAATAATAGTTGCAAAATATGATTTAACAATTATTTATATTTAGATATGCGAGAATGTTTAGACAATTATAAAATACATATATACTACTTTTATCAAGAATCTTAATCGTTTTAATGGACCTTTTTCGAACATTTATTGTAACAATATCAAAATTGCTCATTTTTCAACCTTAGCTTGAATTTACTAACACTTTTTAAATATCTATCACTATTTTTTGACAAATATTTAGCCTGCTGTGACAATCAGACATATAAAAGTGTGTTTCTTCGGTTCGGTACTAACCTCTATACTAATAGGGTATTCAAATTCTTATAACGCATATCTATAAGACTACCTTTAGTCATGTAATATCAGATAAACCAAACAAATTAGGCACCACTTTCTACAATAATCTGATAATTTTATTAAGAAATAACTACTAAACTAAATTGGAACAGCGGTCGTCCAACTAAACATAAAATGATAAGATCATAAAATAATATATTTCATAAATATAATAAATGTAAAACAATAAATACAATAAGACCTTTGGATTTCGCGATTAATACACATTTTGAAACGAAACTATTTTGAATCGGATTAATCGTGTATATTATTAGTATTCGAAAATACATTGTAGAAACAACTATGAAATCGTTGGCGGTAGCTTGATATAACAATTGTATCAAATGACAGACAAATGCCATCTCAGTCTACCTATGACTACGGACTACTGTAAAGTGTACGAAACGTCGAGTTTCTAAAATGTATTTTCGAATACCAATAATATACACGATTAATCCAGTTAAAAATAGTTTCATTCCTAAACATAAAATGTTAGATTATAACAATATTTGATAATCTAGTTATGAATTCCAAATTTAATTATTCGTATTACTAAACTATCAAATATGCTTACAATTGAACAAAACACTGTACTTGGTTCGGGCATAAGACGATGTTATACAGTTAGTCCATAGTACAGAACAAGTAAAGTGAACTACTTTAAACATTAAAATAAGGTTTACAACTGAATATTACATTTTATTTTACAAAAACGTAACTGGATGTAATTATGGGTTGTTATTTAGTTATAATATCTGTTTACAATGTCGTTAGTTTACTTTAATTTATCTCAACCTGCACTAGAGGCTAAAATGCCTGTAGAATTATACTACTCCTCGAAGAACATATTATTAAGTAAGCTTAACATTTAATATCTCATTATATTTTGCCAACATTTGCCGTTGCTTAACAGAAATTAAAAAGTAATTACACTCAGTTTTATTGCTCAATTAATTGTTTTATCGATTATGTTAGAAAATTTAAGAGATTTACAGATTCTGTTAGCTAATTAGAGTTTTGAAACTTGTTTTGAATTTTAATACTGTTAGAATATTTTTTTCTATACTACCTGTTTACAAATATTTTTATCCATAAGCAATATCTAGATTATTAACAACTACATACATGTTACTTGGAACATTAAATATATTTGAGAAAAAAAATTGGGAGAAAACAAAAAATAAAATATAAATTTATGATTTTTAAGTCCTTGCCTGTCTGTCTGTTTGTATGCATACAAACATCTACATCTTCGTAGTTACTGGACGGATTTCAATAAAACTTTTTATGTAGCATAGCTTTTAAGCGTGACTTAGGGGTTATTTGATTTCATAGAGTGAAAGATCTGATCTAAAACCATAAAAACCAAACCAAAAACTACACTATAAGACATAAAACCTAAACACCGTCCAGCATGATGTACACTATTTCTATGATATCGAAATGAAAGATATTGAACATGTGATGAAGAACCGTATAAAGTTAGCTTATAGTTTATAAGAATTAAGGAAATGTCGCCTTAACCAAAATTGTTGAACGTGATGGGCACATTACATTGACATATGCCAATTAAATATCAGAAAAAATTTATGGGCAGTTTTCATTGCTAAATTAAAATCTTTGAACATTGAGGCCTCCGTGGCGCAGTGGGACAGCGTCTGGTTGTAAACGCATTGGGTATCGATTCGATTTCCACTCAATGGACCATCCCGTATCTATATTTAAATTGTAGTAGTCTATATTTAAATTGTTTTAAATCTTCTCTCCGATACAACGGTAACACACTCCGGGCTTGACTTAGAAGTCTAAGAAACAATAAAATTACCACCATAACCACAGCTATTATAATTTTAGGTTCAAGTTTCAATATAAATAGGTGGCATATGGAAATAGTATATCATAATTTTTTAGTGTGTGTGCGTGTGCGAAGTAACGAGCATCAACTAGTTTTTAATAAAAAAATATTTAAATTAATTTAACATTGAAATTAACAATATTTAATTCTTATTTTAAAACCTAGAATTTTATGTCAAAATTCATTAGAAATAGGTACGTTGTCTTTATCTGGCTTGCTTTAATAAAAATAGTAAAGAATTAGATTTCTGATTTAGTCTTAGTAAAACCGCACTAGTTTTGCTATAACACTTGCAAATACAGCACTCAGACACACTCACTGTCTATATGAAATATTTGACGACCCCTACAGCTATAAGATATAGATATTTAAGCTCTATTGCCGAGAAATAAGGTTAAATTTTTATTGAGGAATGAAAACATAAATTGTTGGGTTCAATAACGATGAGTGGCCTGTTGAAAACCCATCTCAATGAATGGTAGGGTGGGTGTTTGTTTTTAACGCTTTCAATCCTTAGTGTCCTGTATTCCAAGCATTAGCCCACGGCGAGTCGTTACACGCCCCTTATTGTTATAAAGTACCAAGTCTTATAAAGATTTTGCAGTAACGAAATTTTTATCAATTGTTTTATATTTACAGATCCATACCCATATAATATGCGATATAAATGCGAAAGTCGTCTATGTCTGTCTGTGACGTCATCGTGGCCCCACTGCTGAATTGTGGTCTTGGGATGAAACATAGGCCATATCTTTTTCACATATTTGTTTTAGTTTTTCCAGGAATTTTATTGTTTTACGAAAAGGCCACTGAAAATACGAAAGTAGAAGTCACACGGGCGAAGCCGCAAGCGCGTCGCTAGTGTCACTATAATAGCCCGAACTACAGTAGATCCAAAGATTTTCCAATGAATTATTAGGTTTGCTAAATTTAATAATAAAAGTCCTAACGGTTTTTTGTATATTACTTATAAGAACCACGGTAAATGTTCTAAGTTTTGTAGAAAAACTTATAGTAACTAAAAATTTTATTATAAATAGTTGATAACATAGAATATAAAATAAATTTTAAAATAAAAAAAGCCTACTCTAGAAGACACACGATTCTCTACATTTCACCAGAAATAGAAACATTTTGTGTTGAGTGACGAAACCCAACTACCTTACTAGAACAGGAACATTACATAAAACAGGAACTTTTACATTATTTATTTTATATTTATTTATGTTTAATTTTTTTGTTTTATTAACAATAAGTTTTCAAATTAAATCTACGTTCTGTATTTGTTTATTTACTTTTTTTATTATTATTGACTTATTGTATGTTTTTCTTCAAAACCCATAATAGTTTATCTTTTTTTACTTTTATAACATTTGAATCCAAAAAATTTATATCCAAAAAAATAATTTAAAATTGTAATTGTTGATGCTGATTTTAATTAGTGACTGAACACTACATTTTACATTTCTAGAAAAAGTGTATTTATTAGAACAGTAAATACCATCGGACAATACAAGCACCTCGCAAGCGGATAAAGATGAGAGACGCTATGTTCTATCATAATATAACTTTGACAAAAACACATACTGTTGATTTAAAAATTGAAGTCAAAGCAATTGAAGGAAAACACTTAAGTTTTTTAAATAAAATAGATTTGAATAAAAGTTATTTCAAACTTTTATTTATTAAATAATCAATAACTACAAGAAAAGAATCATTAAAAAACGGTTGGTCTTTTTTTAATTAAGCCAGGTAACCATTTCTGTTCGCTTCTCTATCCAATACTCTGCGCTACGCTGGCCAATGCTCATGAACCGGAAAAAAGCTTAATTGTTCGACTGACAAACCGTTGTTGGTTTTAACGCCAGACAGTACCTTATATGACCATTCATATGGCCCATAGATAACTCCTTCAAACAAATTACAATCAAAGCCCTATTGATAGTTAAATCATTAAGATTATGCAATTTTCTATTAAAATATCTGTTAAAAGTGTATTCACTACCACTGGTAGGTCCTCGGGTGTTCTGATGGTATGTGTACTAGCCCCCTTAAATACCTTAAACACTCTTTAGGTGTGTGTGCACTAATACTGGAGGGACCTTAAGTGTTATGTATGTAGGAAGTGTGTATGTGTAATAGTGTGTGTCGATTGGTTGATACTTGAGTGTTTTGCTACGTCAACAACGAAGCCTATAACCTTGTAGTCATTTTCACATTTATATTTCCGATGGATTATGTTTCCACGCATCGTCTCGTCGAACAAAGGCAAGAGCTGTAATTATAAGGAAGCACTAAGATAAGACTTTTCTTCATTCCTTCGTGGAAAAAATGCATTCAAATTTTACAGTTGAAGCCACACAAACAAAGTTGTGGGTGACTACTTGCTTAATATATAATCAAGTGAAATTTCAACCATCAAATATAACAAGCAAGAGATTCGTTTTAGCTGTGCTACAAGGTCTCAACGCGCCACTCTTACAAATTAATATTATGTTAAAATGTAAAGTACACTAAGTGAAGTTTTTTAAAGGGCGATCTTGGCGCAAATTAAATACTTACCGAATTTATATATTTCGTAATATACATATTTTAGAGTGCCGGTTGCTTAATTACAGTTCTTTACTAATTTCAGGACATAATTAGTACGCTATGATTAAAAGCAAACGCGTATAAATTAAAAATTTTAATTAGAAAGTTTTATAAAATTGGTAAATAAAAATAAATTTTATAAACGTAGCGAGACTCGAACCCGCACCTTGTTCTAAAAACATGTATTATTGAAAATATATTTGTCTAATAACAAAAATAAGTTGCAATAAACGTATACTAATTTTGACGTATGGCTTAATTGAATAGAGCGCTTGAAAGGTTTCCTAGAGTTCGGGTTCCGCTACGTTTAAATATTCTTAGCTTTCTAAATATAGACCTACAAATAATAAATTTTTGTAACAGGTTGAGGAAATATTACGGAAATAACATTTCGTATCTGAATTCGGATATGGATATGGAAATAATACTATATTGGTTTCAGTTTTGGATAATTACAGTTATGCATATAATTTTTTTTAAGGAACGTAAGTAAGTTTTTGTTAGATATTACAGCCGGTGCTGTTATTTAGTAAAGAATTCGATATTGAAAAACATTTTTGTCATTACTCGTAACAGATCTCATTTAAACTTGTAGATTTGGTTACGGATAGTATTTTATTTTGGATATCCGATAATTTCGGTTACGGTTACGAAGCTCCAAAGCATGCTTTTTAGAAATGTAAAAGAAGCTGAAATATTAAAGCCAAATATTTATGACAAACATTAAGATTTGCCAGATATTGAAAAGTCTTTACTAAATCTAATCTAAAACATTTACGTCTTCTCCGCCTACACATTCATATTAAATTAAAAAAAAATAATGATTGAATATCAATTACGAATATAAATTCGAAGATTTGCTTCGAAATGTTAATAGATATGATCTTAAGTTGAACTAAGTTTCGTTTAATTTTGTTGAACTTTGTTGACTTAAACAGAAATAATTTGGTACTTTGAATAAAGAAAATGCTCTTATTACAAACTAGAGGTGGCTTGACCTGAAGATCGAAATTGGTCCGGGTAAATAACGTCCCAGTCTCTCATTCAACATACAACCTTAAGAGAGCCTGTATCACATGTAGGCCAATGGAGCTACGGTTATGACATTTTCTAGACGTATAGCCACAAAAACTGCTCCAATTTCCTTTTACGAAGCCTTTTTCATAACATGTCAGCGGAAACACTATCTTATACGAGGAGCCTCGTAAAATATTTTTTTCAGTCATAAAGCTTTAATTAGTGGTAGGTATATATTTACGTTCGGCCAGTTTTATGTCATGATTAACATAAGGAGGCTGAAAGCTGAAGAGCTCCTTATTTTGGCTTCAACGTTCGAATTTTTGATATTCCTGTTTACAAAGTTTTTTATCCTTGTATATTTGCCAAATGTGGGAAGCTTGCTCATCTCAGTCTAGACCGGTCGGTTGTACCGCGCGCACGTGGTACGATTAATAAGTATAAACGTCAAATGTCAAACGGTTGACAGTGACGTACGGTGACGGGCCGGTACAGTAAACCGATGTCAACAAACACACGTGGTGATTGTTTACAACGAATTAGTTTGGTTATTACGTATTTTAGTAATTCCATTTTTAATAATTCAATAGTTACTTTTGGTTTTATGAAACTTGAGTGTAAATTAAAAGTTGTTAGAAAGAATTTAGCTTTTATTATTTATTTAATTACGAATTTAGATATATTAAATCACGTAAATACGTATATATTCGTTATGTTCATAATTTCTAAATTTCAAAAATTACTTTACTGTGGCCATACATTAAAAGTTATATAATTACAAACGTATAAAAGCTGTTCTGTTTTCAATTTTCAATTAATTAAGTTTAATTAAATAAGATATATATAGTCATTACGATATATTTACGTTAACGTAATACTTTCATTTATGAACTACGAAAAGTATCGACTTGATCAATTATCATTAAAAAAAAAATCATTAAAACAATTTATTAGAAAAAATAAAGTAATAATAACTTTACAACAAAGATATAAAGTAAATTGATAAAACACGTCCACACCACAACTGACAAGCACAGATGATTTACAAAAAAATCCATTATCTTCGAAAAAGTAATTTATCATGCAACGCCAGTGGTCTGTTATGGTTTTTTTGCGCACGTTATGTAACTTGACGGCTCCTGTTTTGACAGTTGAGAGAAAAGTTGCGGCCTGACAACCGTAGGTCGCAGTCTCTTATGAATTGATTATTTGAAAGTTTCACACTGAGAATGACATTTTCATGTGACTACTACTTTTATTTACACTATAACGATCAAAGCGGAGAACGGAGTGTTTAAGCATTAAAACTTTTCTGCCCACACCATAATAAACTGAATATAAAAAAATATAAAAACAATATAAAACTATTTCTTAAATATCTATATATTTTTCTTAATTATTTACAAATTGTAACATAAATATTATTATTAAAGAATGTCGTTTTGTTGTTCTGGTCATAAAATGGATAGCGCTAGGCTCTGATGCAGTACACAGTACGATTATACTCGTATATAAAGAAATAAAATGTGTTATTAATTATATAGTTAATAACTGGAACTGTCTAACACGCCGTACTGACAATACGTAAGAATATAGTAGTTTTAAGCTAAAAAAGACGCTTATTTAAGCGTATTTTAATTTCTCATTATTTTGGTCATCCTGACAAGAACATCACCTTTATAAAAAAACATATTTTTAGAAAACGGACGTTTTCCAGGAGGCGCGGCATCGAATCCCGCTGCGTTCAAATTTTTGTACGTTTTCAAAAAACATGTATTTCAATTTCCTAAATAAAAATCATCTTTATAATATACAAATATTGTACTGTCATTAAATCCGGACACAGCAGCAAATTTTCTAAATCATTTCCCAATAGGTAGAATCAATACAACGTTGCAATTCTTTCTTATACTGCTTGATAGATAGTGAACCTAATTTAAATTATTTAATAATTAACAAAATATTTAAATAATTTTATCAACATAAACGCCATGACGTGTACATGTTTGACACGTTGCAGGTTCTAATATATTCAGCAGTTTCCTTCCATTCTGAAGAATTACATGTTACACATACAATGTGTAGAGAATACAATGCCACACGTCGTCTGTACCAGATGTGGAAAAGTTTTACTCATGCATTTTTACTATAGATTATAAAACTGCAACAATGTGAACAATTAATTATGATATATAGCTAAATTAAAAAAGTTAGGAACAGTACTTAAAGAAATAAAAAAATAGATTTTTAGATTTGGTTTGATAATAATTTCGATAGTGCCTGTAGCCTATAGTCTATTTGAATAAAGAATATTTTGATTCAGAAAAAGTAGGGAAAAACTGTCTTAAATATAAATAATTGTATTACATAAAATGTTCCAAAATATACATCTTTTGCTTGTTCGCTCGTGTTAAATTTAATACTACAAGTCCCAGAATATTTATAGTTATAGAATATACTTGTATAGGTATTTTTGTTAGTTTGCTATGGATTTATTGTTTACTCATTATATTAGTAATTAATATTCGTTATTAATAAGTGGGGAACGGAGTGTTTTGACACTAGATTTTCTCTTTAGCTTTACCTCTTATATCTAACAAATTCAAGTTACAATTTGTTAACTGAAATATATTACATTCTATTCTACTGACAGTTTGAATCAAGTGTAGCAAACGAAATTGGGAAGCAATATAAGAGAATTTCAAATTTATATTCATTGAGATGTCAGTTGGAGAGCAATCATTTTGATGCTTTCAAAGTCATGTCCAATCGAGACTTTGTATTGCACACGAAGGTCGCGGGTTCAAAACGAATGTAGATATTAATATCGGAATTTTATATAGGAATTTTAAATACAATTTAAAAAATGTGCCTAAATTTGGGACATACACGTCTATACTTCTTCCGGTCACTTTCCGCAAATATAACTCCTTAACATTACTAACATATTTGCATAGACACCAACAAAACCATTCTCATGCTGCTCATGAAATAAGCTAGAAGTAATAAAAAAGGTGTTTTTTATTCTCCTTGGGAAAACTGTTATTAAAATTTAAACGTATCCAAAAGAGCTTTGCTTGTGCCGTAACAAAATTCCAACCCAATGTTCCTTTTATTATTTTGTTTGCTATAATAATTTCCACTACAGCCGCGAAGTGTCGCAGTGGCGTAGTTTTGCTGGCAAACTACATTCCAGGACAAAATAATAAATTAAAATCTTATTTTTGCTTTAGTAACAATATGTGGTCAGAATTTTTGTAAAATAATAAGCATGAATGCATGCATGGATTAATTTTTATATTAATACCTAAAACAAAATTTTTCCACCTAATATTACAAACATTATTTGGTCGTAGGGGTATGAAATTTACCATATCATATAGTTTGTATGAAGAATGATATATTATATATTATACAATACATTAAATTAATAAAATATATGTATTATATATTTATTAATAAAATAAAGTAACACTGCCGCGTGTTTGACATACACTTTTGTATGAAGATATACGTTGCTACGGCGCATTAACGGGGCTACTACTACTAGTACTAGGTTACTAGTATTAGTACTAGTTTTAATAGGTTATCGTATAAGATTTTAATGTACTACAAATTTAATGCATTACTTATTTACATACTGGCCTTTGCACGTGACTTCGCCTGACTTATAAGTTATTTGTAACCTAACAATAAACTTTGGCTTAATAGCCTAGGCTAGGTTTTAGCTTAAAGCCACATGTAGGTATGTATATACTTTAATAATATATAGGAACGAGGAATAAAGTTAAGCTTGTAACGCCAAGTTATCACCTCTAGAAAGTAAATACGAGTAAGTCTTTTATGGGTCTGAGTCTACCCATCTATAATACAATTTCACAACCTATGTCAGATTTGCCACTGCAGAAATTTAAAGTAATTATAAAAACTAAAGCTAATTTATCTGTAGAACAATATTTAAAGGATAAATTGTGTGGAAGTAATATGATTTGAGTTTAGTACAAGTTAGCTACCACTGTATTAAATAATATAATTGTAACTTTATATTTGAAAAGACCAATTGTTGAGTTTCTCGCCGGCTCTTCTCTGCAGAACTGCTTTCTGAGCCGATGGTAGCGCTTGAATTTAATTGAATAATATATACACTATTCTTGGTGTTATTTGAACCTTCACCTATTTATTACCAGTAAAATACCAGTGTACAAATAATTTTATAAAAAGTCTAAATAAACTATGCGCAGTAAAGAGTTGCCTACATAAAAAAAAATGAATATTTAGAAATACAAAAGAAATAAGGAAAAATATTTGTAAAGATTTTTTAATGAAAATATTTAAAAGATATGGTTCTAAAGTTACTCATTATTTATTATATGTTTTACTTTTTTATAAACACTTCTTTTATCTATACATAATATTTTCTATTGCATGCTGAATAGAACAACCCATTCTCTATCTCGTCTACTGGCGAGGAACTGGAGTAAATGGAGATTCAAAGTGTTATTAACATACTTAGTATATAAAACGCATTATTAAAAAACGTATTAATATTTCAAACGCAGCGGGTTTCGATCCCAGGCCTCTTGGAAAACGTTCAAGCGCTCTGTCCGCTAAGCCATGGTTTCTACATTTGGCTACGTCAAAATTCTTATACGCTTATTACAACTTATTTTTGTTGTCCTCTATGTAGAAAGGTTTTACAAATGTCTGCTACCCAAAGATTATTTCTAATAACAATCGTTTGGCCAGAGTGAATGCTATTTATTAAAATAATTTAATTTTTTTAAAGGTTTTCTGCAAACTTTACATACTTGGAAAGGAAAAACATTTTCAATTAATAACACAGGTACAGTTGGCAATTCAACAAGTGCCAAATTGTAATCAAACGGCTTTACGTTTTACTTAATAATCTATCGAAAAATAATGCGTTAAATTATAAACTATTTGGCGGATCACAATTTATATATAGATGACAATCTCGCAAGATACTTGTGTATTATAGTTTAGCTGTTTTTGCAATTCAGTGACATAAAAGGTTAATTGTGAGAGTAATTTACTATCATATTTGACCTACAAAAATATCAATACATAAATTGTATTAAGCAAAGTAAATAATTTTAACTGAAAATAAAGACCGGAGGTAATTGACACTAGGTGCTTTTCGACTACACTGTTATATGGAAAAATCAAGATATAGAATGAACTATTGGAAGATTATTAACAATTAAACGCCTTTTGGGATCACAGATGAAGTAAGCACCTTAGTACACTACCTATAAATTACAATGATGACTATTTTTCTTTAATATTGCCTTGATACAAGAAATTTTTACTTCTATATTTTATCTTAATTAGGCTTTTTAAATTCTACTTCTAAAAACCTACAATTGTTTTTTCAATTATAATTCACCAAAGACCTCAATGAAAAAACGCTTACAACACTTGTTTTAATTAAGGTGAGGTATTTAATAGTAATAAATTGGGGAGTAAAAAGGTTTATTCGTAACTGGCTCACTGCGGCGCTTGAGATAACGAGGTCGATCCGCAGACTGGGCGACGCCATTATATCGTCCAGAACAGCTACTACGAGTAATCGATACGAACTCGAACTTGATGAAACTTTTAAACTCGTAAATTTAGACTTTAAACATTCCATTCCACTACTTATTACTTTTGTAACTATCGGTGCGCATTTTTATTGCTCCGTCAACAAATTCTTTAAAAAGAATTCTCTCCAGCCGGAATTTTAGAGCTGAAAATTTTTCAAGTTTGTACACTTTGTTCGTAGCTAGATTATCATTATTTAGAGGGAGCTATCTGTTCTAAACTGCGGGTAAGAAAAACTTTAATGTTTTGATTATAATTTGATATACTTATGACTATGGATTAATCTACAAGGGCCTGTATTCCTGTGTACAATATACATCCTGGTGCACCGTAGGGAAGCTTGTCTTTAGGCGTTATATTAACCAACAAACAAAACCTTTTTTCATTTCATCAGTCATTACTTATAGAATTCACAATACATAATCAAATAATAATATAATCTACACGCTAGACATATAGGGTTTAGTTTAATATACAATTAGGAAAACTAAAAAGATTTTTTAGTTTAATAATTGCCATCCAAAACTCAGCCAAAGGCTGACAAAGTCACAAAAGTTGGCAACTGTCGTTCCAAAGTCATAACCGTCTTCAGTGCTTCAGTTAAACGAATAATAAAAACCAAGTCAGTCAGTTCCTCGCCGTCAGGCCTCAAGATAACGAGGTCAACTTCTCAGACTAGACGTCGCCAAAGATATCGACTTCGTAACAACTGATGTTACCAGATTTTAGTAGCTAGTAAGCGAGCGGGGTGTTGTGCCGAAAATTCCGATCCGCTCTTCGTGCGTTATGAAAAAATTTTGAAAAATTATTTAATTTAAATAATAATAATATGTAAAACATGGCGGTATAAAATATGTGAAATGGTCTGGCTCAAACTATTTTAAAAGAACATTTTTGTGTACATTAGAGTAAACAAAATAAATTTTGTTCTTATGCGTGTGTTATGTAAATAATAACAATTGCTAAAATTTTTAAAAATCTTTACGTAATTGCGTTTTGGCGCGAAAGTATCGTACAGTGTGAGTAGAGAATTATTAATACTAATGTCTCAAACATATCCGCGTGCGTAAAGTTTACTAAATTATATGTGTATATAATTTATATTTAATATATGTCAATAATCAATTGACTAATATTACACAGTTTAAATTTTGAATGTTAAAATCATATACACGGAAAACGGAACGGAATAAAGCCGCGTCACGCTTTTTCCGGGGTAGTGAATTGAGTGGCGAAGCTCAACGCCGCGCTTTGCCTCGTACCGGAGCGAAGAAATAAAAATAAATTTAAAATATAATCTCTAACTAAAACCTCTCAAACTAAAACTCCTCCGAGTGGGGATCAAACCCACAACCAATCGTGTTTCAGTCAGACGATGTCTCACTGCTCCTTTCTGAGCTTATAAAAAACATTACTTACAATCAGTTTATATCCTCGCCAGCACACAGGATAATTTATATCTCGTTAAATGATGCTTAGTGACTATTATCAATTTATATCAATATTTCCAGATCTTTTTTAATTCTCTTTATATAGTAATTGCAAAAACCAAACAAATTAATTTAAGAGTTGAAATTTTTTTTCATAAAAGCAACATTTTATTTATAACATTTTCAGATACAATTTACTGCACATTGAAATTCATATTTGCTAGAAACCTTGGCTTAAAAGCATTTCCTATATATTTCAATTTCATATTCCACCAAATCTCTTTTACAGTGCCAGAGATTACCTGAATATTGTAGGCTCTTAACACGTACTGTAGTGTGGCAGTGGAGAATTGCCAAACTCACAATGCAGGGTTGCTAGATGCTGTTTAAATGTGTTTCTAGAACAATACTTGCTACTGGAGTATCATATTTTAATAGTATTTATCTATTTAGATATTTATATATAATAAAATATTCAGAATAAGAATATTGGTTTACTTTTGTGCATTATGTTTAAGAATAATAACGTAGCCAGATAGACCGTGTGACTTAGTGGTCAGAGCGCTTGGACTGTTACCAAAAGGCGCGAGTTCGAGTTTCACTACGTTTAAATGTATATACGTTTTCTGAAAACGTATTTGTTATCGTAGTCTCTGAACAATACATTAAAGCCTTAAAAATATTTTTGTAGGCTCTTCTTTTAGTTTATTGTTTATGAATTCTACTTTTATTATGATCTATAACTAAGTGTATATAACATTCCAATATATAATAAAATATATATGTTTTATTATTTTCTACATACGAATTAGGTAGAGAAATAACTGATAAGTCACTAATTACTTAACTTTCAATTCGTGCAAAAATATTGAAATTTAAGTGGTGGAACTTAACGCCTCACCTTGTCGAATATAAACTGGAGAAATTATATAATTTTGAATAATGGCATTATTATATGTTGGGACCAAAACTACAACCGTCGCGTGTATATATTATTTTTTACTTTTTTATATACCAGCCCGGTTCGGGACTCGGACTTGGTTAGATCCCATCTACTCCAAACTGGCAAATGTAAGTCGTCCGTATACGATCTAAAACCTCACGGTGCTCCTCCTCGACCGCCACTAGCGGGGGCCAGGGATATCCCAATCTTCCGTGAACTCCGGCGGAGGGAGCCAGAAGGCACGTCGTGGAGTCAAGGAGTGGTGGGTCATATATTATGTACTGCCTGAAATTTATTTAAACAATCCTAACTATGTACGTTGACCATTAGAAAGTTGTATTTAGGTACTTGATATGTTTTTAAAGACTTCATAACCATCTACTTAAGCCAATTTCACCTTTTTACTGTTAGGAAGGCACTCCTCATCTTATAAAAAAAATGTAATATTTGACTCTTTCTTGGACTTGTGACGAGAAAATCTTCACGTTATGGTCGTAGGTTCAAATCCCAGTATTGCTTTCGAAAAATCTTAAGATAAACCAATAAATGGTATAATCAGTTTTTCTATACATGTTGAATATAAACAACGAGTTCCTTCAACTGAGTTGCGTGGAAAATGTGACTTTCAGAATATGTTTCAGAAGAAATTCTAAAAGAATTATATGTGATTTATGATTTCTAATATTATTTTTGTATTATCTGTCGGTTAGTAAATAGGTAAGGGGACAGTTTACGAATAAAAGCTTGTCTCTAATTGAAAACTTTATTTTTTTAGCTTCACGTTTTTTCCCGCAAAGCACACGGTAGTTAGAAAAAAACTAGTGTCAGGACACTTCGTTCTCCACTTTCCGTCCTGTCCGAAATTAAGACGTTGAGTGTTGAGTAGGTAAGCTCAACGATTATTTTAATTTCTTTGCTGATAATATAAAGATATTATCAGCAAAGAAATTAAAATAATCGGAATATAATCATGCCCCCTAGTGTGAATCGAACCTACAACTATTACGGTTTACAGTCACGCGCTATCCCACGATGGCCTCTAAGCTTTATTAAATAATGCATTTATTGATGAAACATGCAATACATACATTTGAAAATCAAGTCATTGCACTTTGGCTTGTGCCAATCTATTTATTAATAAATTTCCTAATCAAAATTGGTCAAGGTGTCAAATAGACAGAGATATTTAGTATTGTCGTGATAAGCTAGTACCTAAACGCAGTAAACATGTAAATTTTCGTAAATGGTTTTAAATTATAAAAGAATAATTTAATTTGCATTTAAATAATAGATAGTAAATTGTGAAAGATTTATGCATTATGAAGGAAAACCGGAGTGGAATGAGGTCACTTTAATCGTGTTAAGTTGGTTCGATGTGGGTTCGATTCCGATTCGGCAATAATTATATTTTAATTTCTCTATATAATGCGAAGAATATAAGTCAATTCGCGTCTTCATTTGCTTTTTATTTAGAGATGTTATTTAAAAAGCAGGCATAATTTAAAGGCAAATTTGACGACAACGACAACAACAAAATCATTTTTTAATATTTTTTGATTATTATATGTCAACTTGCGTTTTGGATTCCAAGGATCACGGATCTAGGTAATCTATTTATTATATTCCTCTTAAAGCCACGCCCTAAATTAGCATATTGGGCCTCAACGTTTCGAGTGACTGCCAGTAACGTGACCATTTAGAAAGCAAGGCCAAGTTGGCCTCGAAGAAGCCGGGTGTCGTTGCCAGAGCAAGACAGTCGTCATTCCCAAACACCAGCTTCGGCCTCACATGGTGCACTGTTCTCATCTCTGGGCTGGTGCACCCCCAGCATCAGCTTGATCCACTTGATCGTATACAATGTAGAGCCATTCGAATCGTTAAGGACATTTTGGCGTTGCGTAGAGACGTATCCACTCAGTGCGTTCTCTCCCGCGTTTATCATGGGGAGTTTCTGGGGAACTGTTTGACTTGATTCCTGCCGCTGAATTTTCCAACCATACAATACGTAACCGACTGAAATACCATCCTCACCATCTGCATAGGTGGCACTCTACTACTGTGCGGTTTCGTAGGAACTTCCTTCCACGTGCCACTCAATTGTGGAATGGCCTACCAGCGGTAGTGTTTCCAGGTCGATTCGACATGGGCACCTTCAAAAAGCGCGTCTATTTCCACCTTAAAAGCCTGTAACACAAGCCGGCAACATCCCTGTAGCGTCCCTCTGGTGTTACACGGGGTCGTAGGCGGCAGCGTTTGCCTTGACTATAGAATAAAAAAATAACAATTATACGTGAAGCAGAAACTTTGTACCCCTTTTAATGAAAATTACGTTTATATAGAGGAGTGTATAATCCTAATATTTTCTTAAAATAATATGCTAATAAAAAATAAACTATATTAATAGAATATATGTACCACACACAACCGTGCATTTGACATAGACGTCTGTGTTAAGCGACATACATGTTGCTGGCAGGCAGGCAACGCGTGTGTACGCGTCAACAGGGCTACTAATGCTTATAAATATATACTGCTAAATTCACTCTCTCTCTCAATATCTCTCTCTCCCTCTGGCGCTCTCTCTCAATCTCTCTGCCTCTCTCAATCTCTCTGCCTCTCTGCCTCTCTCTCTCCCTCTTTCTCTCTGTCTCTCTCTCCCTTTCTCTATGTGCATATCGAGATATTATAGATATATAAAGATATTAAAGAATTATTTTTATACAAAACTTTACTTTCGAAGTGCATATACATACATTCAATTTAAACGTTTAAAACAAATTAAGCCATTTGCTCACCTTTAAAGTCAGTAAAGGGAATCCACAAATGAAATTACGCTTCGTACAACCAATTCGCTTTAGGACTAGCGACCTACATAAGAGTCTCATTCGTGACAACTTTATAATTTGAAAACATAGTTCTCGTACTCAAAGGTAAGGTAAAAGACCCCTGTCAAACTTTGTTAATAACCTGCACAGCACTCTCGAACACGTCCGTAGATAGATTGTTGAAAACTATGAAGAAACTAAAAAGGTTTTGAATTTCATATCATTAAATAGAAAGAGTTAGAGAAAGGACATAAAAAGGACTTAGAAAGTTAAAATTTGGTATCTTGGGGAGGTCTATAGGTGTACCACAATGGCGTTTAAATATTATTCCTAAATGTAGTTGGTTGTGAGTTCAATTTCAGATACTATTTATATTTATTTAAAACTATTGTCTTTTGCTGGTACTCAAACTGGTAATAACTATATATTACTGATAATAAATAAAAGCATTAATTACGGTAAAATTTCTGATCTTGAACCATATTACTGAAGAATAATATAAATAAATAAAATATTTGTCCTTCGTCTCAGGAGGAGGAAAGAGGAGAATTATAAATATATATATATTTGTTCAGTAAAATAACGCCTGAGAATTATTTAGAGCAAAATATGTTTCTACAAATATTGCAATTAAATATTTGATAGGCGCGTCGTTAATAAAACGTAAAGGACGGATAAAATTGCAATTAAATAAGCGAAGTGATTTTAATTCTCTCATAAAGAACCAAATTCAAAAAAGGGTAACAGCACGAAATTCTTATTATTTTTTATAGAAATGTCACTCCTAATTTCTCTCAGAATTTAAAATATCATTTTATCCATGGAAAAGCAAGAAACCTTCACCTTTATCACTAGTTGTCGTTTCTATAGAATTTTCCTGTCAGCAAGCGACTTTGTCGAGTCCCCGCTTTGTGTGCTTTGTCCGGGAAACATTCGACGGTTCAGACTTCGGTTCTTCAATAGAAATACAGCGAAATATGCAATTTAGCGTTTTGAGAATTTCAAGTATGTTTTAACGCTGGCATAAATACTAGATAGTAGGGACTATAATTCTTTATTTACTTATTAAGATTTGTTATATAGAGATTAGTTAACGAGTTTTCTTTTATTTTCGTATACAAATTCAGTATTATATTTTACGTTCTCTTATAAAATAACATATCTACAAAATAGCTGAATATTTCAGCATTCTTAAAATATTTATATTGTGCCGATTTCATACCAATTGAACGCGATTTCCATGCACCAGACACATGGTACTGCACGTCGCGCGTCGCCTCTGCAATCATGTTCTTATAGTGAAAATGACAGTTAAATATATTTGAGTTACATTCATAACAATATTGAAATGAAAAATACATAGATTCAGAAATTGAATATAATTTGAAATGTTATACTTATTGTTTGGTTTTGTTCTGTATTTAAATCTAAGCAAGAAGCAATTATACAAATTTTCAATATAAAATTTTTATATGCATACTAAGCCCTTTTAATGAAAACGAGAGTTCGAGACTAATGTAAATACTTCTTATATTAAGGTATTTATTATTAAAATGTCACAGACCATTACATACCACCATACATTGAGGCCGGCGTCAAGGCTTTGCTTGTAAGTTCGATTCCCATTCGGGGGAATGATTATATTTGAATTACTTTCATTTCTCCGGTCTGGTAGAAAAAGCTCGCCGTGGAGCATCCTGCCAATCAACACGCAATGTTCCCAATTGTATCGAAAATTTAAGACACTCCGCTCTTCCCGAAACTAGGCCACTTCTTGACACACGGTGTTCTACTACGCGTGAAGTTGAAAAAAACCATATAACATACATTCTCATATCAACGACGGGTGCTTTCGAATGAAGCAAACACTTGCCTTATATACAAGAACATAATATATTCATTAAAAATAAATAATTCGTCATTAATTTAATAATAAATATAACAAACGTTATTTAAAATAAGTGAGGAAATTAAAACTAATTCAAAATGGCTATGGTAGTGTCGAATAAATCAAAGTTATGTATGTGTTCATTAGTGTTATTCGTGCTCGTGGGTGTAGCACTCGCTGTAGTGTCCACACTAAAACTGTTGGGGCCAACGGAACGTCATCGCTTAGCAACTGCTGAGAAATTCAGTCAATCGAAACCGACGCCCAAGATTGTTGACAGTGTAAGTAGATTTTTTCAATTTTATTTTACCTATATTTCTTTAGAGTGGAGTGTATCTCAAATATATTTTCTTATTTTCCACGTATTAGCTGGTTTGTGTGATTACCGTAGCACAGTGGTGTAGCTCATGTAGTCATACTGCAAATGCGATTGGTTGCGGGTTCAATTATATTTAAAATAGTTTCATTTCTCCGTTCTGGTGAACAATAATCGCGGCGTTGAGCCCTGCCACTTAACACGCAATGTCTGGATTTCAGGCAGAAAGCGGAGAACGGAGTGTCTTGAAACTAGGTTCTCTCTGACTACCTTACTATGCGAGAACACGCGTGAAGCTGAAAAAATATATATTTGTTGCAATATAAATAAAGTTTAATAAAGCGCTATACTATATGATGTTGTTATTGACGGTTATGACATATACGACTTATCTCATGGATAAATATGTCACCTAGAGTTATGAAAACATGTTACTTAATAAATAGCTTAAAACTGGTTAAAAAATATTATTCAGGTTCTTATTATTGTTTTTTCATAGCAGGCTAGACAGATAAAACTTAGTGTCAAGACACTCCTGTCTCCAATTTTCGACCGAATCCGAGACATTGCGAGTTGAGTGGCGGAACTCAAGGTGCAACGAATTCACAATGACCAAACAATGTTTATTCATAAATCCGTTCAAGCATTGAGTTCCGCTATCCAATTTCAATTTCAATAGTAACTTGTCTAAACAAAGACAATGGAATTGAGACTCATTTATTACTATAATGTCTCCGCCTATCCCACATTATACTACACAAGCTTATATGTATTGTAACATAAAACACTAAGAAAAACAAAAAGAAAAAACTACTTTACGTTTTTCGATATAGCAAGGTCAAGCAAGTCATTAGACTAGGAGGAGGAGGACAAGGTAGACTACAAAACGGAGTGCCTTGACATTATGTCAAGGCACTCCGTTTTCCAATTTCTGCCCGAAATCGAGACATTGCGTGTTTAGAGGCGGAACCCAACGCCGCGCTTTGTTTTGGGTACCAGAGAGGAGAAATAAAAACAAATTAAATATAATCATTCCTCCGAGTGGGATTCTAATCCACAACCACTAATTCACAACTACTTCAGACTGTATCCCAATGCGCCACAATTAGGTACATCATAAAACATATATAAGAATATATAAGACAAAAAAAAGTTACTAAGGTTTTTTATCTTGAATAGTAAATACAAAACTTTGTGATTAGCTGAGATTGTTTAGGTGAGTAAACAAAAATTCATTAAAAAAGTATTTGTATAATTTCCGTAACAGACAAATTGACTTAGGCCCCGTCCGATAACTTTTATCGAAAATAGCAATAAATTTTTCAGTTTACGAATAATCCGCAAAAAAACGGCGTGCTATCAATTTTATTTACATGTCAAATCCATTGTGAAAGGCATTGGCTATCTCGTACGAACCCAAATAAATCATACGTAGAGCTCAATTAGTGTTATGTTTATAAAATTTTATAGTCATTTAAAAATGTTCTATTTTATAATAATTTAAAGACATTTTTGTAATACACCAATTGAAGAAGCCAATATGGCGCAGTTGGAAAGTATATAAATGAGTATGTTGTCTACGGGTTCAAATTTTACTCAATATATATATAAATACCTACATCATTTTTTATAAAATAGGCGTCATTACTTAACATAAAATTTTTATTTATAATAAATTTTTTACTCTTATGCAAAAATTAAAATAAGAAAAAAACACAGTGTAAAAGCTAATTATGAAAACTTTCACAAGCGCTTTTAAATTATGAAGTACATAAGAATTTCAACTTTTTCAGTCTAAAATAAAATTACACCTGCTCTCAAAACGATTCTACTGAAAGTAAAAATTATGATAGATACTGCATAATCACAGCCAAAGTACATTTTGTAATACAAAACATTACAGAATTTTAATACTTCTCGTATTCAAAAACAGTGTTAAAAATAAATCGTATTATTCATTCAATATTATGAAAAAACACGTATACGTACGTACGTATGTCGTAGTAGGACAGCTTCTGACTGCAAACGCGATTGGTTGTGGGTTCGATCCTCACTCGCAGGATTAATTATATTTTCATTTCTTGGTTCTGGTACAAGACAAAACGCGGCGTTGAAGTACACGACTCAACACATTTTGACACTAGGTTTTCTCTGAATACCCTGCATGCGAGAAAAAAGCGTGTAAATAAAATCAGCTTCACGCTTTTGCCCGCATAACTGAGCAGGCAAAGGTAACCTAGCATCAAGGCGGAGAGTCTTGTTGGAGTGTTTCCCCATAATTATTCTTTTGAATAATGTATTTAATCAATGTAATGAATGTATTGTTTTTTAACTAACCATCCACTATTATATCCATTATTATATATCCAATTATTAGGCAACTTAATAGTTAGCCGAAACTAAAGTAAATTGCCTGAAACTCGATAACAGAACCTCTAGCAATCCAGACAAGAACATCTGCCGCCGCATAGTTCCTTCTATTCTATATTAATAATATAAAATCCATAATATTATTACTTTAAAATTGATCATACATATTAAGATTAGAAGCCAATTAATAAAATTATATTGACTCCTTAGGCCATCGTGGCACAGTGGGACAGTGTCTGACTGTAAAAGCTATTGGTCGTAGGTTCGATTCCCACCCGGAAAAAAATCTACCTCTCCAGTACCTAAGACAAGCCGCGGCGTTTCGCCATAACGCAATGTCACGTTTCGGGCGGAAAGTGGAACGGAGTGTTTTGACTATCCTGCTATGCGGGAAAAATGGTAGAGCTGCTAATAAAAATATTGAGTCCTTCATAGTACAGTTTAATTGTGCAAGCAATGGTAGCAGGTTTAATCGCCACTCGGGGGGAAAAGTTTAGATTTCAATACGTACGTTGATTTCTGCAACTAAAAACCTCAAAGGAAAGTGGAGTAAGGTAATAATATTTTGATTAAAGTTATCTTGTACGCACTTAAATTTGAGAGATGGGTAAAGATATACATATAGGTATATTGTATAATTCACTTATAGGTCATATTCATATACCTATTGTTATACAATGGTATTACATATAGGTATATTGTATAATAGATTTTCCAAAAAACTTGTAACTCATTAGTTTAAAATGTATGCTCGAATTTGAGACGATGCGTGATCAGTTATGGAACTTATCTGGTTCACCAGAGCGGAGAAGTGGAAGCTCATAATTTGATTATGATTATTAATCGAACTCATACCCAATAGCTATTACAGTCAGTTATTGGCCAGCGCCACTGCGCCACTGCGCCTCGCTAGCCTCAAAATTTAATTTTGGCCAGATTAAATTTACCGCTACCTTTCAGTAATCAAGATGTCCATATTAAGTTTGTTTTAAAACTTTGTTTAAAGACGCCAATCAAAACTCAAGTTACTATTAAGTTTCCTATTTTGCAAGTACTCAAATTAACGTTGACACAGTAGTACCAACTTTCCAGCTCATTGTTTCAACTTTACACAGCTCGAGCGCTATTGTGAATGCACTTGATATTTAAATCCAAGACTTTTCGTTAAAGTTGATATCAACAATACTTTGACAGCTCGGTTTTGTTCGAAGCCGTTATATTTTTTAATATCCATTGAAATATAATCGAAAATAGAGATTAAACAACATTTATATCTTGTTAAAATAATTTTATAATATAATTCACATACTTATGATAAGGAAGAGAACATTTTTAGAAAACGTATAAATATTTGAACGTATTTGGGTTCGAACCTGTGCTTCTTGGAACCGTCCAAGCGCTCTGAGCACTACGCTAGGTACGCTACTTTCTATCTAGCTGCCTTTGGTATTCTAAAAACCTAATAGAATACGTTTAGTAAGAATACTAAACAATTTAATTTTAATTATTTAGAAATATAATTAAAATTGAAAACAATTGAAGATATGAATAGACGAGGGTCATATATTACATATTCCACATATGTAATATGTAAATGTATATTTACGCAGTTCAAAGTAATTATTGTTTAAAATCATAATACTATAATTACTTTGGAAAATCGTCTTTATAAAATTTCCACAAAAAATTGATTCAAATAATTATCTAATAAGTAAGCTAATATAGAAGTTATATACTGCTTTTTGTAATAAAATACTGAAAATACATTATTTTATTACGTAATTATATATTTTCGCTTTCGATTTGTTTAACTTATTGTACATAAATACATTTAAAACTTAGAAACAATATGAATTGTTATATTGTATGAATCATTATAATATTTATATTTAAAATAAATTCATTTCTATGAGGTTGCTCAAGGTGTGCTGCAGGGTTCCGTAACGCAAAAAACACAAATAATCTAAAATTAAATAAAAAGTTACAGACTGCTGCATTACTAAGTTAACATGAGATAACCTACAGGTATTTATAAAATTAGAATAAATAAAAGCAATAAAATGTGTACATAATAACATGATATAAGTATTTTTTGTAAAAACGGTGCTATTTTTACTATTTTAAAATAGTACATAAAAATATTTTTATATTAAATTAATAATTTTCCTGTATAGCAGAGAGGGAGAACCTGATGTTAAGAGACTCCGTACTCCACTTTCCGCCCGAATTCAAGGCATTGCGTAATAAGTGGCGAAACTCAACGCTGCACTTTCTCTTGTACCAGAGCGAACAAATGAAAATAATTTAAATATAATCATTCCACAGGTTGGGGATCGAACCCACAACCAATCCCGTTTGCAGTCATAACGCAGCCTCACGATGACCTATAAAAGTTTACTAATATATAATAACTAATATTTGCTTGCCATATATTATTCAACCAAAATGCATTTCCAGACATCTACTTCAGACACTTGATGAAATCCCACTTTGCGAACTAATTATACTGGTGTCGAATATTTGAACCGTACTCGTATTCTCCGTATTTAGTCCTCCTTTCGCCTTTGGGATTCTACTAAAGCTCGTCAAAGAGATCTAGTGAAGCTCGCTATGAGTTTCAGTGTAATGAATTTTCGCTGAGATTCCAATGAATTTATTTTATTTGAATACTCGATATATATCATTTTGCTTGTTCTGTTAAAGTGTTGCAACTTAAAGTGTTGCACTTTAAGTTGGTAAATTGAAATAAGAACTTTAAGCAATATATGTTCAAAAAGATAAGGATCATATAAATGTATTTTTAAAAGGAATGCTACCAATCCTCTCTTATGACAGCGGCACTAATGCTATAAAGACCAGCTAACAAGAGCTATACTCTAAGGATATTTCTATATGTCTAAACTTTTAATGTTCCATAAGAAAAGTGGACGCCGTCTTATTAAATTATGATTGTCTTGTAGTATTTATTTTATATATTTAATTAATATTTACTCCAGATAGTACAGAAAAAAGACAGTTATTTAAATTTATAATCTTATGTCGTGATTTACACTAGACTGTTATCTGCTAACACCAAGCTCCTTTATCCAAAAGGTGTCTGCTTGAGATTACTTTGTCTATAAGGTCGCCTTTGCACGCTCTATACTAAATTATTATATTGTATCTATCTATAGATATATATAAATTATGAACTCCAAAAAATTTGTTTATGCATTGAATTTAGTGTTTGCAACAAACTTAAAAGAAAGAAATCAAACTTATCTTTTTGAATTTCGAATCATTTATTTTAAACTAAATTCATGCTTATAATTTTTAAATTCATTCTATTGACTTCTTGCAAAAAAAATAGTTTGGATATCGATGCTTTTTGTAAAATTCAAAATACAGAATTTGATGCGTAATTCAAAATAGGAGTTGAAAGACTAAAAACTGGAACCTACGTCCTAACTGTGCATTATCAACATAGCTGTGCGTCAACAGACATCTTAAATTTGTATAATATTACATTTATAAATATACGTAGTATCTATTGTGGCGCAGTGGGATAGCGTCTGAATGTGATTGTAATTAGTTGTGATATTCGATTCCCACTCGGTGGAATGAGTTTAATTTAATTATTTTAATTTCTCCGCTCTGGTGAGCTTGGTTTCCGCCTATGAACAAACAATTCCTTGAATTCGAGTGGAAAAAATAAAACGGAGTTTCTTGGCAGGTTTTCTTTGCTTATCCTGTTAGCTTAGCGGGAAAAGCGTGAAATTAAAAAAAACTTTTCGTCCAAAATCGAGACATTGCGTGTCGAGTGGCGGAACTCGACGCCAGGCTTTGTCTTAGGCACCAGAGCGGAGGAATGAAAATATTTAAAATAATCTTTCCCTCGGATGGAAATGTAACCCACAACCAATTTCATTTACAATCAGAGGCTGTACCACTGCGTCACGATGGCCCCATTTATATATGTTTTTAATATGAATACCATTAAAACTAAAACAATTAGTAATAAAAACTAAAATAAGAACTTTAAGCAATATATGTTCAAAAAGATAAGGATCATAAAAATGTATTTTTAAAAGGAATGCTACCAATCCTCTCTTATGACAGCGGCACTAATGCTATAAGGACCAGCTAACAAGAGCTATACTCTAAGGATATTTCTTAAGCATTTACAAGTATACAAAGTGGCGAATTAGGTTGGACATTACAGAGATTCTTCTGTTAAGTTTCGTTTAAATTTAGTGCAGCGCCGCGCACGCGATGATTGACACGAACCTTCATACGTACGTGTTTGAAATACGCGAAAAATCGTTTTAAAAATTAAAAAAAATCGCGATACCTCTTAAATATATATTTAAATTATATCGATAATTTATCGATTCTAAATATACGCGTCCGCGAATAGGCTGTATATAATTTTACATTGTACGATATATGTTTGGCGGGCTATTAAAAAATATACGATCGATGAATTGTCAGAAGATTATGGTAAAATGTTTTTATTTCGTGTGTTAATCGTCCTAATTATACAGGGTGCATTTCAAGAGCTTAAACTTTATGGATCACCGTCACAGGCTGAAGTGCAATGCGTTAATACTTTTGAGGTAAGTCAATAATACTTTTTCTTACTAATATAGCACTAGCTACTGTCTCATATAAACAGATTTTTTTAATATTGAGTAAATTTAAAAATTTAATTAAGTAACATTATCTTTCAGAATATTAAAAGTTTTTTTTTTTTCATTAAGTTTTATTGCCATAATATGTTTTATAATATAATAAAACATTTTAACAGGAAGACAGAAGCAGTGAAGGCGACGAAATAGATATAGACAATTTTTTGGTGACTAGCTAATATATTTTTTATTTTTGTTTAATATCACCTAACCTCGCTGTTATTCTTTAACCCTCGTCAAATTACACGACAAAATTGTATTACAAAAAAAATAAATTTACCATTTTTTTAACTATTAACGTCTGTTAACCTCTTAAGTCATTGTATTACATTATCCATGTTAGAAATAATTTTGCTTTAACGTAAAATAAAATTTAAGTAAGTTAAATATTTTTTAACTGTAGCTTAAACCATAAGTTTAAAGAAATTAACATAATATGTTTAAAATAAAAATATAAACATAATAATAACATAACATGTTTAAAGAAAAATTAAACTTGAAAGCTCATATATCAATGGTCGTGTTAAAGAGTACCAGCTACACGTGGTGTCTACTAACACAATGCATTGTGGATGTCTAAAATTAACCAAGCCTTGTTTAACCGTTGTGTGAAATTATGTTTTCATATCCGTTCATACGTGCACATTAATTCGTTTATTTACATAACTTGGCACTAACGCTAGTGTTGGAACCTTTAGGGTTTAATTAATGTTACTGCCGTCTTGAATACGTCCGTACCATATAAATTGTGTTTGTGATTTGATATTGATAAAATGGTAATTTGACTATATTTTGGTATTTTGAAATTCCGTTCTATTTGGGAAAAAAGTTGTGTCATAAGTAGTAACTTAAGGTAAGTTTAAAATGGATGAAGAACACGGAGACTGTATTATATATTATTAGTTATTTATTTACTTATGTAAGTGATATTACTAGTTCGGTAAGCGTAGAATAAGTCAATAATTTGTTTTTTTTTTAATATATTAATTATTATTATTTTTCACTTGCACTAAACCGTATGAGTTAAGGCCATGCTCCTCTCACCAAAGGTTCTCTGGCAGAGATTGCTACCACCAATAAGACCGCCTTTGCACACTCTGTAATGCTTATCAAATTGTGTGCACTGTTCCTTGTATTGTCTTTGTGTGCAATTAAGTTTTTTCTATCTATCTATCTATTATATTTTACATCTAATGGAAATAGTTTAATTAAAACTGTTACATTATATTGAATATATTTAAAAATTATATATTTATTTTTTCATTTATATTACAAACACCAGAAGCTAATAGTCGTTTCAATTAAAAATGACTGTTATAGTAGTAGACGTCTTAAGTGTTCTAGAAACTCACAATATAGTGATTGAATAGAATGCGGCGGGTTTTTAACAAATATACCGCAATGAAGACTAATACTAACTGTCGTTATAGGATCGGCTCATCTTAGAGATAAGCCACAAGTGAATGAACGCTTTACAACATTGCGTTGCTAAAGTACTTTGTTGGTCTTTTACTTAAGAGACAACGTTAAACTTATATAATATAAAACTTAAGGGACTATATTGTATATTCGTAGATGTAATTAGAAATATTAAGAGGCTAAGCTTTTGATGTAGTCATGATTCAGTTTACAAATATCGATATGGGTTTCGATCTCAAATATATTTTTATATACCTTCTGTAAATGACTTGAAAGAAAAAAAACACCTAAGGATAGGATTAAAAAAATCTTTGGTACACTTAAAAGCTATAATTTTTTTTAAACATTTACTGAAATCTTTATAATTTGTTAACATTTTTTAAAATGTTATCACCACACTAAGGAAATTGAAAAAGATATATTTCTCTTGAAAACCGTTCAAGAGGCGATTTTCAAAAGGCGCGGGTTCAAATCCCGCTGCGTTCAAATTTTTCTAAATATATCTTTATAATTATTGCGAAGAATTCTTTTTTAGTATATTATATTGCATGAATCTTTCACATAACACATCTCACAAAAATTCAAATAGTTAAAGTTTTTTTTTAATTAACAGAAGATTTTTTATTTAAATAAAAAAATAAAATAAAATGTTATTTGTCAGAATTGCTGAATAATTTAAATAGCCGTCATATTTGGTTAAGAACGGAAACGTAAACAGATGAGACCGTATTGCAAACAGATTTTTATCTATACGGACGTGGGACTGCGATCAAGAGCTTGATGTACACGGACGGACATCTTATTTAAATGATACAATATATTTAAATATATAATAAGTATGACTGACCATGACCTAAACTTATACGAGATATCCCGTGGAAGCCTAAACAACGCGTTGCCTTAACAAACTATTGGTAGGTAATATTCTTTTTATGAATGTAATGTACCCTCTGCGCGTACAATTTTCGTATAAAGAATGCTAAAGGTTTAGGACCATGTGAATACACGAACAGTTAATAATAAAGCAATATCTGTATCTATACATATAATAAAAATTTTACTTATCTTTGTCTGTACATGGAATATTTATGAAAAAAATATTATTAAGGGGGGCATTTATCAATATAATAGAACCGAAAAGAACATTTTTTTATGTTATTTTCTGTCTGTCAGTTTGTTTGCGCACGATAATCAGATCTATAAGAATTGTATTGGAGTAAGCTTCTCCTAACATTTTGTGTTTAATTCATTTCAAATTGTTCATAAGCAAAAAAGGTATAACCATTTAAATTATAAATTTAAGCAAAGTTTGTAATTTAAGTGAGAACGTGGGCAGGCGATACGATACAGCAATGGCATTTAGTTTACACAGGCAAAGCCGCATTATATGGTCGCTATTTCTAGAAATAGCGACCATATAATGTATGAACACATAACGGGCAAACGAACGAATAACGTATTTTTTTATCTATTATTATTATATATTTTCGTGTCCCAAATGTGTGAACAACAGTTTTAAAATGATAAAAGAATTAAAATGCGTTGAGCCCTTAACACGCAATATTTCTTAATTTACATGCCGAAAGTGGAGAACGGAGTGTCTTGACACAGGATTCTCTCTGACTGCCTTGGTATGCCGGAAATGATTATACTGTATTACCATACTATGTATTCTAGTATAGGTCTAAACCTATCCTCGTCCAGTGTACACTGAGCCTAATGATAAGCGATCCCGCGTCTGAATTTATTCGATTTCCGCTACTATTGTATACTTGTTTACTTCTAGCAATATATTGTGGTCGGTTTTTGAATTTTAGGCAATTGATCCATATTTTTTTTATATATTGCAATTTCATTCCATTGCTGTGCATAATATAAATTCTTGTTTATTTGTTCCTAATTATAAATATGTTACAATATTGTTGTACAATAACGTGCTTTCAAATCATTTAAATTATAAAAAAGAAATACAATCTCAAATTGTTAATATTCATTAAATAAAAAGTGTTCAATTTAACTCTTTGGCGTATTTAATCACTATTTTATATTCAGACAATATGAATTATTTTAATTTTAGTCTTCATTTTTTATTCGCTTCTTGTGTTAATTGAAGTAACAACCCATAATAGATCTATTATACCCACAATAGAATATTTTTATCGTTATAGTAAACAATCTAAAACCCATATAAAAATCAAAACTTCAAAAATGAAGAAGAACGTGCATACGTGGTTTCGGCAGGCCGAGAGGATAAGTGATGATAGTATTGTAAGAAATATATACGCAGCAAACGTGAGCCGTAAGAGATTTAGGGAGGTCTTGGGTGACCTTCGAGGACAGTATCAATGATACTGGAGGACGTGTATAAAGAGGTTGATGACAGTGGACGAGGCAAAAGAAGTATGCTGAGACACTAACTATAGGCGATCCGTTGTCTCTTGTAGCCACCCAGTCTTGTCCGTTGTACCCAGATTAAGATAAAATGTGAAGCTAAAAAAACATTATTAAGATATCAATATATATTAATAATGTTATTCAAGAATTCATAAATCTTGTCTACTTCAACTTGGAGTAAGTTAAATCAAACTTAACCAATATACACTTCATTAGGTAGGCTGTTAAACACACAATTGAAACGTCGAATTCATATTCATACTCCATATCAAAATATTCAGCAAAATTACGTATTCCATAAAGGGTGCGTTTGTTTCCGTTTCTGTAATCAAACGTCTTCACAATATTTCTATGTAAGGATGTTACATAGAAGCGAAATATGGTGTTCGGAATACTGAATTTAGTTTATGTTTAACGCAAGAGTGCTCTAAATGTATATGGAGTATAAAGTAATAATTAGATATGTTCAAATTAAAGGCGGTCTTTAAATGGAAGAGATGATGGTTGTGTGTCGTATTTGTAAATGTTCCCAGTTCTGCAGCTTGCATAACCGACTAACATAAAAAGTGATTGTGTTGAGTAGTTTGATGCTTTTTCCCTCATAGCGGAGAAGGTAGAGAGAACCTAGAGTCTAGACACTCCACTCTCCACTTTTGTCTTGAATCTGAGACTCGTGTGTTAAGTGGCGAATCTCAACTAGTCTTGTCTGTAGAGCAGGGAATTTAATTATTTTAATGTAATTCCCCCGAGTGGGAATCGAACCCACAACCTCCGCGTATACAGTCAGACACTATGACCTTAACCTTAACCTTAAAACTTAACTTTTTCAAATTTATTTACAGAGTATATAATTTGATTACAGGATAGTCTTTTTTCACAGTTTTATATATTATAAAAATATATTAATCAATCAATCGATTCAGCCTTTTCCTATCCTCTGCTGGACGGACGTAAGCCTCCCTCGAGTGCGCCAGAAGTCAACTCATAAAAAATATATTAATCTACTTAAATATTAATAAAACATATGAAATGAATATTATTATTTATACAAAAACTTATAGTCAAATTACCATTAATCGTTTTATATTAACAGCATACTAAAACTTTTTTTTTTTTTTTACATTATTTTAAGTAATTTACATTACATAAAATTTTATCGCCAAATACATTTAGTAACATTATTAAAATGATCTATGAATCCCAATTAAGTCCTTAAGAATTCCAAGCAATTCAATTCTTAACGATTCAACATCGAGTTTCAATTATACTACAGCTATAAGGCAAAGAATAACCAATGGTATAGATTTTAGCGCCGTTGATTGTACACAAAATCGTTAAAAAGCTGAAACTTTTGTTATTACAAACAAATTATTCTTTTTTTTCTAAGCTGCTAATTTCATCCAGAAAAAAAAACAAAAAAAATATTTTAACCAAAACCTTTCTAAGCCTTTAATAACAGAAATAATACACTCGCATCTAACAAATCCTACTCCATATAAAAGCTGGGATAATACTGCTTAATTTAATGTTCAAAATTCATACATATATTTTGAAATTAATTATAAAACACAGGTGGACCAAGAAGAAGGTGACTCGGAAGGTTCCGGTCGTTACGGCACCATACCGCCTTTCCCACCGCCACCTCCAGGCTTAGATGGTAACTCATAACGTATTTATTTTATTTAAATTTCTAAACTAATTTAAGATCAAAGTAAATTCTTTAAACAATTATATATTTCGCTTATTATTACTCGATTTTACAATGAAGTTATAGTATTATGGTAATATTAAATATGTTACTTTTAAAATAAAATTTTAACAAAAAAGAAAACCGGCTTCAAATTATTCTTGTGTACGATTTTCAATTAATTATTTTTTAATTAAATATAAGATACATGCGTTTACCACGCAAATGGGTGAGTATTACTACGAAGAACTCAAAAAGTTCTTGTCAGATCTTATCGAAATTAAAATGGGACCTCACAAAAAGCACTAGCTATCATATAAAAAAGACTAATCAAAATTGGTTTACCCAGTAAAAAGTTATGCTGTAAAACTCCTTCGTCACCTCCTTTTTTGATCTCGGTAAAAAATACAGAATCATTTTAATACTAATTATCTAATTTAATTAATGTATTAAATTAATAGTTAAATTAAAGTATTAATTAAATAAATATATTGTATAAATCGAAAACCTATTAAGAGGGACGAGGGAGAGGCCCTGCAAAGTTCGTGCGGTTACAGTGTTTGCCCGGATTAACGACTGTTTGTTTTACGCGATACGTAATTATGGCGTGACTTATGAAACCGACTACGCTGTTACCAACTTTCTGTACATCTTAGAGTTTAGAACGCCCTGACCCTAGACTTTGTTATAGTTAGCGAGTTTAAACAAGGGAAACTAGCGTGTGGCAAGATAAGTAAAGATTTATGAGAATTTACAAATAGATTTTGAATTTTAAATATTTATTTTTGGTTACAGGGTATCCTTTGCGACTTCGCGGCGAGAAGGGAGAAAGGGGACCAAGGGCAAGAAATTACTTTTAACTCAATTCACATAATATTATACATTTAATTTTTTTTATAATAGACAGAGGTCTAGGAGAGGAGAGATTATCATTGCATTGAATTATAATTTTATGTATATATATATATATAATGACTAACAAAGTAGCCTTGTTATTACTTATAGCCTAACCGATACGCCGAAATAAGATTGGACCTTGACCGATAATAAACAAAATCAAGCAAATAGCAAATACAATTTAAATCTGTGGCTAATACATTTTAAACTTTTACATGTGCTTTTATTAAATATATGTACTATATCTATCTACTAAGCAAATATACAAAGCGTTAACAAGTTTCATAAATGAAAAAATAGGGTTTGTGTGTTCCGAAAATCCTCCAGGGTCGACTGTTTCTATATAAATCGCACGTGTATGCAAATTAATTCCAGGGCAAATAGGCAGCTTATAAATGAAAAAGAGAAGTGTAGAGTCGCCAGTTAACAAACATGTGGGATTGGAACGCGAAATTCGCAGTTTTCACACAAAGGGCACCCTCCATTGTTCTACCACACGATTTATCGTTTGAAGCGCCGCCTACCGTATGACTATGAGCTTCTAACGTAACGATAACGATACGTTACAGTATATATTTTATACTTTTACGTGTAAACTGGTAAACAAGTATTTTACCCTGAAACTTGTTCATGCTCTTACATGCTCTCCTGTATTGCAGGGGTATTCTCTCCATTCTCTACTTTGCGCCCGAAATCAAGACATTGCAGACGGTAGAACTCAACGCCGCTTTTTGTCTTAGGTAGCAGAAATGAGAAATTAAAATGTTTTAAATATAATCATGAACCCGAGTTGGAATCGAACTTAAAACCAATCAAAGCGTCAACAATCAGACGCTGTGTCACTACGCCACGACGGCCTTATAACTACTAATTTATAATCAAAATTGTCTTACAGCTAGAAAAAAACATTTATTATACATATAGCCACATTATTTATCATGTGTAAAAATTATTGTATATAAATTTGAAAATTTCTGAAAAACCTAAATTTTCACCCTTATTTCACACAAAACCTATAACCATGTTTAACCTATGATTTTTTTGTGAGAATTTTAACATACGTCAATACAACATTATACAGTATAATATTTATTTAAATAATAAAATTACAACAATCGTACTTTATAAACACATTTTACAAACCCGTATCATGATATAGAGTCATTATGGAGCACTTAACACTATTTTGATCAACAATGTTTCATAGCACTCAACTCGAAGCCTACTCGAGCAAATACGTTGCGTGATTGAAACATTGCAAATAAATTGAAATAGGCGATATAATATGCATATAGTTGTGAGTCTCACGGCATTATGGAGCATCTAGAACAAGTCTATTATATATGATAGGATTATACCTGAAGAATAATATAGATATTTCCATAGTCTGGTCTATTATACCAATAGCGTTAAAATCCAACACGTAACAATAAAAAAATCTGATAAGCGGAAAATATAAAATACTGGGACACCAATTTCTCAACTGTGGTCATAGGCATCTTAACAACATTTACTAATTAATTATATTATACAATTGCAATGTTTAAATCGTTACACATTTTTTAAAGATCGTACTAATATTGTTATTTCACAGGGTTCTCCTGGAGAATCTATTCGAGGTCCTCCTGGTCCACCAGGGCCTCCTGGACCTCCAGGGCAGCCAGGTTCAAATGCTATCGCAGAAATGTCAGGATCTGGAGACGATGTAAGTAATTATGAAATTTAATATTGCCAATATTTTAATGTTTAAGTTTCAAATTTTTGATTCTGTCATTTTAAATTTTAATTTTGTTATACGTACTTTAAAAATGAGGAACTAAGTAATATTTCACTCTCTGTGTCCACAAAACTATCCCAGTATACTTATAAAGAACATAAATTAAATAAATAACTTGCATTTTAAGCATACAAAATAAAATTGTGAGATAACTTCTAAAAGTTACAGAATTGCTATAACTAACTGTTCCTAAATAACAAACAAGTAATAGCGTTTACTCCTTTATTATAATAATACAAGCGTATTCTCGCTGTAAATTAATAAACATCAAACTATGTTTTTGTAAAGGCATTGTTAGTACCCTTTAAAGTAAATTCCTATGCAGTCTAGACCACACAATTCTCCATTAACCTGCGGGCATCGCCTACCCTGTGTAAATATTAGAGTGGTACAAGTAATAATTGTCATATAGTCATTTCAATACTATGCTTTTCTAATTCAGACACATTCGACGTGACTTAAACCACTCTTATTTAGAAATATTTCTCATTAATAAGCATTTTTTATGTTTTATTTCTGATTTATACTCATACTACAGCATCCCCAAATAGATCAAAAGATTCTAAAGCTATGGAAAATGCATAGTTAAAAAATATTGATTCGTAAGAAAATAAATAAATATTCTTTTAAACACACTTCCTTTTTTAATATTCATTTTATCGTATTTCAATCGCCTAAAGCTTATAGTTTGAGTGTGATGTCGACCCATCTCTATCAACCGCATCGCCCGCGTCGCACGTTCGTATCAACCGAACGTGAATAGCCCATTGAAATAACTTCTATACAAATCCTTCCTTGAGGCGAACTCGACGGTATAGTATTAAAACGACTTTTACTCTTTACTGGTATAATATTGAGAGGTTCTTTATTGCTGTTCAATAAAAGGATAAGTGTGGAATATTGTGTGTGTTTTATGAACAGAATAGCCAAAGTGACATCACGTGAGGCGCGTTAAATTAAAACAATTTTTCCTTATTTTTCACTATAGTTTTAATATTAGTTATGACATGTCACAGAAAGACAATAGTCCTATAAAAGCTAAATATCGAGATAAACGTATATTTATATTGAAATATTAATATACCACGAAGAAGCCTTCGCGGCGCAGTGGAAGATGTGAAATTGGAGATTGGAGTGTCTTGCCACTAGGTTTCTTTTGACTACCCTCCTATGCGCGCGCGGTGATTGTGATCGTCGTATTAAATATTGAACATTATCCACAAGCAAACCACGTTGAATGTCGTATACATTCAACGTGGTGAGGACTTATTTTACCACTGAAACAGCTGCTTTAAAAACGAACTAACTACTCTACCAGCCAGAGTTCATTCCATTTTAGAATATATTCCTCCACGTCTTTCAAAATACTGTAGCAATTTTCTAAATGTTAGTTCGAACTACCGGGAAACTGCGGTTCACTAAATTGGCGCGATCATAACTAAGTTTACTATGCACTTGGCGCCCGCCCAATTTTCGATACCAATCGATTCATTTACTTTTCGATGTTTTTTCCCCTTCATATCTGACACAATTCTATATTATATTGTTCTGCGTTTCCGCTTTGTTCAAAAATAATGGTATTAAATAATATAAAAAGCAAACATAAAAGGTAGATTTTAATATTGTATGAAACGTCCAGTGGTTTTTTTGTGTGGAAAATTAAATTAACACGCTCTGCAGTTGTCAAATATTATGTCTTTTAGTGAACAAATAAATGAAATATTTGAATTTTGTGAAATTAAACGCTATTCAAAACGATTGTTCATATTTAGAAGCAATATACGTAATTAATATATTTCATATCATGAAATGCAACGTTAACAATAAAACGTGACAAAATAGGCTTAAAATCGTAATTCATTTATTCTATCTAGCGCGTCTTTTTCCACCTTAAAGGCCGGCAACATCCCTGTAGCTCTTCGGGTGTTACACGGGGTCGTGAGCGGCGGTGATGATTTACCATCAGGTGACCCGAACGCTCGTTTGCCTTGTCTATGGAATAAAAAAAGGGAGAGAGAACTGAGAGTCATGACACTCTGCTCTCCGTTTTCCATAAGAATTGTGTAATTTCATGTTCAACTATGTCTTTTGTTTTATCAGAGGGGAAGAGGTTCGAACTCAAAACGATATATTGCATGATGAATGGCGAAACGCTACGCCGTTTATTTATCTTAGGTACTAAAGTGGAGAAATATATATATTTGAAATATAATCCCCTCCCATATAATTCCCTTGAGTAGAAATTGAACCCATAACTAATCGTCTTTACAATCAGACTGTTTCCACGATGGCGTGATTCGCCCACTTCACTTCTCACTCACTTTTATGAGATGATAATAATATTTAAAGCAAAAATGTAAACCCGTCTAAGCCTGTATTTAATTTATAACTCTGTATTTCATATATGACTAAAAAATAAAAATTTCTTAAAATATATTTTATACGAGTAGTCTTTTTTTGTTAAAAATTTGAATCTGCGCATACCACTTGTTCTTGGTTATTATACATCAAAATTTTTGTCTATAATATCAGCTTGAGGAGCTCTCTAGTTTTGTGAAAAGGACTGGAGGAGCCCCTCCAAAAAACATTATTATTTATTTATTTCTTTAATTTCATTTCTTGCCGCTAAATGGATTAGAAGACCAAAGTTATGGTTTGTATACTAATTAATTACATTATATAGAGTCCGTAAATTGTACTAAAATTGTTAACAAGTTAAGTGTTAACGATTGATTAATAAAGTGTTAAATCTACTTCAGTTGTAATATAAAACTGAAAGAGAGGTTAATTGTGTATACTCAATATAAACTAACAAAAATAATTTAATGCTTGTTTGTTGTGTGCCTTTCACGAAAAAAATATATTACTTTTAATAAAATTTTTTTTAGTAAACACGTCTAGTTTGGATCACAATGTATGGTTAGCTGTATGACGTCATTCAAAGCATAACATTGCGGGCCACCCAAGATGGCGTACATGAAAAAGGACTAGCCTTTGTCATGTACTATATGGTTATCAAATGACAGAGGTTGCTGAGACTAATTCGGAAAAAAGCTTAATTTTAAAAAGTTTTTTTACTTTTAATGTATTAAATATAAAAAAACCTACTACTTTGATTATTTTTTTATTACCCCTTATAGCAAGTGTTTGGCGAAAACTACGTATCACTTGGACAATGTGGATGCAACTCCAGCGTCCTATTGTCTCTATTGGAGAATGCACCAGAACTGCAAGGTCCACCTGGTCCTCCAGGTATAGTAGGGGCGGATGGACGGACGGGCACACCCGGAATTGCTGTGAGTAATCATACATTTTATTAATCATAATCATAAAAATATATAGATTAGCTGCAGTATAATTCTTTATATAGCATAGTTAGGTAGGTATATCAGAGTACCATATTAATTTAATCTCATATATATAATTTTAAATTAATATTTTATATAGAAAATTAACTGACTTTCACATATTTAAAAGGGTCAGCCAGGGATGCCAGGTGAAAGGGGCCCAATAGGTCTACGTGGAGATAAAGGAGATCATGGTGACGATGGCCCTCTAGGACCTGAAGGTCAACCTGGTCCAAAAGGGGAACCCGGAGTCGATGGGAGACCAGGCGTTGCTGGACCCCCAGGACCACCCGGGCCTCCTGGATCTTCTGATTATAGCAACTTTGATGTATGTTTATGAATAATATGAACCAAAATTTTTCAAGTATTTAATTATTATATTTGCACATTGGCTTTATATTAAAATAAATTCATGAAACCTCTGAATTTATCGTTGACTTAATTCTTACTGAATTTTTCATGCTTCTCTAACAATACAGTCTAACTGGAAACCTAGACAAATATACAAGGTAAGAATTTAATCAATATGCAAAGCATATATTACGTAACATTAAGTATTTTAAACATGTATAGTATACTAGCGACCCGTCCGCGGCTTCACCAGCGTCTTCTATAACTGTATTTCATATTTTCCTTTATTTGCTTTTTCGTAAAACAATAAAATTCCTGAAAAACTAAAAAACAGGAGAAAATTCAATATTTTACGGTACAATAAATATAAAATTCATTTACATTTTTTTTTAATAAGCCATTTTACTTTAGGAATCTTTATTGGGATCTTACGGCGGGGCAATTGGAAGGCCTGGAGCACCAGGACCTAAAGGAGACGCAGGACAACCTGGACCATTAGGATTACAAGGAGAAAGAGGTTTCCCTGGCCAAAAAGGAGAAAGAGGTCAAATAGGACAAAATGGTCCAAAAGGCGATAGAGTTAGTACCTGTTTAACGTATCTTTTAGTCGTAAAAGAATTTAGAGTATAAGATATTAATTATGTAGTAAATAAATAAACTGATTATAATAATAAGCCAGCTAAAGCTCTGTTTTGATTTACTTAGGACAGATAAGGGAATAGACTATATTTATTTATGTTACAGCTGATATAATTAAAAAATACTTTTTCGCCAGGGTCACACTGGGTCAAAAGGAGACAGAGGATTAAAAGGTGACCATGGTGGTCCAGGCTTCGACGGACGTCCCGGACTTCCCGGATCTAACGGCCGAATTGGAGATAAAGGGGAAAAGGGTAAAAGAATCAAACTTGTGTTTGACATTAATATCTTAATAATTTTATAAATTTATTCAAAATTAACATTTTTATTTAGACGTGTTGAAACAGTATTAGTAAACGCTTACCGAGTTAACTTACATTACTTAATTTAATTCGCAATATTTCATCTCAAGGAATGGTGACTCATGTAAAATAATTATAAATTTTAGGTGAAAGAGGTCTCCCAGGTCCTCCTAGTCCACCTTTACTATCTACTGGAGTTATTGGTTTGGAAGAGTCAGAATTCTTAGCCACTGGTAAGTTTAGTAAATTAGTAAATTAATAAATTAAAAAGTATTTTTACCCAAAGCGTTAACATGATGAACCGATAATTCGCACTTCTAACAAGAGTACTGTTATTTGATATTATATATCATATATCTTTATAAACATACGTTCCTTATTTCCTATTTGGAACTACTACTAATGCGGAGTTTTAGAAGCGGGCGTCGGTGCTTGTATCGTAGTTTAATAGTTTTGGATGTTACCGAAGCTGTAATACCAATGCATCCAAATACACTTATAACATAACTAGTTGTAGCCTGTAACGTTGTTCCCAACTATGCGATTCTTGAAATATTATTCTCTATATATATTATATATCTTCCGTACCAGCAATTGTAAGGATTTTAAAAGAATACTCTCTATTAATTTAAATATGTATACGTATATTTTCTCTAACCATATTTTTTGTAGGTCAACGTCAAACAGTTAGAGGTGACAAAGGAGAAAAGGTTCGATATTTATTTTAATACAAAATTAAATACTTATATGAAATTAGCAAAAGAACATACAATTTTTTTTATTATTTAGGGAGAGAAAGGTACTCGAGGTTTGGATGGAACACCTAGTTTTCCTGGGAAAGATGGAAAACCAGGGGAGAGAGGAGATATTGGTCCATCAGGAATGCCCGGTATATCTGGTCCTCCAGGGCCGGTCGGAGTTAAAGGAGAAAGAGGAGAGAGAGGTCCTCCGGGCCCTGTGAGCATTACTAATGGGGGTTCAGATATTATTACTGTCAAGGTATATAATATACGTATTATATTCTACTTTCCAAAAATCTTAAATATACATCGTAATAGTATTCTCCATATTTGCAAATAGTATTTAATATATTAGTAACTTTAATATAAGATATGATTATAAATTGTAAATATTGTAGGGTGATAAGGGTGAACCTGGCTTAAGAGGTAGAAGAGGCAGACCTGGACCACAGGGTCCACGTGGACCCCAAGGCTTACAAGGGATTGCAGGAGTTCCTGGAAAACCTGGCGATAAAGGTGACATTGGTTTACCGGGATGGATGGTGAGTTTAAGCATAATTAGTTATAGTATATGGTTTAAGTTATAGTTTTAAATTTACTAATTGTAATTGTACCATTCCATGCTGATCAGAATATGAAGGTAAATAATATTATTAGTATATATTGAATATTAAAAAATAAACTCTCCTATTGTGTAAAAATATATTTCCGTTTTTAATATATCATAATAGACTTATTCTGCTGCAGAATTTGGAAACCAAATTGATACATATAGTTTAGTACCCTATATATAAAAAATGGTATACATTTTTTGAAGACACTATTTTATTTTCAGGGTCGTCCAGGTACACTCGGACCACCAGGAACTCCAGGATTTGTGGGACTAAAAGGAGAAAAAGGAGATCCAGGAATTAATCTTCTAGATATTTCAATGGTAAAATATACTTTATTTTTTTTATTTATTTAAACTATTTCATTTCTCTGCTCTGGCAAGACAAAGGGAATCATTGAGCTCCGGTACTCACCATTTCATATTTCTATTTTATGCGGAAAGTGGAGGATGGAGTATTTGGACACTAGGTTCTTTCCAGCTGATGGATAGAGCGTGAAGCTAAAAATAAATTTAAAGAGTTTTATCCTATTTTACCCTAATCGTAAAATATAATCGTTATCGTACTTACATATCTTAATAATAAGCAATAAATTCTATTGACTGCATTATTAAACAGATGAAAGGTGACAAAGGTGATAGAGGTTTCGATGGCATGCCAGGGATAAAAGGAGCTCAGGGCCCATCAGGACCCCCCGGAACACACACTAGTTTAGATCCCATGCAAATTATCCCCGGACCTCCGGGACCTCCTGGACCACCAGGACCACCGGGGACTCCCGGTATTTCCATAGTGGGACCTAAAGGCGAACCCGGTATTAGTTACATTGATGAACATGTACATGGCAGCACTAAATATTTTGGACGGCCAAGTACGTTATTATATATAATACAAGTATTAGAGGTAGCCCGCCTCGTAGGAGGTAGCCCGCAACTTCATTTGCGTGGAAAATGTAAAATCCCGTTTCCGTAGGAATTTTAAGCAATCCTCTCTTAGTGCTTGCCCAAGCCTTTTGGGACAGGCACAAAGTATATATTGATTTTATTCCACTCTATTTATTAGTTTAAGAGTTGCTTAACGCTAGGTTCTTTCTGATTATTTTGCTAAGCGGAAAATAAGCGTAAGCTGAAAAATCATAAAAAATTGTATTAAATTTTTCGTCATATTATTGATAGTGATTGTTTTTAAATTCACGCTGCTACGGAAATAGTTGCAAAAAGTCCACTAGATGCAATAAAGGCACTAAAAGATC